>OZ010576.1:107215766-107413266 GCA_963932145.1 Acanthosepion lycidas | reverse complement strand
TGATGAAAGCCAGAGCGTACAGCGGCTGAAATGTTGTGAATATGGCAATGAAGATGATGATAAGTCTGAATAATGTAAATAATGTAAGTAATCATAATACCTCATATCAGAGATATAGACAGATACTTATTAGGTGGCTTACTCTATTTTGCTCTATTCCTTTTGCCTTCAATATGTCATGTGAGTTAGATTTTCTAAACCTTCTTATCGATTCTAAAGATTTCAACACACTCTTTCTAAGTGGGTCAGTTATGTCCTATGTATGATACACGCTTAGGCGATCATGTATCTTTCAATACATGACTGACAAGGCAGATTTTTCCCCATGGTAGGTTGCCATTTCTGTCAGTGGTAGATCGGTTGCCATTCAAGGCTACAGATCCCAGTCTGTCCTATTTATCCATAGCTGGGGGAAGAAGAGGATTCTTGTCTTTCCCAAGGGTATTAGTACGTAAGTGAATGTAATGGATCTGACTAGAATTCTAACCCGGATCTCTGATTCCTCAATTTGAGCCGCTATGCATTACTCCACTGTGCCTCCTGATTCTGAGTATGTATCCTTTTTGTTTCCATTTTCCTTAAAACTTAGTTGTTGCTTACGTGCTCTGTACATATTATTCTGAAACATTGCCTATTTTTTTTTTTTTTTTGGTATGTTTATCTCTGAAAGCAAATCGAGATGGTTGAAGGCTTAGTGTCAATAGATCACTGTTATGAGAATATAGAAGCTAAATTTCTGTTGTAATTTAGACTTTTAAGTAATATTTTATAGCCATGCATTTTTTATATAAGAATGAATTGCTTATAAATGCTGAATGATCTGTTTCTTTATAATATCAAAAGCATTGCTATATATTTGTGTTAGAAAATTAGCATAGTAATTTGTAGTATACACCAAGCAATTAAAAACAAATAATATAAAGAAAAAGATATTTAATAGAAAAAATGTTAGTATATTTAAAGAGAAATTATGCACATGTTAAAAACAGAAAAAGGGTTTTCAATGAAACTACCCACAGCCTCTGTGGCCACAGAAGTGCTTGCATTCCTGCATGAGGTAATTCTCATTCATTTTTGGAAATCAAGTCATTTAGTCTTCTAGCAAATCTCTCTGATAATGATGTTCCAGATATAGTAGGACTAGGGATTTGACTCTGGAAAGATAGGTAACATGTTGGGTGTGGTATGATCATGAAAATTCTCAGCCAGACTCTTCTGTGTCATGTGTCTGGCTAGAATACACATGGCTTTCCTTGGAAACAACTTGATCCAGGTCAATGTAGGCATTGGCATTGACCCTAATGCCCTGTAAGGAGTGAGGTGGCATATCATGGCTCTTGACACACAGGACTGTATAAAATTGGTGTGTATCACTGTAGTTACTTCTGTGGGGTCTGTGTAGAGTGACCTGTTGCTGCTCCTTTTCATCTTTTCATCCTGAAGTACTAGAGCCCACTGAGCTTCTTGAGATCCTTGAGCTTGTTCAGCAAGTGCTCTCTTATGTACCTGACATTATGAACCATGCATGTGATAATGAACTCTGCCACCTTGAGTTGCTGAATGATGACTTCATTGACTTTTCACATTCATAATTGATGCCCTGGACCTACTGGATGAACTATTTCTATGCCTGAAAACTTAAAAATATTGGCTATAGATAACACATTCAGTATCTGTCTATATTTCTGAGATGAGGTATTATGTACACTATTTACATTATTTGGACTATTGTCCTCATCTTTGTAGCCATATTTATTATGTTTCGGCTGTTGTATGCTCCGACCTTCTTCAGGTGGTTGGAATGTTGAACTGAACCCTTTATTTTGCTCACTGGCATAGTGGATAAAGGCGTTAGATCCAGTGACAGGACTCAAAGAGGGTGAGTTAAATACCTGGTTAATGTAGTGGAGAACTTGGAGAGGGGAATTATCAGGAGATAATTGACTACTGACATCCATTAGACATGGCACATGGAACTAGAACAGTCTACCCCAGTGAGCGAAATAAAGGGTTCAGTTCAACATTCCAACCACCTGAAGAAGGCTGAAGCCTACAACAGCCAAAATGTTGTAATAAATATGGCGACAAAGATGAGGACAATAGTTCGAATAATGTAAATAGTATAGATAACACATTATCACTAGAAGCTTTCAGCTTATTGCTGACCTTGAACACAAAGAAGCTGGTTGCTTTACACCGTATTGTCTTGGGACTATTTTTGTTTTTTTCTTAATGAATGTAATGATTTTTTTCTTTTATTTCTTTTTTTTAATTTCAAATGAAATTTTCACTTTTCAAAATTATAGTTTAGGTATATAAACAAAAAGATGTCAGAAGATATCTGATAAAACACTGAGTATGAGTCCCTGTAGTTGGTAGCTAATGCTACATGCATGCTGTACCTTATTTCTTGCATCATATTGGAATCTTAATGCTTTAGAGATCTGAAAAAAAAAATATAAGAATGTTAAAATTTGGTACATACCATGTAACATTAAGTGATCTTCCATTCATTCTGTGGCCTGTTAAAGATGTCTTCTCAAATACATGGTACACTCTGTACATCTTTCACTGCATAAATTCAACTATTAAAAAGAAAAAAAATATTGATGTTTTATATATACATACTGGTAGGGATATCTGGTATTGCCAGGAACAATTCTGAACAGAGAACTTGGAGCCTTAAACTGAATTTTCTTATTGCCTGCCTGCTACTGATACAGCAGCTGCTGTTATGCTTGACTTTCCTTACCAATGTTTCTTGTTACTGCTGCTGCTGAAGCCTGACTACTGTTCCTCTTTCTTTATTAATGTTTTCCATATGGTATTTATTTCAATACTAATCCTACTAAGGAGGTTGTTATAGCTTAGCATATGTGCTGATCCCTTCAGAAGTCTGATTCTTCAGTATTCTTTTCTTTCTAGTACTTTAATTCACAAAAGTTGTTAACTACACTTTTCTTTCCATGATCAGCCATTCCTGATTTCATTGTTTCAATCCTAACTAGAGCTTTTTGTTGTTCCACCAGCCTTACTTTTAGGGGGTGTCTAGTTTCACCATTTTTATTCTTTGTCACAACCTCAATGGATGGAATAAACACAGTTCTTGGTCATGTTTTCTTTTATGTTGGGCTTCACTTGCCAGAGATTAAGGTTTTGTAAGGTTTAACTGCTTCTGAATATTGTCCTGATATTGTATGGACTGCAGTTGTTCTGGATCTTTTCTGATAATCTGTTGATGTAAAAGAGACAAGCTATATGGTAACTACTAAAATCTGTTGCTAAAAATATATTCTGATAAGCAAAGCAAATGATGTAGTTCTTTAGATTATTAGTATTTCTGGATAGACAATATTAGTTATCCCACTAGGTGTCAATATGAAAATTTGGAGATCCAACTCCAGAACAACCAACATAAAACTGCCTATGGGAAAAGAATGGTGAAGTCAGGTTCAGGCTGATAATCTTGAGCGATTGTCTTTGTTGCTTATTGATGGCTATAACAAAGCAGTTATTAGGAACTGAAGATAGTTGAATTCAAGGGGAAAAATCTGTTTAAATTATAAGGATCCTGGGCATGAACACCTTGCTTTCTTTCTCTGTGACATGTAGAAGAAACTGCTTGACAGCTAGGCAAGTTCCACTGCACAACTTTGATGGGTTAATATTTTTGAAAAGCATGATGAGCATCTGGTGAGAAACACCATGCAACTCTCAAGTTGAGGAAGTCTTTGGTTCTGAACAGCATCAGAAGTGCCTGGAACTGTCAGTTGACTTGTACAGCTGAATCTCTTTAAGAATATTGCAATGTTTATTTCTTTGATTTCATCACTCTTTGGAGCAAGAATGTCACACTCACAGAGACATTGGCAGTTTCTGTTAATGATTTTAACCTTTTAAGTTCTTTCATTTGGCTGACAAAAGCTATTTTCATAAAAAAAAAAAAAAAAAATAGACCTCTGGTGATTACTTGAAGCCAGCAGTACCTATTCTGTCATCTTTATCTGCCCGCATACAAGAATTCTGCCTCCAATGATCTTTTGTGACCTTGGAGGTGGGATATGAACTTATGTGTAAAATCAAAAACATTTTTGCACTTCATAGCAGATTTGGTTTGAAAGGAGAAATATGAAAGCCGAATTCAGATTCCAATCAATTTCATTACATTCACTTACAAGTAAATGCCCTTGGGAGAGTTCTGAATCCATTTTCTTTCTCCCCAAGTATAGGTTAAATAGTAGAACCTGTATCTAGAAAAATTGTTTATCATCAAAAAGTTGTTAATGCAATATTCACATACAGAAAGAAAGAATTATTCTTACAATTCAAAATATATTTTGGCTTTATCACTCTATTTGGCTAGAAATTATATGCTATGCTCATGAATGAATTCAAATAACCTTGAATTACCTCCGGGGTCAACCTTTCAAAGCTTGTTAGTACTTGAAGTTTTGCAGTTGTACATGCAAAGAAATTGTCCCTGTGGAGTTTCCATGTGATTTAGAATTGATGTCCAAACATATAAAAGCACAAATATACTTTTTGGTAAATTACCATCTTACTATAATTCATCAAATGTCTTTTATCTGTCATCAAATAATTTGGGGATAGCTAAAGTCATAGTCGCCAAGTTTTTCGTAGTTTCTATTGGGACATCAGAGGATGTTTTTAGTATACTGTAAATGCTTGATTTAATGCCCAGTGCATTTATTTAAGAAATGTCATCTGAAGGAGCACTAAATTGAGAGGGGCACTTATTTTAAAAATGCAATTTTTAGCCATTTTCATTTTTTATTTATATACCTATAAGAACTGCACAAGGCAACATAAAAACAAGAAGTATAACCTATCACTTTTAACACAGATATATTTTTTTTAATTGTTAAAGAAAATGGTATTATTCTGGACAATGAACTTAAAAAGTGAAATACAAACACTTTGAGAGTATGATCCTGTAAATAATTTTCAGAAGAAAGCTTATTTTGTTTAATTGCATATACAATGCAAAATTGAATTGCTTAAGTATCGAATATTTTGAGCATATGCCTTATTATATGTTTTGATTAGTTCTTGTTTAATTTAAATGTAAGACACTATTTAGGAATATGGATTTTTTAAAAAAATTGTTTCCAAAATAAACTGCAACAATTCATCACAAAGGATTTGACTACCTTGGCTTTTACCTCAATGTTTTTTCTACTGAGTTATTCAGGAAGACACATTCCTCTCCATTATCTTGTTTATGATTGGCCTTTTATTGACCACCATTAAAAGTTCAAAATTTCATTGGAATTCAAGTTTCTCTCTTTGTGCTGTTATCAAAATGAAGCAAATGATTTATGGCATTTCTCATTGATTGCGTCTAGACAACAAAAACACTTTATTTTTATGGATTGTAAACAATCTTATCTATTCACACAATTTGCCCAACATAACTACACTGTCTTTAAGGCATTTTATAAAATAGGTACTTAAGAATTTTGATAAAAAGCTGTACTTAAAACATAAAAAAAAAAAAAATTTTTTTTCCAACTTTAAGATGCTTGTCTGAATATAACATTTATAAAAAGGCAGTTATTTTGAGACATTTTTTTCTGTGTGTAGAGATTTCTTTTGCAGCCAGTCTACTTGTGTGCTTGTGGCTTTTAAACATGTTTGTAAGTCTCTGGTTTCAACCCCCTCTAGAATTTCAGGTCAAACTAACATTTTGCTATATTTTTCAAACAAATAAAATTACTTTGACAAAATATAAGTATGAAATTAAAAACTTTATTTTCAAGAGCCAGATTTAAAGAATGAAAATTGATAATGATAATGTCAAAATACAAGGACAGGGATATTTTGTAACCTGATTTTTTTTTTTTTTTTTTTTTAGATTTAAAGCAAACTTTTGACAGATTCTCTTCTGCTATATGAATAAATAAATAATTTTGACAAAGCAGCAATATACCTTGATTACATTAGATGAAATTAATTAGTAATCTTGATTGTGATATTATAATGAAGTAGATTTAATCTGGTAAAATATTTGGTAATTACTGTATATACTCTGATTAAGCTGACTTCATGTATAGTGCAACACCTGAATTTTTTTTTTTTGCAGGAATTTTAACCTCTCCAGAAAAAAAAAAAAAACCTTTATAGTGCACCCTCCCCTATTTTTGCATAATAAACTGATCATAAAAACTCACACATATATATACTTAATTTATAAAATGGTTTGTGTCCTTTTATCTTGTATTTTTTTATTTTGAACAAACCTTATAAATTTTACATTCAGTATTTGTAGTAGATTTGCTACACGAATGTAAAATACAAATTTAATTTTCAATTCTTAACATTAAAATATCAAGTAAAACATTAGCTTATGAGGTTATTGTCTACTGATTAGAATTACTCTTACAGTAAATAAAATGTTTTCTAAACAGTTACTTACTTGATTTAAAGAAGTGATTAGCATATTTATAGCACCGCAAGGATGAAACCTTTTACTCCACAAAAGGATTCACATATAGAATCTTTGTCTTGTATAAAACAAAATCAAGGTTGTGAAAAAATTTTTTCAAAATGGGTAGGAATGAATCTGTAAATTTTTTTTTTTTTTCCATGGACATTATTAAGGTTGTTTTCTTTTGGTCTCCTGCTTCCCCTGCAAGGTGGGAAGCATAAAGTAAGAATTAGATCACTTTGGTTGGTCTACAGATTTGCCAGAGGTGGCAAAAAGACATTCTTCCCTTCATATTGCAGAGCCTTAAAAAATAAAAAAATAAAAAATGGTGCTTCTGTGTATTTCTTCCTCTCTCTCTCACTATATATATATATATATATATGTATATAGTGATGGGTAAATTGTCGTCGAAATTAAACAAAAATAAAAGTAACACTGACATCTCATTTTAACAGATATATTTACCAAAATTAAACAAAAAATATTTTTAAATACTAGAGTAAATTTATTCAATAAAAACACCATTGGCTTCAACCATGGCCTTCAGCGACTTTGGTGTTACAAAAAGTTTTGTTGGTCTCTTGCTCAACTATGTGCCACCCATAATAATCAAAGGGGTTGCAGTCTCAGAAGTTAGGTAGCCAGATGTAAGGAATGATGGGGTCATAGAAATTGTCTAACAGCCATGACAGGGTTCTCCTGCTTGTGTGGTATGGTGCAGAGTCCTGTTGCAAGACAGCAACTACCCTCTTGACCCAGAACAGCACTACGACCTCAATGTACTTGTTGTAGGCCTCTGTATTGAGTCTGAGGCCCTCACCAAAAAATTTGAGATTTTTTTTCTTATCAGAATGATCAGAGTGAGTCTTCTGTCCTTAGAATGACACCCAAACACTCTGAAATGTTCGTATTGGGGCTTCTGGTACAAATGCTAAACAGTACACCCTGCAGTTTTTATATTTCTGGTGGAGTGAATTGCATCATGGTGCTCTTTTTCTCACATATGGTGCCCAACCCTATTATACTGTGCAGTCAACAAAAACATGTATGCATAAAATTAAAAATATAAAATTTATCAATTGCACTGCATGCATGCATGCATGCATGCATTTATATATATATATATATATATATATATATATATATATATATATATATGGGAAGCGATCTCCCTTTCATACAAATCTCGTTAAAAATGACTGACAAGGTATTGCAGTTTTTATTTTTTATATTTTTCTAGGGTTCATATAATTCATAAAAAAAGTATGTAGATGTCTGAGCACTTTTGGCTATTTTTTTAGCCATTATCAAGGATGATTTTATTTTTACTTTTTCCTAGGTACCTCCACTAATTCATTATACCTAGGCTTTAAAGTGAATTTTTAAAAATGAAAAACTTTTCCTGAAGCTTTTTTTTTTTTTTTTTTTTTTTAGTTTTAATTTCAAGTTTAATACATTAAATTTAATATTTCTAATAAGTAAAATACTTTGCTGTATTTCAAACTAATTTAAATTGGTTAGAAGTAGTTTTCCTTTTTAAGTTTTTGAATTGCACATGATTTTTAGCAAAAAATGTGAAAAAGTTAACTGCAAAGATTACTTTTTGCTAAATAAATTCTATTTTAGGACCATTTTTTTTTAACCCTTGTTTATTGCAATATAATTCTCTTTGTTAAAAAGTCTTCCAAAAATAAAATATACTTTACTGAAAGTTTATTTGAGGAATATTAGCTGATTTAAAGTATACTTTATCTGATTTGAAACCAATATTATTTACTTTAAGTTTAAAATATTGTTGAAATGCATTATTTATTTATTTATTTTTTTCTCTTACCCAACAGTAGCAGTTTATTTAAGGTGTTGATGTACGATGACAGATCTAATGTTGTTCTGTGGCGTGGGGATAACTTTACCTGTTAAACATAATTGAAGAAAATGACATGAATGCCTTTTATATAGGTACCTCCATGAAATTGCTAAAAAAAAAAGAGCATAGCTTGATGAAAAAGACGCCAACCTTGCCAAAAACAAAATTTTATCGTCTAAATGGTTGTTATTATTAAGAGGAAAGACCAAAGTTTTTTTTAATTATTTTGAAAAAATTTTCCTTCGTTTTAGAACATTCTAAATTTTGATTTTTAAAAAAAAAAAAAAAAAAAAAAAAAGAAAAAAAAACAACCTTGTTTCTCTTTGTATCACCGGAACTAGTAAAATAACATATACAATTTTTAGCACGTCTTTTTGGTATGACACACATTAATTTGGAAAATCTTGCAAAAATAAAAATAATTGTTGGATGTTAATGAAACTTTCTGGAACTATTCACAGCTGATCGAAATTATTATGTTTTTTTTTTTTTTTTTTTTGTTTTTTCTTTTTTATTAAAGTGATGGCAGAAATATTTTTTTTTTATATTTATTACCCCCCATCCCATAACTAATTTTATGAAAATGCTAGAAATTTGATTGCATTGGGTTTAGTGATTATAATAGTTAAAAGCACAAGGCTTTGAGGAATGCAAATCATGTTTTTTTTTTTGTTTTTAATTTAAAACCTATTATAATTAAGTTGTTAAGGTATTATAAAATTAGTTAAAAGCCCCATCGGCTTTCCTAAGTGTCATTATGAGATCTTCTTTTAGCGCGTTGTAAATTTTATCATTTTGACTAATCAGAAGATCCACAGTAATTAAGAAATGTAATTTTGTGCTTCTAACCGGGCTGTAATTATAAAGTACGGAAGACCAACCAGAATATAATTAAGTTGCATTATTTGAGTTAAGCATTGTTCTCTGCTGTTAAGGCCTTTACTTTTGCGAAACACGTGTGGGGGAAGTTAATTTGATTTTTCAATTTCAACTGAAAAGGGTACCTACAAGTATCAGTATCATCTTATGAAATTTATATGATCTTATTTTTATATTAATCTCAGTTATGACATTTTTCCATAAATGAAATATCAAAATTAATAATAAAATGAATGGAAATACAAATAACACAGTAAAATGTAATAAATGTACATAAAATTATAGTATTTTATGTACACTTCTGATAAAATTTCATAAGAAAGGTACCTATAAATTAATTGGATACCTTTCTTATGAAATTTAATCTCACTCTTAACAGTCTTATTTTAATTTCTTTATAATATATTTTCCATAAAGCATCGTAAAAGTGAAAGCTAATTAACAAAAAAAAAAAAAATTAGAGCGCTGAAAAGTTTCCTTAAAAATAATGAGGTAAATAATTTGTTTACTTAAATGTAAATTATTTCACTTTCCTCCTTCCGCAGAACAAATTATCTTCACGGAATCCGCCAACATGTCATTTATCACCTGTCAAGTGACGCAAAAGTTTATGACCTGCTTTTTATTTTCAAATTACATCTTTTCAGCGCAGAAGCTAAGTTAAGCTTTGTTCAAAATATTTTAAATAAACATAATTTCTGATTTTCTTAAAATAAGTTTTGAAAAAATAATAATTGATATTTAAAAGAATTTCAAAGGGCGATTTCCGTTTTTTTATAAAATGGAAAAAAATGGTCAATTTTGCTGACTCAAAAAAAACAAAAAAAAAAAAACAAGATTTTTAACGAAAATTTCAGACATGTTAGGAACAATTAAAAAAAAAATACCCCCAAAATACTTTGATCATTCCTCTTAATAATAAACATTTAGATGATACAATTTTGTTTTTGTCAAGTTGGCGTCTTTTTCATCATGCTATGCTCTTTTTTTAGCAATCTCGTGGAGGTACCTACTTTTATATATGACTTAGTAATCTTAAAAATTTAGGAACATATTCTCTGTAATCTAATATTTTATTGAATTTTAGAAATTTTGGTTTTAAATTTACTGTTATGTCAAGTCCTGATGCCCACATCTACATATAAAAAAGAAATTAAAAATTCTTTTAAAAATATTGATGTTTGATTTGTACTAAGCTTTTCCATTTATGATTAATAAATATAGTTTTTACTTGATATATCTTCTAAAAGGGTGGAATTAATACAGAATTTTAAGATTTAAAACTTAATGAATTATTCTAACTAAAATTTAAAAAAAAAAAAAAAAAAATGAAAACAGCTTTCCTAATTAAATAATGTCAGTTTTATTTTACAATTCAGAGCAGATTTTTGGTAAATGTTTCTGTTTGACAAAAACAAATTAATGATTTAAATTCTTCATGAAGAGGGTGGAATTTTAATTTCTTGAAACTTCATAAAATTAAGTGGGGGTAACAGATGTTAAAAAAATAATTTTTACCAAGATTTTCTTAAAAAAATAATTTCATTCATTTGTGAATAAGTCCTGGAAATTTCATTAAAATTTGACAATTTTGAAGAATTTCCAAATCTATGCTAATACATCTTATACTTGATAAAAAGATGCTAAAACATCTTATACTTGATTATTGTCTAATGGATGATTCCTTGAATATCCCACAATACACTCAACACCATCTTCTTTGGATGGAGTTCTCTCTTCAGTTTGACACTAAAAAAAAAAACACTAAAATTTGCAATACTAATCTTTGGCCCACCTGCTGATGCAAGAAAAACAAAATTAACCAAAATTTCAAACATGATAGAAAGGATTAAAAAATTTAATAAAATAATCAAAAAATACTTTGATCTTTTCTCTTAATCATAACAAACATTTTGACGATAAAACTTTGTTTTTATCAAGTTTGGCCTTTTTTTAGCAAATTTTTGAAGTTACCTACTTTTAACTGAATGTATGAATTTTTTTATGTATGTATGATATATGTATAAAAAAAAAAAAATCCAATGATAACTGATAATAGCTGAAAGAATATCTGAAAGACCTTGGCCAAATAAAACATTTGGACAATTTCTATATAATTTTATATCCAGAAAAGAAAATAATTATATGAGCACAAAAAAAATTAAATAAAAATAAAACTTAACTGCAGTACCTTGTCAGTCATTTTTAACAAAACTTTTGTGTATGTGTAATATATATATATATATATATATATATATATATATATATATATATATATATAGTGTGTGTGTGTGCGCACACACTCACTCACTGTTTTACTGACTGAGCTTTGAAGTTAGCCTATTTTTTTTTTCTCTACCTGAAATATCATTTAGTTAATTATCCAAGCTACCCACTTACACAACCAGCACTTGTAAATTGCAGCACTTACATACAACATTGCTCTGTCCAATTGTTACTATTATCTCCTTAATTCTAGGATCTGTTTCTATATCTATCTGATAGACTGTCATTTCCATAATGACTTCTAATTTCATTTAAGTATCTATTACCTAGCAGTTTTAAGCAATTGACCCATAATCACACATCTACTTTGCCTTGACAAAGTTAAATCTTGTCACCCTAACAATCTATTCAAGTAAGTTGCAGGTTTTAGCTGTTTACCAACAGAGAATGTTTATCAAATCATTTGGCTCATTGGTCCCTTTATAAATTACTATCATTCTTGAACTAAATGTTATCAATCACTTTAACTTACTAAGAGAATATTATTTTTGTTACTTTTTTTATCATTTTGTCCCAAGCAAGGCAATAAAAGCCACTAAGATGCAAGTGGTTACTGTGAGTGATAGAAACAGATAAAACAATAAAAGAACAGATTTCAAGGATGCAGATGATGATAATTGACATTGCATTTAAATTTTTAAAAATTGTACTTGATAGGAAAAGCAGTTAGTCAAGGCACCAAAGAGGAAAGCTCATCAGAACAATTACCATGAAAATATTTATAGGGAACCTACATTATGGCAGTGGGAAACTGACTAAAGCTAAGATGCCAAGTGTGGACCAATAATGTTGCAGATTCTTCTTTGGATTTTATCAAGAATTTTTAGATGTATAGCAGAAGCACCAGACCAGATTGTGGCAGCAATATTTAAATCAAATGAATGATAGACTTATAAATGTACAATATTGATTCTGGCAAAAAAAATTGTCTAGCACAACATAGGGAACCTGTAGCAGAAAAACAGAATTCACAGAGAGATAACAAAGCTAAATTTATGCAATTATTAGAAAGCATAACTACACACCAACTTTTGTCTAGCTAAGTCACACACGCACGCACCATACTCTGATCAAAAAAAATTTTAAAACAAACACAAAATATTAGTGTTGGCCATTATCGATGCAACTCTAACTTGCCACAGATGTCTACAATTACGTCCATGCATTTCCCTTATATAGGCTATATGAGAAGCCAGAAAGACAGACAGACTTCACACACTCATGCTACCCACAGAGGCTATCTGGAGCACAGCTGACTGCTCATCTGGCAGGCTCTGAAAACAACCTCCTATGAACACAGAAAGAGAATGGATTCTACTAACAATGCAACAAGCCCAAACTGATAACCAACAAGCAGTCAGGCGGATTAAGCATACTCCCTTTTCATACTCTCTTGTCACACCTCATACACCATACATTCAAATGCTACACTATATGACTTACCAGAGACATTTTCGTATCTTGTAAATGAAAATAAATCTTTGGTCATTTCTCCAGTGTCTAATTCATTTCTTTACTCCAACTTCCACCCTGGAATAGAGCCAACTTTCCTAGCAGCAGACTTTGTAATTGATTCAATATAATCATTCCATTTCATGTCAGTGAAAAATGTGAGATAAGAAAGTGCAGTGAGTTATTCTCCTGGAGATTAGCATCAGCCATGTTGAAGGAAGGCATAAAGTGTTCTTTAAAATGGTTAACAGAGAGCAGTTTAATTTTGGAGGTGTTAAAATTAACAGACCATTTTTTCCCTAATTAGTAACACCTTTTGAGATCAACTGCCAATTTGTTTTTATCAATCATATCAAACTTACTATTAAGACAGGATTTAAATAGTTGTCATCAGCATAGATACCAAATTGAGAACTATCAAGAAGGTTGTTGCTTCTTTGTAAATTGTGTGTTAGTCTTGATTCCTTAGCTTGGTAAGTTTTTGAGATATATATATATATATATATATATATATATATATACTAATTTTAGCTTAGTATGGTACAAGGTCAAGATGGATAACAGGAGGAAAAGATTGTTTAATTTTCCAAGAGGGAAATGCTTGCTTAAAAAAAATTAACAATCAAGATTCTGACTTAACAGACTGGAACATCAGACTTTGGCACCAACAGAAAATGCCAAACCATCAAATACAAGGCAGGTCACTAGGAATGAGAATTCACTAAATAATGATTTAAATTTTGAACTAAATGAGAAATAGTATTCAGCAATATTGGTTAAATTTCATCTAATTTTCCTAAGTTGTAACCTAACCCAGCAAATTAAATCAAATATATGCAGTATTTATTCTTTATTTATTGATAATTTACTCATTTATTCCATCACAAATTAAAATATTCTTGTTTAAAAATTTGTAGAAAATTATTCTAAACTTTCTTCTTTTGACTAGTTACATTAAAACTTTTGGTATTGTTTAAATTAACATGTCCTAACAATAGTAAGTTAGAATATTTGCATTTGTTTTAACTAATGATCAAAGCAGAATTCATTTTTTTGTGCTTAATAGTGTGTGTGTGTCTCTGTATGTGGGCATGTAGCTGAGTGGTTAGAACATTCATTTTCTGACCATGAAACCTGGGTTCAAATTTCAGCACTTTTTTTCACACATGTAGAAAATTTATAATTAGCAAGTTAATTTATATTTCATGTTTTTACAAATTGAATTTATTTTTCAATACTGTATTCAATGTACTCGAAAGATGGTGTTATCTGTATATTTCTTTAGAAAATAAGTATTACTACTTAAGTCAGTTATGTAACTTTTATTGTTCACAGCTCTAGATTTGAGAACTTTTTATTTGGTGCTATAAAACCATAATGTTTTATGCCCTCTTGTAATATTCTGCATCAAATGAATTTTTTCTAAAATGAAATCTTATTTTTGTGTCACTGTCCACAGTAAACATTCTATTGTATCCAAATAGTTGCCGCTGTCTCTTTCATGACCTTTCCCACCATTACAATTATTGAATGCCAAACAGTCTATAAAGATTGAATCCAGAATATTTATTTTATCTAGTGTTTTTTGTTTTGATAAATTTCTTTCATAAAAATCACTTTACTTTTTTTTCTCTCTCTCTTTTTCTACTTTTATGTGCCTCTTTAGGACATAGGCAATCATGGCCCTCCACATCTTCCTGTTCCTTGTAGCCATTAATAAATTTTGTCTTTTTGTTATTTATCCCAAACTCTGTCCTGCCATCCATTTGCTCAAGCTGATTAATTATGTCATGTTTTCCCTCTATCAGTATTATGAGTATCAGATTATCTAAGCCCTCCTTCCTCATATGTCCCAGAAATTTCAACTGCCCCTTCCTGATGTAAAGTATAAGTTTCCTTTTTGTTCTCATTCTCTCCAAAACCTCATCGTTGCTTACAAGTTCAGCCCATGGTAGAGCCTTTTAAAGAGAATTCTTTTTGAGATGTTTTAAAGACTTTTATTGTATTTCAAAGACTTTTATTGTATTTCAAAATATAAGATATTTGCAAGTGATTGCTTCATTTCTATTTTCAGTCTCTAGAATTGTAAAGCAGAAAAATTCTTAATTTTGATTTCACTTTTTTTTCTATGGGACTAAGGCACTTCTATGTGCCTTGTCTATTCACAACCATGTGCAATCATGGCTCTCCACAATTTCTTATCCTTTGTAGCTCATAATAAATTTTGTCTTTTTACCATCTCTATTAAACTCTGTTTCACTACCCATTCTGTTTCCATTGTGGACTACATTATTAAAAAAACATGTTCATACACTAGTGTATTTGTATACACATACATAGAAAGACCAATTTTCCATTTCAAATTTTCCTTAATTCCATTTCAGTTTTTAGGGAATTGTCTTTTTTTTTTTTTTTTTTTTTTTCACCCCCATTTTCAGTATAGAGTTCTGTTTTTTTGTTTTTTTTGGGGGTTTTTTTGGTTTTTTTGTTTTTTTTGGGTTTTTTTTTTTTCCTTCTACCCTTGTTTTCAGTATAGAGTTCTGTTTTTGCTTCATTATAATACTTAATGAGAAAGTGTAACAATATATGTTATTAAAATAAAAGGAAAATGAAACGTTTTACTGGCCGCAATATCTATCCTTTTGATAAGTTGCTCAAGCTTGAAAGGGTTTTGTACCTTATACTTCAGCCCTCAATCTAACTTGAGGAGTTTCAACTCTTGCAAAGAATGTTACAATCATAAATAAGAATTAAGTGAAAGTGGCAAATTAATATACAGAAAAGTAGCACCCCAAAGTCACCTAGAGATAAAAAGCTACATTATCGTTTGGTCACTTTACTGAAATTATTAAATAAGATTTTTTTTTTAAAGTCAAATTTGTAAAATTTGCTTTTTTGAAATTTGAAACTGCTTCAATCTTCAACATGTGTTCTAGGAATAAGAAAGCATAAAGCAATAAAACAAAATCTTTGTGTCCCCCCTCCG
This sequence comes from Acanthosepion lycidas, assembly GCA_963932145.1. Lineage (NCBI taxonomy): Eukaryota > Metazoa > Mollusca > Cephalopoda > Sepiida > Sepiidae > Acanthosepion > Acanthosepion lycidas. The sequence continues at coordinate 107,397,348 of OZ010576.1, read as the reverse complement.
ACTGCTACCACCTTTTTAATTTTTTTAAATTTTTTATTTATTTATTAAATCAAGCAAACTACATAAACCTTGGTTTCTAAATACTGTAAACTGTAGGGAGACATTACAGAATTTATCCCTTGATATCAAGCACTCTAATTACAAAGACTGATTTCCTTAAAAAAAAAAAACAAAAAAAAACACATCTTCCTGAAATACCCTGGTTAATTGATATTTTTGATATATCTGTGTGTGTGTGTGTGTATATATATATATATATATATATATATATTTTTACAATGGATCTTTATTAAAAAAGATTTGTATCACTTCAAACATTATTTTTGTGGATTCTTGTATTTTGGTAAGCACTCTATTTATTAAACAATATATTTATTTATTTGAACCCTCTGGCAGGAATTGAACCGGCACCCCTCAAGATTGAAGGAGCCACCATTTAGCCCAGCACACCTTACCGCTTGGCCATGAAGGAACAGACTGTTGGGCAAAGCCAATTTCATGCCTTCAAGCAAAATTTCTCCAGTTATAGATCTGTCAAAGTTTTGTTAATATCTGCACATATTTTCGTATCCAAATGTTAACAGTGTGTGCTTGCATGCACACACACACACACACAGGGTGCGATGGGTAAATTGTCGCTATTTTTTATTTTTAATCTTATACATATACATTTTTTTTTTTTTTTTTTTTTTTTTTTTTTGTTGACTGCACAGTATAGTAGGGCCGGTTGGACATGTAATTTATTCTGCCAGAAATTTGTAAATGGCATGCTGTACTGCTTATCATTTGTGCTGGAAGCTTCAATACAAACATTTAAGTGTTTGGGTGGCAATCTGAGGACAGTGCAGAGGATTTGGAAAGAGTTGGATGATATATCCAGTCAACATCATAGTGTTTGGAGTTATCATTAGTGATTACAATATTATGCATCCATTCATCTTATCACAGGGCCTCAGAATCAACATGGAGGCCTACATCAAGTGCCTTGAGGAGGTAGTACTGCCCTATGTCCTACAACAGGACCCATATTACACAGGCAGGAGAACCAGTCATGGCTGTCAAACAATTTCTGTGACCACATCATCACTTACATCTTGCCCACCTAACTCCCCAGGCTACAACCCCCTTATTATGGGTGAGGCATAGTTGTGCGAGAGCCCAACTTTTTGTAACACCAAAGATGAACTGAAGGCAAGAATTATGATAGCATTCACCAACTTAAACAAGGAGACAGTCCAGAAGAGTTGCAGAAGATTCTGAAGTTGTCTGGAGGCTGTAGTCAAAACCAATGGTAATTTTAGTGAATAAATTTACTCTTTAGTACTTAGATATTTTTGTGTAATTTTGGTAAATATATCTGTTAAAATGAGATGTCAGCATTATTTTCATTTTTGTGTAATTTAGACAACAATTCATTCATCACACCTTCTGTGTGTGCGCACACACACACACAAGCAGTAACCTCGGTTTTCAAACAGAATATTCAAGATAAAAATGCCTCGGTTATCAAAGAAAATTTCTGTTCTTGAACAACATTGTTTACCCAAACAGAATCATTTCTTAGTCGACTAGCATGTTGTATACATTCATGTGTTGTGCTATTCTTCACCAATTTTATTGTACTGTGCCTTTTTTCTTTTCTCTTCATTAGTCTTCGATCATGGCTCCAAAGAAAGCTAGCAGTGATACTGGTAAAGGAAAAAGAAAAATCAAGAGATAAACAATTCTTGATGATATTGTTTCTTCCTATTGGGTTTCATATGACAAAATCAAAAATCTATACTATTCTTATAAATAAAGAGATGATCATGTCTTTCCTTTCCCTTTCCAAACAATAACATTTCTTTCCTTCCCCTTATGCCATCAATTCTCCTACATGCATGTACAGTAAAATTGAAGTGTTCGTTTATATTTTATCTGTTTAGTATTGTTTTTTCTTCTTAGGTTTAGTTTTGTGTATTATATGATTTTCATTAGTTTTGTGTATTCTCATTTCTCAGAATCTAATGCCCGTATGATGCAAAGATTTTTATATATTAATAAGCTCAAAAAAGGAATATACAACTCAATTTTCAGAACAATTAGTTAAATACAACAAATTTGACAGGCAAAAATAGAAAGAAAAAAAAAAGAATTGAACAATTTTCACAATATTAATAGTCAATCTTTATAACTTGCTGCAGTTTTTTTTCTAAAGTTTTTGATGAGATTTGAACAAGTCTTTTCTGGGATTTTCTTCCATTCTTCAATGGTTACACACTCTAATTACTGAAGGTTTTTTGGTGACTGACGATTTCTTTGATCTTTCAATTCTTGCCATAGATTTTCAATAGGATTCAAGTCAGGACTCCTTGAATGCTATGGCAGAACTGTAATCTTCTTTTTCTGAAGCCATGCAGTCACTGATTTAGACGTATGTTTGAGATCATCATCTTGTTTGAAAGTAAATCGCTAACCTAGATGAAGATTTTGTACTGATAGTTGTAGATTTTCATCCAGAATTTTTATATAGTCTGCAGATTTCATTATTCCTTTTATTGCAATTAATTATCCAGTTCCCCTTGAGCTAAAACAACCCCAAAACATCATTGAGCTCCCTCAATGTTTTAATGTTCTCAGTGTGTTCTTTGGGAGAAAAGCCACACCTTTCTTGCTCCAAATCTTCTGCAAATCATTATGTCCAAAAAGCTCAATTTTTGCTTCATCACTTATAGTACTTGTTCCCAAAAGCAATATTCTTTGTCCAAGAATGTTTTGGCAAAATTAAACTGAGCAACAATGCAACAAGGTTTGTGAAGAGGGGTTCGTCATGGTCAGTTTCCATACAAACCATTTCTATTTAAACAATGTTGTATTGTGCAAGCATTTCAGCTGATACTGATTGTATCCAAATTTTTGGCATTGTCTTTCAAAACAGGTCTTGGGTTTATATTAACCTAATGACACAGTTTTCGTGCAGTTCTTGGTGACAATTTGGGTTTTCTTCCACACCCAGGTAAATTCTCTGTCATGCCAAACTGTTTAAACTTCTTTGTAATGGACTATACCATAGATCTAGGGATAGCTAACCTGTTTGAAATAGTACTATAACTATTTTTCAACTTGTGGAAGTTAATAATTTTATGTCTCAAGTCAACGCTTAGTTCCTTTGTCTTCTCCATTGTGTTATTAATGTAACAATAACAATAGTGACACTATGCACCATGTGATATTCTTTGCTGGAATTACCACAAATATTCTACTGAATAAATAGTCTAGAAGGCTTCACCAATAATATACTTACACTTAATCAATTTAAAATGATATTTTCTACTGTACAAATAATTTTTCTTTTCCTATTTTGTATAATTCACCTGTCAAATTTGTTGTATTTAACATTGTTCTGAAAATTGAGTTTCATATTCCTTATTTTGTGCTCATAAAAACCTGGCATTAGATTCTGAGGAATGAATAAAAAATATTCAAAATTGATAGGGGTATGAATAATTTTGTCACTGACTATATATATATATATATATATATATATATATATATATATATATATATATATATATATATATGCTCACTCACACACACACACACACACACACACACACACACACACACACACACAATTATGAGAACAAAGGACAATTTTGAAACATTTTACATACATATTTCACAAATCTAAATAACTCAATACATTGTAGTTTTGGGGAGGTTTTTTTTTATCAGTTTACTTCAAACAAGGCAATAAAAACGCAAGGGGCTACTGGGAGTGACAGAGAATGAAAAGACTTGAGAAATAACCATAAACCTAATCCTAAACAGGAAACATGGAATAAACCCCTACTTCTTTTCAAAAACTGGGGAGGAGTGTGAACCAAATGATAAATTAGATGACCAGAAATCACTTAATTGATCAAAATGGTATTTTTAACTATAATATATGATAATGGCCTCAGTGTCAGTAATTTATACATCTTTGTCTTAAGATAAAATCTATTAAATGTTAAGAAAAAGCATATAATTTCTTCCTTTATAAATATGTGTATATAAATTTTTTCTAATGCAAATGGATAATTCAATTATTTAGTTATTTATATGTGTGATGTACATTAAAAGAAGACTTGTCATAAAATAATTATACACGTATACTTATTAATGTCACTCGGTTCAGAAGTAAAAATACAGGATGTTGGGTAGGAGGTGGATATTATAAGCAAAAATTTTTGAGTTGGGTAGCCTGACCAGCATTGCACACAAGTGGCTTTCACAAAATGCAGAGAATTTCTGAAGTTATCAGTTGTCAAAGAAAATGTTGATCAAAGTAAAGTTTCCAATCTTTATGGGAGGAGAATGAGAACAGGAGGGAGGGATTAAGGGAGGAAAAAAGAAAGTGATGCAAACATGAGCCAGTTACTTATTCAAAGTTGAAGGAAGCATAAAAAATGTCAGTCTTCTCAGCCAGCATAAATAGGCTGCACACTTATCTAGGATGTCAGGATAAAAGGTCATCCAGAAATTGGTTAGTTTGTATCTGGGAATTTAAACCACACAAAATAATTTGGTATGTGAACTTTTAAAAATTAATAATAAGAGTACAATATATAATAAAGCCCTGTATGTTGTAATATTTCAATGGTTTATTAGTCAACTCAAATTAATTTCATTTTTTTTTTTTAAAAATTAGAAATGATTAAATCTACTAATATTAAAAAGAAAAGTAATACAGTTATTATGATAATACATTTGGAAATATTTTATGAAATAACAAATTTCAAACATTTAGAACTGTCATTATTATTGAAGAGGTATTAATTTTGTTTTTATGATACTAATCATGCTTATCTCTCTAGATTTGTATTATTCGAACAAGATATTAGGTTGGTGCAAAAATATTGACGCAATAATGTTGTTTTTTGACGTTAAAAAATACATCAAAAAACAACATTATTATGTCATTATTTTTGCACCAATCTAATATTTACAATCACATTTTGTTCAACTCTTATCTAAATATATTTGAAAACTATGTTATAGTTCAACAAAGGACTAGAGTTGTGGTATAACTTTTATTATATATGCCATTAGTCTTGCATCAAAAAATAAAGGCAACTGATTTACACCCATCATCTGCATATGAAAATTATAATTGGGAAACTTTATATCAGAAACTTTAAACTAAAAAATTGCAGCCTTATTTATTGCTGGAAAAAAAAATTTTAAACTTGATTTTTCTTTCAAAAGATCTTTTTAGTTTACTCAATATTCTCTCAATGAAAGAATTAGTATTTTGATAGATATTTTAAAAATAGTTTTAAATTAAAAACAATTAGCAAATAAAATTTCATAGTAATTTTTTTTTTTTTGTGTACACTCAGCAAAAATAAAAATTTAAAGCTTAATTTTTACTAAAGCAATAAGTTTGACAATGTACTTTCAGATTTAGTATCTGTAGATGTTTAGGACTATAATACAATTTGTCACTTTCAAATTTACACTTTATGAAAAGATATATATCTTAATATATGATGATACTGAAAATAGGGCATGCAAAGTTATAAGCCACTACAAGAAAAGTGGCATTAAATTTATATATTTAGAGATATCAAAATCATTAGTACTTAATATGATTTCATTGACATCAACTATAGCCTCAAGTCTGTTGAATGAAGAAATAAACATTAAAAATTATTTTGTTAGGAATGTTCAACCAATCCTGTTGGCAGTGAATCCAAACTCGTTCTTTGACTTTGTTAGGCACACAGGTTCAACTCTCTATACATAAGTTTATGTTAAGGTTAGGGGTTTGTGCAGACCAATATAGCAATGTTTTTATCAATGAGGAACATTTTGCTGCACACAGTACATGATAAAGTGCTCTGCCATGTTGAAATAATTTACCTTGTGCTATATTAATAATAGATGGGCATTAGCAAAGTAATGTATCTTTTGCTGTTCAGGATCCCACTGATTTCTTGCATCATTTTTGCTGATGGAGCCTCAAACCAATTTTGCAGTCTTGGTTATATATCTTCGATTGGTTTGTATACAAAATGGTCCTTGGACAATACCCTCTTGCATTAGAACACTTGCATTACTAAATATCAATTATTTTGTTTGTTTTTAATTACCTCCTATCTTTATCAAGTTTATGTGATAATTGTGCATAAGTCTATTAATCCCTAAAAATGGTCAGTGGGAATCAAGTGGTTTATAAATTTTGTTTCCAGAATCTGCACTTCTTTAATCCTTTTGCTGTATCTTCTCATTATCTCCCTTATCCATTCCAATATTTGTTGACTGTTTTTTATCTAAATCTTATACAAATATAGATCAGTTTTATATGCAAATAAAGAAGACATAAATATTTTGTCGCATCCTTCCTTTTATCTTTCTATTGCTCTCTCTCTCCATGAATTTTAATGTATCATGATTTTTATCTTTTCATCCATACCTGCCTTTCAGTTTTTGCTCATTGTCTCTTGATATCCAGCAGCAAGCTTGTCTGTCTATCTTTTGTCTCCATCCCTTCCTTTCCTCTGTATATATACATATATTTTTCCTTTTACCTGGTTTTATCTTTTTTTTTTTAACCTATAGCTTTCTTATTTACTACTTTCCCCTCCTTCATGTCCTTCCCCATCCTCTGCTTTCCCCCAGTTCCTGAAGAGATGAAAGAAGGGGGGGAAGACTCTCTCAGGGAGAATTGGGAAGATTCTAGAAACAGGTTAAACTGTAAAAATCTGATAAAAAGCATTAACCTGTGGATAGTATCCATAGTGAGTTATTCTGGATAATTTCTAAGATGGGGGGTGGGGTTAAAGAAGACATTCCCCCCCCACAAAAAAAAACATTGGCAAAAAATAGATGATGCTATCAGCAGACAAGACAATTAATGACCATGCACAAAATTCTACATCCAAGAAATAGTATGGTCTGAATGTTATGACAAAGAGAAAAGGAGAAGAGAACTCCTCAGCAAAGAATGTCATATTTAACATTGGAAAAAAAAATACATTAAACACAGAATAATGATGACAGCTACAAACTACAGAACTGGCAAAAGAATGACAAACAAGGAACTACAGAAATACACAATAATAAACATGTAAAAACTGAGAGAAAAAAAAAACACTTCATGTAAAACTTAGTCACAGCAAATTGCAGATGAAATGACTTTGACATGGCTGTTAAGGAGAAATCTGAAGAGAAATACAATCCTTAGTAATTGCAGCCAAAGTCATATATATATATATATATATATATATATATATATATATATATGAGAGAGAGAGAGTAGAAGGAAAGTATGTATTAAAACCAGTTATTTGAGTAAAAAAAAAATTAGAGAAAGACAATTTAAGGAAAGCTTTGCTTGTTCACCCCTCCACTGCCAAAATGTTTGTAGACCTAATATGCATACTTAAATCCAATTAATTTTTGTTCCTCATGGGGGAGGGGGCGGTTCTATCTATTTTCTGTTATGTGGAATTATCTTTTTGAAGTAATAATGACTGTTTGTAATTTCCAACCGATTTCTCTTTTAACTCTTCAACTGCTGTCAACAGACTTTTACGTCTTTACAAAACTTACATTACCTGCTGTATTGATGTATATATACATTTTCAATACACTGAAATATTGGTTCCTAGTAGTTGTTTTATAAACTAACACTTAGTGCTATTTCCAAGTCAGTCTAGACATATAGCAGTGTACAATTCTGTGGTGTACTTTTATTATATTATGTGCTGGGTTTGTTGTTGAGCTTAGACTATACTGCAGAATATCTAGCCGAAGCAGAATGTTGGTGCCTATAAGAGTGTAGTAGGATTAGGTAGTAATAGCACCATATGAAAATATACACTTTCCTCTTTACTAAGTGAGTGACAAAGAAAACTCTCTCTCTCTCTCTCTCTCTTCTATATATTTCCTTCCTTCTATTGTTCCTATCCTTGGTAACGGACATGAACCTGGACTTAGTTTATGTGGGTCAGTGAACGTCATAAAGAAATCAACCAATGACAACACATCCCACCAAAAATCAAAGGGGGAAACCTGGATGTGTCAGCCCCAATAAAAAGATGAAAACCATGTACGAGACGAGAGACACCACAGTGGAGCGGATCTTGATTCGAGGTAGCAGTTCAAGATACAAGGGCTGGTGATTCATCAGCTGTGAGTTTGACCTGACGTACAACTCCAGAAGAGAAAGAAGAAAGGATGAATATAACGAATTAATTTCCATCAACCAGAAGGAACACAACAACCCTGTATGAACTCTCAAATGACAAAAAGAACTATGATGATAGTCACTCATTCTAAACACTGTAACCAAATGGAGTCAACAATAAATGGTACTATACAGTAAATTTGGCCTTTACTTCATCTCTATATACCATAGTTTTATAAACTAGCGTTTAGTGCTATTTCCAAGTTAGTGTAGACATATAGCAGTGTACAATTCTCTGGTGTACTTTTATTATGTGCTGGGTGTGTGCTGCAGAGTATCTGGCTGAAGCAGAATGTTGCTGCCTATAAGAAATCACAACTTGTATCTAAGTGATCAACAAATAGATAAAACCTTTTCCCAAAATGGGCTAGCAAGTTATTCACTGGGAATTTTGTTCAGCCATACAAAGCTGAAGGAGAATAAATTTATTAGAATATCAGAATCTTGCATTTATCTATTAGGTTGGTGCAAAAATAATGTCGGTTTTGACGTGTTTTTTAATGTCAAAAACCGACCTTATTTTTGCACCAACCTAATACATTTAAGAACATATGGAACATTGTATTACCTCATAATTGGCACACTTGAAATGATCCAAAAGACTTGAAAAGAGGTTCGAGGTCCAAGGAAATTTGAATTAATACAGACAACACCATTTTAGAAATCTTAAGAATCCTGAGGTCTTGATATTTTAGGAGACTTGTTGTCACTTGATCTACAAGTTATAACCACCAAATAATTTTTGTTTGTTCCAATCAGTGTAGGAATGACTGTAAAAACATCCCCTCCTCAAATTTATAGATAAGCCATATAGATGCATACTGGGATTTCTTCCTAACCAATAAACTGGACCACTTCATTCTCATTCACCATATTTTTGTTCTTGTCTTGAAGTCAGAACACTACAATCACTTGATTGTATCCCTTTTGTGTATTAACACAATTCTGACTGTGTGAACGTTTTACCTTATTACTCTTGCTTTGCCTACTTTTATCTGGTCAACATCAGATTTGGCTTTGTCACCCAGTTGTTGGTAAACTGCCTATGCTCCACCTGTAAATCTCAAAGGGATCATGTGCTCTAAAGACTTCATTCCACATAGCCTGCAAGCAAGTTCCAGCTCCTCTATCCATACAACCACTGGAAGACCAGACATCGATTCGTCAAATTCTGGAATTAACTTTAAATTAAATTTGGGGTCTGTCAATCGCCGAAATAGCTTGTTTGTCTTGTCTTGTCTGGTTTTCACATGTCCACACATTGAGAGCACTTTCCTTGACTGAGAAAAACACTAGTGTTATATAGCTCTCCAAGTCCCAGACCCACACTGACTATTGGCCCAGTATTGCCTGCCCAGTCTTATTCATATGCAAATAGTCAATGCCACCTAATCTAAGTAGGTCTTCTCTCAACTGACCATTGTGGAAGAGGACACAACTCCTAGTGTTTACAGCACCACATACAACCAACGCTGAGTCTTTTATCAAGCTGACCCAATTCTCTGTTACAATATTTAAGTTTACCTCTTAAAACTTCAATGATAATTCTTCTGTTGCCACTTAAAGAAAATTTGATGTAAGTTGAGATGCCAGGTTAAGACAGATAACATTGCAAATTATTATTTACATTGTTCGGACTTGAAAACTTAAGGAATCCACACATTTGCTAGGCCACAAAAATCTAAGCTGGCCAAGCATAGAAATAAATACAATATGAGAACCAGTAATACAGAGTGCTAGAAAAAAAAGCAATAGCAATAACAAAATGCAATATAAGTTTCGGTTTAAAAAAAAGAAAGAAAAGAAGGCTACTGAGACATTACGTTTATAAGTCCCCAAAATTCACATAAGGACAACAGTGTATGAATGATAAAAGCATTGGTTGGATCCAGTGACTTGAACCAAAGAGTTGTGAGTTCAGTATCTGGCTGCAGTGGTGAACACACACACACACACACACACACACACACACACACAAAAAAAAAACTTGGAGAGTTGAATTAAAGGGAGATAACTGAGACATCAGATAGAGGCATGGCATGGGGAACTAGAACAATCTGCCCCAGGGGGTGAAATAAAAGGTTTAGTTTGAAATTCCAATCACTTAAACAATAGACGAAACATAAATATGAGGACTGAACAATGTAAATCATTACAATATCTCATCTCAGAAATATAGACAGGCATTGCAGATTCTTCTTTACATTTTGTCAAGAATATGTAGCACCAGATCAGCAATATTTAATATTAACCTCTGAAGTATGTATATTGACAAGTGAGATTGTCAAGTAATCAATATTTGTGTAAAATGATTTTTTTTCTTTCAATATGTAGATATTTTCAGTTACATGCTCTTTTTAGTGAAGACAAATCTATTAATGACATTGCTTGTGGCTTAAAACAAAAAAAAAACAGGCTTATGTGTCTCCTGAATTTCATTATAGTAGAGAGAAGTAGAAACGTATGAACCAAATAAAGAGTTATTTCTGTCCTACTCTCATTAAATAAACCTGCCTGATGTTTTGTGTTAAGAACAGCCTGACAGAACACACATTTTTATTCATATTTAAGTAGATTGTCATCAATACACACATGTTCCTTTTCTTTCTTGAGTCCTGAATTATAGCATATGTCATTTGTATTTTATATTTCACTTAAAATTGTTCAAATTTATAGTTATTTATAATACTGTCATGGATGTGCAAGTAATGTAATGGCAAGGAAAGTAAAATTGGTAAACCTTGTTCAAATTTCAGTCAATTCTGTTTTCTCCACTTCGTGCTGAAGCCTTTGGGAAAAGTGTGAATTTATCTGCTTTCAGCTATGGGTCAAATAGTAAGGTAGACTGGACTCTCTTACCTTGTGTGGCAACAACTCTAGGTGAAGGAAAACTAAATTTAAAACCATCTTGAAGAGAGTTGCGCTCTGTCAGGCTGTTCTTACCACAAAACATGTGGTGCCTTTATGACTATAATGGGTTATGAAACTCATGAATTGATAATACATTCATGGTATTTTTCTTTTGTCTTCATTTCTATTTTTTCTTTGAGTTATATTGATATTGTCCTAATTTATTATAATGTTAATATGTACTTCTGATCCAAAGTATTATATATAATAATAATAATACCAAATTGTAGTTGGTAGGGATTATTCCAAAGAGGACTTTTCAGTCCATATGAGAGCTCAATGTATAATACAGAACAAATTATGTACAAGTGTGTGTGTGTATGTATATATATATATATATATATATATATATATATATGCTTGTTGCACATGTATATATGGGTCTGTAGATGTATTTTATTATTTCTGTGTTTATCATGCAGATGCTTACATCATATATATAATGTGTGTGTTACTTAGTGGAAAGTGCTCAATAGAGCTAACATATTCAGTTGTATGGATATTAGCTCTATCACAGATATTGAGCACTTTCCACTAAGTACCACGCATATAGTGTGTGTGTGTGTGTGTGTATATATATATATATATATATATATATATATATATATATATATATATATATATAGCGACACAGAAATTTCTGTTCCCAAACTTAAAATTCTTTATCCCATCATCAAGCAAATGTTCAGTAACTTTTTATGAAAATGATTTACTTTTGAAAACCGAAAATATGTTTGCTTATTTAAAATCTCATGGATATGTCTCTTTTGACTAATCAAAGGCAAGTCAAAGCTAAAGCAGAAATGTTAAAACTATAAGTTAGATTTTTTTGGGGGGGGTATGCACTATTTCATCTACTGATGTTAAAAAATTTTATATTGGATGCACAAAACTCTTAAATTAGAATGGTATCAACATATTTCTTTAACAACAATACGTACTGTAACCGAACATCCCTATCTAAATATTTTTGGTATTTAAAAGAAATCAATAAAACCCCCACAGTAAAATGGAAAATATTTAAAAAAAAAAAAATTTGTAAGACCCATACTCCCTGTGTCTACATGAAAAGCTAAATATTATTAAGATTCCTAAAAATAATAATCTATTAAATCAACATAAGGAACTAACTGCAATATGTAGACATTGTACAATGTTTACATTAAAATATAGTTAATGGATTTTTTTAAATATATTTATGAATTTTAAAGTTTTTTTCTAATATATATATATATATATATATATATATATATATATATATATATATGTGTGTGTGTGTGGATAATAATTGCAAACAAGTGATGAGTTTGTTTCATGCTTGAACACAATCTTCAGTCCTGAAAGAAATCATCTTGTATGTGGGCCCACTTTGATATTTCCACATGTTCTATCCCTCATATTGAGCACTTTTACCCATAAATATAACCTACATTAAAACTCTCTCTCTTTCTATATATATATATATATATATATATATATATAATTATATATATATATAAACACTATTATTACTTGTTGCCGCTCATCAGACAGCTCTTCAATACCTTTTTAATAAAACTCTGCACCTTTTGATATGAAAAGGTTTTTGACAAACTTTTGAATCTGGTCTTCATTAGAGAAAGTTTTCTCAATCAAAAAAAATTACTTATGAATTAACTAATACACGTTGGCGCTGATAAATCACGGTAGTTGGGGTCCAAATCTTCTATCTGCGGTTTAGATCAAAAGTGAGCCACAATGTCAGGATTGCCAGCTTAGACAAACAAAACAAAGCTTGCCAAGTCCATGGCGCTATCTGCAAAATGGGTTATACAGTGGCTAAGCATGCAAAATGCATATTCAGTACTAAGAGTTGAATATTGAGTTTTGAAAAACATTTATTAAAGCTAATTTCACATAAAAATCTGCACTGATGTGACTAAATTTGAAAGATGATTGCCTAAAAGGATTCCAATTATAAAGCGCCATGTCAATAGATCCATCATCGATGACAGCAAAAGATGGCAGAAATCTTGTAGGCACAAGATTTTAACATTTTAACAAGAAAAAAATAAAATTAATTTTTTTTATAGATTTAAGAGTTTGAATAAAAACATTGCAATACATTGTATTGTAATGTATTAATAAAAATAATATAACAATACAACGTAGTAACATCAACATACAAGCACAGGTTTCTATGCAATGAATTAATACGAAACAACATTTTTAATAAATTTACATGTATGTAATGGAAAATAAAAAATAAAGCTCGTAATAACACTTTATTTAAGAAATTTATTTATTCAGTAATGGGAAGTTGCTTCTTGTTTTCTCTTTTCTCTTGGCATCTCTAAGCATAGTGTGTAGTTGTAAAACCTTTACTGAATCACCAACAGTCTAATAAAATTCCAGGCTGTACTGCAGATATTCTACAAGCTTGGCTGTTGACTTGGGTGGGCTAGTATCTGGCTCTGTCTTCTATCTCTTCTTTATCTTGTTGTTCTGCTAGTAAAGACCCAGCAATGAGGACATCAACCAGGCTGACAGGATTTAACGAACTGGTGCAGTTTCCATCATAGTCTTCAGCTGCCTTCACTTCATCTGTAAAGCCTTGAAATTCACACTTGGGGCTGACAGGGTCGTCTTCATTTACTTCTGTTAATCCCATGCCTTATCCCAATACCTAATGATACACTCTTGACTGACAGCTTTCCTGGCTACACTGCAAAGATACTATGTATCTTTAATGTTCAGATTCTTCGGATACTCTGGAATTGTGGTGTCTTCATTTACCAGTGCCTTTATCAACTCATGTCTATAGTTGGACTTTAATATGGAGATGATTCTCTGGTCAAGTGGCTGTATCTTTGATGTCATATTCTTTGGCAGATACTAAACAAAAATCTTCCCATCTCTGGATCTTAGGCTCTCAGCAGGTGGGTGCGCTAGGCAGTTATCTAACAGCAGGCAGGCTTGCTCTTCGAGCCCTAAACTTCTCAGATGCTGGCAGACTGCTGGAACAAAATTTTGTTTAAACCAGTCTTTAAAAATGGCTGATGCCATCCAGGCGTTTTTGTTGTTGCTGTAGAGTACTGATAACTGCTTCAAATTCACATGATGAAAACATCTTGGGAGATTGAAACTTACTGATGCAGAGGGGCTGTATCTTGTGGCTTCCTGCCATGTTACAGCAGAAAAGGAGCATTAGTTTTTCTTTCATACTTTTGAAGCCTTTCATTACTTGTCTTGTCATTCTTTACTTTAAGGGTCTTCTCTGGTAGGATACGATAGTAAAAGGCCGTCTCATTGGCATTATATATCATCTCAGGATGTAGTTGCACAAAATTTTGAAACTTTGGTATGAACAACTCTGCTTGTGTTGTGTCTGTCGACCTTGCTTCACTGCTTATTTTTACCTGTGCTATGCTATGGCACTGCTTCCACCTTCTCAACCATCTACTAGATATGCTGAATTCAGGATCTGCATTTTCACCATGAAGTTGCTGATGTATTTTCTCGGCCTGGGCTTGTATAATGGGCCCTGACATGAGTAGCCCATTATTTTTAGCTTCACAGAACATGTTAAATGTTGCCTTGTCAAGATCAGGATTCCTGGCAGTTCTGGCCCTTTTCCTCTTCAAGCCTCCTTCATCTAGCTCATCTAAAAAAAACTTTGTAGCTTTTCTTCATTTTTGATCCAACCTATTAATGTAGATTCTGGTACACTCCTCTCTTTAAAGACTTTGCTGCAAGCTGTGCCATTTCATATGCTTTCAACAATGTTTAGCTTTTGTTGAACACTGTCTGAGGCATGTTTACATTTCATGATGATAGATCAATATCTAGGTATAAAAATGTTGTGATCAATATAATATCTAGAGAGACACTGTGCAAAACTTTAATTTTTGCCTGTATTTATACAAAAGTTTAATGTGAGAGGATTTATGGACTTTTTGAAACTTTTTGAAAGGTGTTATTTGGTTGCAATGACGTCCCCCATTAATAATCCTTGAAGCAGGATTTAAAATGGCTCTTCTTTGCAGATTATATAATTTATCCGGAAAAGCACATTGATATTAAACTAAATTCCACTGAGAAATTTTTAAGTTAGGATAAAGGTTGTAAGCTGCATATTTCATATTCAAAATGTCTGCAAAGTGTTAATCCAAACCACTACACAATTGTGAGTGAAATGCCAAAGCCTAAACAATAGTAAATGCTTGGGAAAATATGGAGGTATTAAAACTCAATGAATTTATTAAAATAAGAGATTATACAGAAAAAAATCACTTCAAAAAGCATCACAATCAAGTTTGAATTTGTTTCATTGCGATCTACTGATGATTATGATTCTAATATGAACATGACAAAAAATTTGGTGGTCCATCGCACATGCACAACTTAAGTGACATCATGGTTTATTGATGCGCAGCTTAATGGCACTGACCTGTGTGTGTGTATATATATATATATATATATATATATATATAATGATTAATGCACACATACTGTGAATATCTCACTGGGACTGTTCAAAAAAGCAAAATTGATTAAAATGTCTGATTTTTGTTAAATCTTTTCAACTATTTGAAAAAAATATTTTCTGTTATATTTAAATAAAATTGTTTCCTATCTTAATTTTTGATAGGGATGTTTGCAATTTACTTGTCATTTTCTCACTCTAGTTTTAGTATTATACTTTAGTTATGATAAATAATACTAATTACTGCATGACCCATATAATTGTTTGTGTACCTTAAACTCTTGCAGCTTTCAATTTAATTTGTTATAGTCAATAAATTATACTTATAGTTTTTCTTTTTCTGAAAATATTGGGAAAAAATTGTTAAAAGCAAAATTTCTTTTTGCAGTTGACTTGAGAGAAGTTAAAGAAATTCGTCCAGGAAGAAATTCAAAAGACTTTGACAAATGGGCAGACGAGGCCAGAAAAATGGACAAGAATTTGTGCTTTGTGATATTTTATGGTTCAGAATTCAAACTACATACTTTATCTATTACTGGTAAGTACATGTATGTCTTTTCTTTCTTGATTTACAGTATCATATGAGAAGAGGTTAAAAATGTCTTGACCCCTGACCCACTTTCCAAAATCTAGCTAAATGATCAACCATCAAAATTCTTCTTGGAATACCTTCTTAATCCAGCAAGAACTTTTCAACACTTCCATGTATTAAGTGTACAAAGATTTTCAGAATATAAACTGTGTATCAGTTTCTAGTTTTCAAAAGAAAAAAAATGTCTGGAAATTTTTGTTCACATGTTACATTTTAAGTTCTGGATCTGGGAAGTAATATAATATAGTTGTGGATCATCAAAATTTGTATAGTTGTGGATCAGCAAAATCTCATGCTACATTTATCTTTTGAAACTAACTCTTCAGAAAATGGGATGTATGGGTGTTGGCTTGGAATGATAAATTGGAGTGCCAAGTTCAAATTCCAGTTGGGTTACATTCACTTATGTGGAAATGCCCTTGAGAAAGGTATGAATCCATATCATCCTCCCCCAGCTATGGGTTAAATAATAGGATTTGTATCTGGAAAGGTCATGTTTTTTCTTTAAAAAAATTGTTAATTCACTCACAAAAAAAAGATTTATTCCTACAATCCAAAATATGTTCACCTCCACAATTTGTTGATAAGCCAAAATAAAAATAAATAAATAAAATCCTTCATTCTTCATAGACTGATAATATCCAGACTGGCAGAGGAATGAAAATAAGTCTTGTCAACAGATTAAGGAATTAAACTGAATCTGTTTTGTAATTGTTTTCTAACTTATCATAAACAATAATATATTACTGGAAGTAATTTAATTTTTTAACAGTAAGTTAGGTGTACACAAATCAAGTAGATTTTTTTTATTTATTAATGAAATAATTAAAGCTTTATTTGACTTGATAAATTCATGTATAAATATCAATACCAAGAGAGAATCTCTGAATTGTAATAAAAAAAAAAAAAAAAAAAAATGAGTGTATATTTGTTTTCAGCCAGTCTCTATGAGTGAGTGTATATATATATATATATATATATATATATATATATATATATATATATATTATTGTAGGTACCTCCACGAAAATGTAAACAAACAGAGATAGCATGATGAAAAAGACGCCGAACTTGACGAAAACAATTTTTTATCGTCTAATGTTCATATTATTATTAAAGAGGAAAGATCAAAGTATTTTTGGGTATTTTTTTACATTTTTTAATCGTTCCTAGCACGTCCGAAATTTTCGTTACAAATTTTTTTTTTTTTTTTTGTCACCAAAAAAGGACAGATAATCAATCATTTTCAATCATTTGTTAAAAAGATGAAAATCTGACTTTGATATTCTTTTAAAAATCAATTATCATTTTTTCAAAACTGATTTTAATAAAATCAGAAATTATAATGTTTATTTAAAATATTTTGAACCAAGCTTAACTTAGCTTCTGCGCCGAAAAAATGTAATTTGAAAATAAAACAAAGCAGGTCATAACCTTTCGCCTTGTTGACAGCTATGATTTATGACGTTTAGATAACTTACGGGAGGATAATTCTTTCTACGGATGGAAGGAAGTGAAATTATTTAGATTTAAATGAACAAATTATTTACCTCGTTACTTTTAAGAAAAACTTTCAGCGCTCTAATTTTTCATTTTTTTTTTTTTTTTTTTGTACTTAGCTTTCATCTTTACGTTTACGATGCTTTATGGAAAATATAAAGAAATTAAAAAATAAGACTGTTAAGAGTGAGATTAAATTTCATAAGAAAGAGGTATCTATTATTTATACGTACCTTATGAATTTTTATCAGAAGTGTACATAAAATACTATAATTTTATATATAATTTTATTTCTCCATACGTGTTTCGCAAAAGTAAAGGCCTTAAGAGCGGAGAACAATGCTGAACTCAAATAATGCAACTAAATTGTATCCTGGTTGATCTTCTGTACTTTATAATTAACGCTCTATTATAAGCATAAAAGTTACATTTTTAATTACGTTGGCTAATCCGATTGGTCCAAACGATACAATTTTCAAAGCGCTAGACAATGGCGGTCTCATCTGGACACAATTGAAAGCTTGGCACTGCTTTTAACTAATTTTATAATATTTTTAAATACTTAATGTAAAAATCTATTATAATTAAAAGAAATAACAAATAATTGTATTAAAAATTCAATTTTCATTGAAAAAATTTTTTGCTTTCAGAAAATATTGTCCATATTCATAAAAACAAATAGAAGCAAATAAAAGCATTTGAAATTAAATAATATATTTGTTTTATTGAGTTTTGTATGTTACAATTCAGAGCTGATTTTCAGGTACGTTGGCCACAATTAAAAAAAAAAAATACATGATTTGCATTCTTCAAAGCCTTGTGCTTTTAACTATTGCAATTTGTAGGGGGCGGCAAGATCTAATTTCTAGAGTTTTTCATAAAATTAGTTATGGGGTGTTAATAAAAATGAAAAAAAATATTTCTGCCATGACTTTTATAAAAAACAACATATTTATAATAATTTCGATCATCTGTGAATAGTTTCTGAAAGTTTCATTAACATCTGACAATTATTATTTTTACAAGATTTTCAAAATTAATGTGTGTAAATACAAAAAAAAGGCGCAAAAATTATCTATGTTATTTACTACCCCTTGTTGCAACAAAGATAAACAAAGTTTTTAAATCAAAATTTAGAATATTCTAAAAAGATGGAAAAAAATTTTGAAAAATAATTAAAAAAAAATTTGGTCTATCCTCTTCATAAAAACATAAGCATTTAGACGATAAAATTTTGTTTTCATAAAGTTTGGCGTCTTTTTCATCAGACTATGCTCTTTTTTTAGCGATTTCGTAGAGGTACCTATATTATTGTGTGTGTTACACTTTTTCTATTTCACCAAAAGAATCCATACAGGGGTGTTCCTCACTATGTAGTGGACCCTTTTTATGATGTATTAGAAACAAAAATTTCTATTAAATTTGACAAATCCCATAATTGCTCAATGATGGATAGAATTATTATTTTTTGCATGTGTAATACTTCAATATTTATGCAAAAAAGTGATTAGCTATTTGCAACTGTACTTTTATGATGTAATAGAAATGGAATTTTCTGTAATTTTAAACTTAACAAAATGTCATTATTTACATCTTAATTTATTATATCAAAAAAATTATATTCATAATAAAATTGTCTATTTGCCATTGCAAAAACAGCACCAAAAGCTTTTTGTGTTATCATTTAGGATAGAAATATAATTTTTTGATATTTTTATAAGTAAACCTGAAGCACAAATAAATGTAAGACTTCAAGCTAACATGGAAAAAAAAAGCAACTTTGTTACAATCGTGGAGCATTTACTGTGAATAGGACTCAATAACAATAACTGAAAACAACTCACTAACCACTGCACAATAGTAGATGTTCTAATGTAAAGATAAGCAATAATGCTTTTAAAATCAGTAACAGCATTGTCAAAATATCTTTTACATTTTCACTAACATACCCATCCATCAGAAAAAAAAAAACTAATATTTCATTTTTAATATTTTACAAGTACAATTCAAATACAAAATTATTAGCGATTTATCTGCAAACTAAAATAAATTAAGATAATGATATTTTGTTAAGTTTAAAAATTCCATTTCTATTACATCATCATAAAAGTACAATTACAAATGAGCAAATAGCTAATCACTTTTTGTGTAAATATTGAAGTATTAAACACACACAAAATATTTATATATATATATATATATATATACACCCACACACACATGAATAGATACCTCCACAAATTCATGATATAATTTTTATTTACCAATATTTTTGTTTAAAAAACAAAAAAAAACAAAACAAATCTATTATAATTTTATTCATTTTTGAATAAGTCATGAAATGAATTTTTAAAAATGAAAAATCTTTCTTGAAGCTTTTATTTTAATTTCAAGCTGATAGATTAAACTTAATATTTCCAATAAGCAAAATACTATGCTGCATTTCAAAATTAATTTTAAATTGATTGGAAGGAGTTTTCGTTTTGAAATTTCTAAAAATTTTGAATTTCACAGCATTTTTAGCAAACTGTTATAAAAATGTAAATTTCTTTATTAAAAATTCTGCCAAAAATGAAATATACTTTTCTGAAACTTTATTTGAGGAATATTAACTGATTTAAGGTATACTTAATCTGATTTTAAACAAACTTTAGGTTTAAAATATCACAGAAACCCATTTCTTTAACGCAACGAGTAGCTTTATTTTAACAGCTCGGTGACACAGATTTTTATCGAATGTTGTTCTATGGTGGATTTACCCCTAAAAAAATAAATGAATATAATGCAAGTGCCTTTTAAATACTCAATAATCTTATTTGCTGTAATCTAATCTTTATTGAATTTTAGAGAATGTGGTCTTTAAATTTACTATAGTTATCACTGTTATTTTTTGATAATGTTGTGTATATTCATATCAACAAAAATTGACACGTTTATACACATACAAAAACAATTCAAAGTTCTTTTGAAAAATACTTGGGTCATAAATATAAGTAGTAAATATAGTTTAACTTAATAACAGTATTACCTAACAGTTACACTATTGAAACTGAATGTTAAAAGATTTAAAATTTTTATAAATCATTAAAATTGTAAAAAAAAAAGAAAAGAAAAGAAACACATCTTGTAAAAAATTAAAAAATTTTTTTTTATCTGAATTTTTTTTTTCTTAAGACAATATTGTCTTTAATATATATTATTCATAAAAGCAATTAAAAGCTTTTCTAATTAATGTCTTAGTGTTATTGTTTTTTATTTTATGATTCAGAACAGATTTTTGATTAGACTAGATCTGATATTACAAAAAATTTTTTTAATTCTCCAAAGAGTTCTGCTTTTAAGTAATATAGTCACTAAAAATTTTCATAGAATTTCTTAAGTTTTCATAAAATTAAATATATGAGGTGAAACACATGTGAAAGTTTTTTGCTTAAAAAAAAAATTCTAAAATAATTTCAACCATTTTGGAATAAGTCATGAAAGTTCCATTAAGATCGGGCAATTATTTGATTTTTTTTTTTTTTTTTTTTTTTTTTTTTTCAACAGTTTCCAAATTAATGTCTTTCACCACAAAAATATGCTAAAATTTATTATTCTAGTCTATCTACTGGCACAAGAAAAACAAGATTTTTAATCAAAATTTCAAATGTTTTAAAAAGGATTAAAAAGTTTAATTAAATATTTAAAAAAATACTTTGATCTTTCCTCTTAATAATAAGAAAGATTTTGACAATGAAATTTAGGTTTTATCAAGTTTGGGACATTTTTTTTTTATCACTAAGCTCTCTTCTCTTTTTTTTTTTTTTTTTTTTTGCCAAATTAGTGGAGGCACTTAATATATATTATTGCATTAAAGTCATTTTATTTCTAAGGTGAAACAAAAATAAACAAAAAGAAAAAAAAAAAAAAAGTAACTATAAGATCATAATTTCTATGTAGAGAGTATGCTTATGAAATAAGTCCTGTTAGAACCTTTCTGACTTAGCATTTATTGAATATTAACTTTATATTTTCAAAAAAGGATTGTCATTTTATGACATTTTTGTTCTTTTGCATCTAACCAAATTTACTCTCAACACAACCTTGAAAAGATTTTGAAAAATAAAGATATTCAGAAAAATTACTATATTTGCCAGCCTATAAGATGTATGGTTTAAAGACATTTGAGAAATTACCACTTAATGCAGCTCATTTAAGCTCTTTAGGTGTCGATTTAAAGATTTTTGTAGATAACCCTCTTGTCATAAATACTACCACATCAAATGCAATGTAATATTTGCATTTTTATTTAAGTTTTATGATACTGTCTCAAAACATGTATTTATGAAAGGAAAAGTAATTTTGTAAATTTTATATACATATAAAATACACATACATACATACATACATATATATGTGTGTGTGTGTGTATATATATATATAGGTACATACATGCACTTTCTTTTCTTTTGTAGTAATGAAATTATATAAAATTTTTACTATTTAAAAGAAACTCTAATTTCTGTATTATGTAATTTTTTTTACATAGTAACTAAATGATATATTACTGCAATGATAATTGTTTTAAATGAAAGTGTGCTTTTTCATGGTGTTTAGTTAACTAGGGTGGCATTAACTTGATAATCTGAAAAGGACTTATACACTACTTTTTGTTTGTGCTAAATACTTTCATTTACTAATAGCAAAGATAAAGTTTTGGCCCTTTTCTTAAAAAATGGAAATGCTATTCCTACATGAATTGTGACACACACACTGATATGAAATTATATAAGTTTATGAATATATTGATTTCAATGATAAGACCTTCAATCTTAACTGTTTACTCTGGGACTCAGTTCAAGCCAGTTAATCACTTTAATAAAAAGAAATGTAGTACATTTATTAAAAAATTCTCTATTAATAAAATCAGGCACATTATGCAATGAACATTTCAGATCAAAAACTCTCAGACTAAGGACTTGTTGATTCATTCTTATGTAAAGATGGCAGAATTAGTTGAATATAGGAATTGGTTTCTTTAAATCAGTTCTGCTGTATGATTGCCAAATTTGGAGTATTGCACATATATTATATCACTGATATTAATTAATTGCATAAATGATAACAATTTTATTTGGGAACAGAAACAAAACAGAGTTATAGATTATTTTAAAGAAAAGCAAATTCCAATAAAATGTAAAATATATAGTTAAATTATTTTTAGTATGTGTCCTAAAAAAAGATTGTTAAATAACTTATTTCCATACTAATCCAAGCATACAAATATGTTCAACTTGGAATTTTCCCAGTTTGTAGTTTAAACAGTTAAATGAATTCATATAAAATTTGTTTGTTGGGAAATTCAGAACAATAGAACCCTTATTTTTAAATTTTAGCATCAAATAAAGATGAGTACCGGAAATGGATGATGGGACTGGAGCATCTTGTCACTGATACCCAGACAGCCTCTTACCAGCTTCAAGTTGAAAGGTCAGTTTGCTTTCTTTTTATTCACAGTTGCACTCCTTTTTTTTCTATTTCTTTCATAGTATTCTTTAAAATTTTAATTTCATGCATCCTTAAAATCTGTGTATTTTATAATAATAATAAAAACACGGTATCAGTTTTTAATTGCTATTTTTCTTTGTTACATCTGCTATTCTCTTATGTTCCAAATCTTTTGAGGACATGGATGATCATGGCTGTACACAACTCTTCCTGTCTTTTGTTTTAAATAATTTTTGAATGATTACTATCCTTTAATCCCTGATCTGCCATCCATTCACACAAAAACCCATTAAGTAGGTTACTTACTGTTTCCTCCTGCTTCTGTTGCTGTCAAGGTCCTGTGAGCATTATCTTTTCTAGGCCCTCTTTTCTCTCAAGTGTTTCAAATGTTTTTTCTGATTATAAATACAATTGACATTTTTGTTTTTATTTTCATTAAAACTTCCTTATTGCCTGCATGCTCCTTTCATACTATTCTCAACATCCTTCTACAGAAACATATTGCTGTTGTCACAAATCTTCGCTTCATTTGTGAAGAAATTGTCCAGCATTCACTGCCATATAGTAGGATAGATATTATTCAGCACTCTTTTTTTGTGTCTAACAAAATTTCCATCTCTTAATACTTTGTTTAACCTCTGAATAGCATCTTTCATTATTCCAATATGCCTTCGGACAGTTACATTTTCGTTCATCTGCTATACCATTACTCAGATAATTAAACTTCTGTAGCGGCTTGATTCTTATATTTCTAATTCATAACTCATACCTTGTGCTCTCTTTGCTGACAACCATAGATTTTACTTGCAGTTAATCCTTTCTTATTGCTTTTTTTTTTTTAACTCCCCTACGCCTATGTCAGAAAAAAGAAAATTCAATTTTTGTATTTTAATCACTCTCAGTTATTGCCAGCTTCACTGTTTGATGGTAACAAAAACAATGAGATTTAAACTTGGATCATAATGTAATTTTTGCACTTAAAGAACTTTGAGGTAAAAAGAAATAAATTAACTTTATATACAACATTTTTATATATATTTTTCATGTTTAGTAACTCTATCATTCTTTCAGATGTACAGAATGAACAGTATCAGCAAAAACATTACTACATAATTATATGCATGTTCAGTTTGTTCTGCCTGTAAATCCAACTAGTTTCACTCCTACCAAACTGTATGTCTCTACTTATCTCTTGTCATATGATGGAGTTTTCAGTTTCAAACTCTTGACCATGGGGAATTTGGTTACTCAAAATTTTTATTTGCAACTTCCAGTCTATATCACACTTTCATTGGTATCTCTTGACCTTACTTTACTTACTATGTTGGTAAATTCTACACTTCACATATTAATATTCTAATATACTAGTTTTTTAATGAAATCTATATCATGATTAAGACTTAACTTTATAATAAGTCACAATTGATCACTTTAGTTGTTATATTAATTCATCAAATTGCAACAATGGACAAAAATTAAAAAATCAGTTTTTTTTTTTTGTTTTTTGTTTTTTTTTTGATTGTGCTGGTAATATTTGTATCTGATATATGGAGTCATGTTTTTAATATTTTATATTATTGTCCATTGACTTTATCACTACTCTACAATTTTGCTGCTTAGCTTTTAGTTATTTTTTAACACTAATAAACTAAATATTTACAGTAGTAAGGGGAAAATATTTATTAATCATTGAATTTTATAATGTTAAAAACTTTCGTTTAGTAAAATTATTGTATAGAGACACAGCAAACACTACAAGCATATGTAGAAAGTTGTAACACTATTGCTGGGATGATCCTGTATGCCTACAACTTGACAGCAGAGCTCTTGGGTTGAGATTAGAATCCTGAGATCAATATTATTTTTGTCACTTACTCCAAGCATAAAACCATAAATGAAGGGGTATCTCTTGTAGTATTAATATCCTTTTTTTCTTTCTTTTTTTTTTTCTTCTTTTTTTTTCTCCCCATTCATTTTACCCGAGCGAGGCAATAAAGTCACTAGGACGCAAGAGGTTACTGAGTGTTAGTGAATATGAGAAAAGCTATTATTAAGCAGAGAGGACAATAAAAGAAGACAGAAGATAATGATTGACATTGCATTTAAATTTTTGAAGATCAAAGTTGATGGGAAGCAAGAAGCCGGAAGAGAGTTCCAGAACCAAGAAGTGTGATAGAAGAAACTGTTAGCATAGAACTTACCATTGCAACTGTAAAATGATGAAACCTTGCTGCAAATCTAGTATTGCACTTATAAATTCATAAAGTCTAGATAATACAGAGGAAAGTTCATCAAAACAATTACCATAAAAGTATTCAAAGAAAAGACACAGAGAAGCTACGTTACAGTAGTGGGAAAGAGACTTAAGCTGAGAATCTTCTTTGGATTTTATCAAGAATCTCTAAATATATAGCAGGTGCACCAGACCATACATGGCAGCAGTATTCAAAGCAAGAATGAATGGTCGACTTATAAATATATAGGATAGATTCTGACAAGAAAATTGTCTAGCACTACCCAGTGAACCAACTTTCTTAGCTGCAGACTTAGCAATTGATTCAATATAGTCTTTCCAGCTGAAAATATTAGTCCAAGATAGCACAATGATTAACTCTTGGAGGTTAGCATCAGACATGCTGATGGGAAGTAAAAAGCACAGCCACCAAATGTAATACAATGCACTTTGTGTAACTTCGGGATGAGGATCTTTGCTTAAAACATTACTGATGGAATTGTGTTCCAGTAACTGGTTTAGTGACATCCAAAGCCGTAAACTCCTACACTTACATTGTTTAGAAGATCTGAAGAAGTCTCACACTCAGAATTGAGCCAGTTATATATCATACAAGACTGACATTATCTAATTTTTGAAATTGATCAAAGTTTTGGAATAATAACAAAGAAGAGTAGAATATCTTTAACAAGATACTTGGTTTATTCAAGTTGTTTACTACATAAATGTTTCAAACAAGCATCTTTTTTGTCTCCAATTCTGATGCAGGGGTCTGAACATTGAATTGTTCATTTGTAATGATGATGATGATAGAACAACAGTAGTATGTTATCTAATTCTTCTTAATGTGAGAGAAACTTACTATGATTTAGCCTTGTTTATCCATTTATGTATCTCTCATATCTGTTCGTTCTCCCACACTTCTCCAACACCCTACACTGAACTGCCCTGCCCCCTGCTCTTGATGCTGTCTCTTCTTTCTAACAGCTTATTGTAGACTGCCCACTTTAGTTGGCTTGCATTATTTATATGGGAACCCAGCCTGTCAGTTTGTCACCAATGATGCATTGGTGTGATTTGACCATTAATTTCACAATCACCTGTCTCTTAGCCATTTGACTGTTTTTCTTTCTTTCTTTTTTTTTTTTTTTTTTTTTTTATAGACTTTCCTGAAAACTATTCTTTCTATAAGACCTGGTGAATATGTCCTTGTGCAAACAAACCACATGGATCATTGGCTTTGGCAGTACTTTTTTTTTTTCTTTTGGAAAGCTTTCTCAAATTATTTTGCCTATGTAACCACATTGATTTGATAGATAGGTCTTTATGAAGAAAAATATACGGAAAAAACAAACAAAAATCCTAATATGCAATTATGCTGTTTTAATGTTAATATAATGTCAACGTCGGACGTTTCATTCAAAATACTCAAATTTTAGGAATACATTTTCACAACATTGCCCACGTGACAACGACGTGATCATATTTAAACGGAACGCTAATCTTATAAAAGATTTCAGTTATCTGTTTGGATTGGTCTTGCTCTTATGTCCATCGTCTTTTTCATGTTGAATTGAATATGGTCTAATGTTAATTATGTTTTATGAATATGTCCTGAAGATGGTCTATTAGACCGAAATGTCCGATGTTATATTAACATTAAAACAGCATAATTGCATATTAGGATTTTTGTTTGTTTTTTCCGTATATTTTTCTTTATACTGTCGGATCTATATCCATATATTTGCTTACATAGGTCTTTATGTAAACAACTTAGTCTTCAGGGTTTTTAGAGATAATTTATTATTGCAGCTGAGGAAGTAATTTATTAACATTTTTGTACAAAATGGCGAGGGTGGAAAAAAGGATATCAAGCTGTACTAAGTTGTCTTCAAGTTAATAGTTACGTTGAGTTCCTTAAGACTCCCTCAATTCATTTAATTTCTTGAAACTAACTTTGTTAATTAGTTCTTTTTTAAATTTAATTCCAATAATCATTAAATGCTATCAAACATTCCTTCTTTCTACATATAACTCTACTGTCAAGCCAATTTGGGATTCTACTTGTTCAGCACCTTGTCACAAAGTAAGCAAATATCAAAATATTCATAATACATTTACTGTATGAACAGATAGTGGGTGTAATATAAATTCAAGAGGTTGATCATTTAATACTTATTTTCTGTTAGAAAACATGCAATTTCAGAGGCATTCCTTGAGAGCACAAAGAGTACATTTTTTGGCCCACACCCTTATGGAAGAATTTGTAACTGCCTACTCTTGATGAGTGTTAGTCTTGATATATGAAGGTGAAGGTCATGCATGATAATGAATGAATGAAAATCACGATAGTAACATTATTGCTTAACATGTTTACTACCATACAATGCATATTTGCAGCTTGTGGCATGTTTCTGACACACGTCACAGGAAGAAGAAAAATCCAGTGCTAAAGATACACATTAGTATAATTCCTTATGGTTTAATAAATGTAATTTTATTTACCAGAATGAAGCATGAGTAGTTTATAGTCATTTTTTAATATTAACTCTGACAAAGAATAGATGACACTATAACAGTCCAAATATCCAAGTTAGCTGTAAACATGTGATTAACCACCAAATGTTACAATTTTTTTTTTTCTCTAAAATTCAATAAGTTTTTGCACTGTATGTTGTGCATAAAAAATAAGGATGAGACAGATTGTCAGTAGTTGCTGACAGTAAGGCGAGCATGCACTCAAATTAGGTATCACCAAAATGCATGCACATTTTCAATAATAAAAGGAAAAATAAGGCTAACTCAGTTTTTAAAATTTATTAAAAATCAGTGAATTATCTGATTTAAATGAAATGTTCAGTACTTATTCATTCATGAATGAATTTTATGTTGAAATATATTTTGGAGATGTTGGTTGGGGGTGAAGTTCTCAAAAATAGTTTGCAATTATATAAAGAAAAAAGATGTTTTTCAATAAAAAGAAAATATGTAATATCAACAGTGAACATGCTGAAAAATTGTCCAAAACCTTGCAACAGATAATTCAATAAAACTAAAAAAAAAAAAAAAAAAACTTGTTGGGAGTTGGAGGTTGCACAATTTTATAAAGCATTACACACTCTCTCACTCTCACACACACACACACATATATATATATATATATATATATATATAAGCCAAATTACCCACGCCTTGATGTGTGTAAGAAAATGATGATGGATTTTAAATCATTGTTATAATTTGTGAAGAAAAATTATGTATTTCAATATTGCTCAAGGATCTTGCCAATAGGACCTCCATTTTTCTCATAATATATTTTGGATAGGATTCATTCCCTTCAAATTTAAATCAAAGGGATGATATATATTTGATGCAGTACTTGATTGAATGAATTGATGAGCAGAATTCAACATTGATATGATAGTTGAATTGTTACAACAGATATGTATTGTAAGGCATTACCCACTTATTGATGATTTCTTGCTCAACTTGATGTTCATATTGTCTTGCGTATGTGACTTTGGCTTTCTCCTTCTATATTTTGGATAGGAATCATTCCCTTGTTTAAATTTAATTTAAATCAAAGGGAAAAATTTTTCAGTGGGATAGGGGAAATTTGGTATTCATTGACTGTACAGCCAGTGCTACTTTGGTTGAAATTTTTAAAAGCTTTCTGTTAAAACAATTTCTCAGGAAAATAGGTTTCTCAAGTTCAGTAATTGCTTTTTTCTTTCCATATAAAAATTTTTAAAACTCCATTTTTAGGAAAAAAAAATTCATTCTTTAGTTAAAAAGAAAAAAAAGGAAGTGTCAAAAATGTCATAGAAATAGTCATTGCTACTTTATTTTTTATGTAAGTGCTTTAGATTTTAAACTTTTTGCAGTTGTGATAAACCTAGAACAAAGAGATTTAATAAAAAGTAAGTTCAAGATTAGTTATAATACTGCACAAAATGTTCTTAATTATTGTCTGAGATTAATTGGTTTCAGTTATTTTTGTCTATAAACCTGCTACACTCATTTAATACCTAAAATAAAGGACATGGCCTATATCAAATGTGACTTGATAGACATGTGAAAGGAGATTAGCTAAGAAAACACAGTTGATTTTTTTTTTTTTTTTTTCACTCTTTTACTTTCTTATTTAAAGCCTTAGTTAGAAATTGTATTCTTTCTATTTTCATTGTGAAACTGCTTTTGTTTGATGTCTGTTGTTTGGGCAGTGGGGGAGGTCTGCTGTGAATTATCAGTGTAAGTCCTTTTAACAAGGACACTTAACCTTTTCCTACATTTGAACCAGATCTCTTGTCTAAGTGATTCGTAAGTCATTCATTTCAAAGTTACCAATAATTATATTTTCTTAAAACAATTAAATATTTGACTTGTGCATGTGTATTCCATAGTTTTATTAAAACCAATGTGTATAACTACATCAACATAGCTATTCTGTTCTCAGTGTGTGCGTCACATGGCACTATGGAAAAACTGTCAATGCTGGGGACTCACATTAGTATCATTCTGTATAATTTAATAAATTTAACTTTTTTTTCTTTTTTTTTTTATCTTTCTTCTTCTTTCTTTCTTCTTTCTTTCTTTCTTTTTTTTTTTTTTTTTTTTTTTTTTTTTTTACCAAAATAAAGTGCAAGTAGTTTTATATAGCATTTTCTAATGGTAACTGTAACCAAAACCATCCAAATATCCAAAGTAGCAGTTAATGTATTAACAACTAGATTAATTACATTTTTATGAAAATTGTTTCTATTTTTTCAATATTTTTTTTTTTTCATTCTAATGTTCATTATACCATGGACTTTGGTAATATTAGCTGTTTCCTTATAAGGAAACATTTAGCACTCGCTGACCAAGTAGCCAATACTGGTTTCAGTTAAAATTTCTAAAATCTTTCTTTTAAAATAATTTTGCAGGAAAGTAAGATTTTCAAGTCCAGTAGTTCTTATGACTCTTTCCAGTATTGATGGAAGTTTCATTCCTAACCTTTTATTTGAGGTAATGTGGAATGTCAACATCTTCATAATATCATTATTTTCTCTTCAAGTTACCTGTGATATCCATTTTAATTGTTGCTGTTGTTGGTAATCCTCAAGTGATGTGGTTTCTGTTATTTGGTACAGTTCTTTGTGAATCTGTAGCATTAGTTCACAATGTTCAAAGATGGATGATCTTTGTCAAGATCCTCATGCTTCACTCACTCAAAGCCATTTTTAACCATTGATCTTAGAAAGTGGTTATATAAAACTGACAGTTTAGATATTTTATAATTTAAGCAAAAATAGTTGGGCCAGACAAAAATCAGTTTTTAAGTCTCATACGTTAAATATAATAATTAATATTAACAAAGTTCGTAAGCACTAGAGTGTTTACAAGCCTCATAAATATTAATTAGTTGGTAATGTGAAAACAAAAACTACAGTTTATAAATAGTTTGAATTCAAATAAACACTTTCTTTTGAAAGTATAGTTTCTCTTCAGTCTTGAGAAATATTTTTCCATTATTTTTTTAACCTAAGATCAAAAAGTGTTATGTGGATAAACAGAAAGCAGAATATGCAAATACTCAAGTTTTTTGTTTCTTTAAAAAACAAAAAACAAACTTACAC
This sequence comes from Acanthosepion lycidas, assembly GCA_963932145.1. Classification (NCBI taxonomy): domain Eukaryota; kingdom Metazoa; phylum Mollusca; class Cephalopoda; order Sepiida; family Sepiidae; genus Acanthosepion; species Acanthosepion lycidas. Next base: position 107,366,328 of record OZ010576.1, on the reverse strand, counting down.
AGTCATAAATACTGATAGTTTGAAGTCCATGAAAAACTAAACAGTCCTTTAGCCATTTTAGATCATATATTTTATTGACAAAATAAGAATGGTGTTGGACATGATATAACCAGGACATATTGAAATATATTTTTCTCCACTTGAATAATGCTATTTATTTTTATCCTGTAAAGATTTACAAAATGTAGAATGCAGAAAGTTAAGAAATACATTTTAAAATGTAATCTTTCAAATTTTCCTGATCTTTTTCTATTATTACAAAAACATCTTTTTAAATTCTATAGCTGTCCTTTTGTTATTTTATTTTATTTTATTTTTTCTGTAGTAATTTTGTGAGGAAATAATATATATTGTATGGTCCTGAGTATAAATTTACCATAGAAGATTCCAAAATTCTGTGGTCAACTTGCATACAGGTCCATACAAAATATCTTTTTTTTTTCCTCTCTAAATTATGACTGATACAATGTAGGATAGTTAAAAACAATGAAAACGAAAGTGATAGAAAGCTAAATGAGATGGGCTAAGTTAAACATCTAAATACGTCAGTTATCTAGCTTCAAATTTAAATCAGGTCATCTCTGCATCTTGAACAGTTTGATGCAAACTGAAATTGACTTGTAATTCTCCTGCCATTGATATAAAACCTGATTCCATGAATAAAACTGTTATTAGTTTGAAAATGCCAGTCACTAAAAAGTTCATATTTTTGCTTAATGCACTATTAATCTGAGATTTTATATATATATATATATATATATATATAGTATGAGTATCCACTAACAATACTGTTCATTCATTCATATATATATATATATATATAAATGAATGAACAGTATTGTTAGTGGATACTCATACTATATATATATATATATATATATATATATATATATATATATATATATACACACACACACACACACAATTTACAGTGTTTAGCAGTTATTTGAGTCACTTTGATAATGTCAAGTAATTTTTTTATATTAAATTCAATTTTGGTTAGAAAAGTTTATATATATATATATATATATATATATATATATATATATAGTGTATTTGGGAAACAGTCCTTCTTTTATACAAGTTTTGTTAAAGATGACTGACAAGGCACTGTGATTAAGCATCTTTTTTTATAGTAATTTTACTTGTGTTGGTACAAATGATTTCTTTTCTGGACACTGTATAAAACTTTTGGACAGTTTTTACACACTTTACAGAAATAATAAATTTATGACAGTGGTGTGATATGCCAGAAAATGTTACTAGATCCATTTCCATAGCACTGCCTAAGAAGCCAGGTTCAAATGAATGCAAGATAATAATAATAATAAGCTTAATGAGTCACATAACAAACTTTATTTGAATTTTAATGAACAGAACACACAGCAGAATTAGATCAGAAATAAGACAAGAACAGTGTGGTTTCATTAAAGACAGTGCAATAAAGAATGTGATATTCATGCTCATAATGGTACCAGAAAAAGGAATATAAATGCAAAAGAATGTATACCTCTATTTTATAGATTACGCAAAAGTGTTTGATAAAGTACATAAAGATCTGTTTGAACTGTTAGGTTAGCTTGATATATTTGAGAAAGATATTAGAATAATCCAGAACTTTATACTGGGAGCTAACCATCTGCATATGGATAGAAAATGAATTCAGTAGATACACAAAAAAAGAAAGGGGTGTAAGGCAAGGATGTGCCTTCTCACCAGACTTATTCAACATTTACAATGAGGCAATCCTACTAGATTTAGAAGTCCTACTAGGATTAGTTCTTGGCAACCACAATCTTAACAAAATAAGATATGCAGATTATAGTGTTGATTGCAGACAGAGAAAGGAAACTACAGGAACTGTTACAGAAGGTGAGAAGAAAGGACTAAGAATCAATCTTAAGACAGGATGTATTGTTGTCAGTAAAAGAGCAGCACAAGATGCAAACTGCAAATTGGAGATATTTGAAATCATGTAAATACAAAAATTAAATATCTAGGAAGTATTTTAACAGAAGATGAAATTTTGCCACCAAAGTCTGACTTTTCATTGGAATAGAGAAAGATGCCTTCCATAAGCTAAGCAAAGTATTAAAAGTTGAGAAATTTCATTAGAAACAAAGTACTGAACTGTTATGTAATATCAATCTTCTTGTATGGTAGTGAATTCTGGACAATCTCCTCATAGATGAAGAAGAGACTTAAAGCAACAGAAATTTGGTTCTACAGAGTATAACATGAACCTGAACATGTGAGTAACAGGGAACTTTTAAGGAAAATGGAAGCAAAAAGAGTGCTTATATTTAGAATCAGAAAGAGCTGAAATTTGTAGGACACATAATAAAGAAAGAAGCCTTGGAAAATTTGACATTCATATGATCTATTGAGGACAAGAGTGACAGAGGAAAACAGCAAATAGCCTACCTAATGAGCTTATGTAAATGGCAGAACAGGGATTAAGAGGGATAACAAAATGACAAATCTTCCTAAGCATTACAAAGGACAGGCATTTGTGGATAGCCATGAAGAGACATAGTATATAGAAGAAACTACCATATTTGATGGCATATAACATGCACCCCAATTTCAGTAGAGCAAATCAAGAAAAAATTAGTAATTAGTAAAATAATTAGTAAATGGTACAGGTTATATTTATGAGGTATTATTTTGGTTAAGAAAAAGCCATGATTACAATTAAATGAAAAATAATAGGAAAAAAAAGAACACAGGCTTATAAAAACTTTGTATCCAAAGGTAAGAAAACAAAATAAAAATCAAGCAATTATTACAATTGAGCAAAACAGTAGTTAGCATTAAAATTTTATTCATCCTACAAATCCATAAAATTTGTCGTTTTCATTATCAAAAAACTGATATTCATTTTCAATACCACTATCATCGTCATTAAAAATTGCGTCATCTAATCTCAGCTGACTATCGCAAATTTTAAACCTGCATATGCCATATAAGATGCAGGGGAATTTAAAAATATTTTTAGTAAGAAAAAGTGTGCCTTATATGCTGTCAAATACAGTAATTAATAACCACATTTCTGCTTCTCACAACTCATCTCAAATATAGGACTAAAAAGGATATTGCTGATTAGAAAGGGTTGCTGAAAAGTCACAGGAGACTTATCGAATCTTAACTCACTCAAGTTTTCCTTAAATTTTAATGACTTACTTAGAAATTATCTGTATTGAAGAGATAAGAAAAGAAAACTTGCAGAGGTGACTTAACAGGAAATAACTGATAACTGACATCAGTTAGATATGGCATGTGGAACTAGAACAGTCTACCCCCAGTAAGCGAAATAAAGGGTTCAGTTTGACATTCCAGCAACCTGAAGAAGACCGGAGTGTAACAACGGCCGAAACGTTGTGATAAATATGGCAACAAAGGTGAGGACAATAGTCCGAATAATGTAAATAATGTACATAATACCTCATCTCAGAAATATAGACAGAAACATAAAAGAATTCAACAATATGTAATATTTTACAACACAAGTAGAATTTTAGCCAAATGTATTACAAAAGAAAATATCAAACATACAAAGAAAATAAACATTTGGCAAAATTCCTTTTTGCAATAATGCATGTATTATTTAGAATACAGATATTTGAATGCATTCCAACAAAATTCCTTTGGTAATTGATGTGTTGCTTGTGGCACTGTTAAATTATGACGAGATTCAAAGTTATAATGAACACTGCCTATAATTAATACAAAATCTTGTTGTTAGATTAAATTTGTCACAATATATAGCTAAAGTATCTGCAGGGTTTTTTTTGTTTTTTTTTAATAATTTCATCCCAAGCAAGGCAATAAAACCACTGAGACACAAGTGTTACTGAGTGTGAAAGAGTAAGAATAGAGAGACACATTATTATGGAACAAGAACAGTAAAAGAAGAGGAAACAAGACCCTATAATGATTGATATTGCATTTAAATTTTTGAAGATCAAACTTGGCTGGAAAGCATGAAGCCGGAAGAAAGTTCCACAAGCAAGAAGTGCAAGAGAAGAAACTGTTAACATAGAACTTACAATTACATTTAGCCAATTCAACTGTAAAATAATGAGATCTTGTTGCCAATTTAGTACTGCACTTAAATTCATAAAATCTATGTACCATAGCAGAAAGTTCATCGGAACAGTTACCATGAAAGTATTTATAGAAAAGGCATAAGGAAGTTGTATTACAACTGTGGGAAAGTGACTGTTAAGCCAAGATGTCAGGACTAATAACATTGCATATTCTTCTTTTGATTTTATCTTATATATAGCAAGAGCACTGGACCATAGTTGGCAGCAATATTCAAAGCATGGACAAATGTTAGACTTATAAATATGTAAGATAGAAAAATTCTATAGCGTGACACAGTGAACCAATTTTCTTAGCAGCAGAATAAGTCTTTAAATATAGTATTACATATTCAGCAAAAATGACTTATCTTCTTGACAAAAAGTGAAAAGTGATGTTCTGATTTAGTGATGTTCTGATTTAGTGATGTTCTGATTTAGTGATGTTCTGATTTAGTGATGTTCTGATTTAGTGATGTTCTGATTTAGTGATGTTCTGATTTAGTGATGTTCTGATTTAGTGATGTTCTGATTTAGTGATGTTCTGATTTAGTGATGTTCTGATTTAGTGATGTTCTGATTTAGTGATGTTGAAATAATTTATGTACTGACATAGTAGGACGCATGTAACTTGATATGGCATTTTTAACAGCAAAAAAAAAAAAAAAAAAAAAATTTAATTTCAAATATGTTGAAAAAACTACAAAACCTACATATTTAAAATATGACAGGAATATGTCTTGTCATTTACTATCATAAATTTAAGAATTACAAATTCCTTAATTTCATAGTTAAAGTTATTAAAAAAATATCAAAATTTAAATAAAAATCACATTTTATGTAAGATTGTTAAAAATCTTGAAGTAATAAGAGAGGTACTGTCAAAAATTTGCTAATAATGAGCATACATGGTAAAAAAAAATGCTCCAAACTTAATAAAAACAAAGTTTATCGTCAAAATCTTTATTATAAAGAGGAAAGACTAAAAGATTTTTAATTATTAAATTATATTTTTTGATCATTTTTAGAATGTTTGAAATTTTGGTTAAAAATTGTTTTTCTTGTATCAGCAGGAGATCATAAATTAGTATAGGAAAATTTATTGCAGAGAAACACAGTGATTTGGAAAAATCAAATAATTGTTGGATTTTAATGAAACCTTCAGGATTTAGTCACAAATGAATGAAATTTTAGAAATGTTTTCTTTTTAGAAAATCTTGCTGAAAACTTTTTTTTTTTTTTTGTTTACATCTGTTACCCTTCCACTTATTTGATTTTATGAAATTTCAAGAAATTATTTTTGTACAGTTTAATGTTTATATTAGTTATATGCAGAACTCTTATTTTACTGATTTTAATCATCAATTTTTTTGTATTGACACCCCCCCCCCAAAAAAAAAAATCTGCTCTGAATTATGAAATAAAAGATGCAGTAGAACTAAGATATTATTTAATTTTCTAGCCTTTAATTGTTTTTATGATTAAGATATATTATGGACAATTATTTAATTGTAATAATTTATAAAGTTTTACATCTTTTAAAATTCTGTATTAATTTACAGGAGTTAGGTGATATTGTTATTAAGTAAACACTATATTTGCCAATCATAAATGGAAAAACTTACTACAGTTCATCGAAATCCCCCCCCCCCAAATATTTTAAATAGAATTTTTTTTTTTTTTTTTTTTTTTTTTCTTTTGGTAAGCATATGAAATGTGCAGATTTTTGCAAATATGGACGTCCATCAAAAAACAAGAACAGTAACTACAGTAAATTTAAAGCCTAAGTACCTAAAATTCAATAAAACATTAGATTATGCTCATTCTAGTAATTTTTACAGATATGCCCACCGTAGAAAAAAATTAAATTCAATCTGTCAATAGGACTGTCAACACCTAATAAACTGTGTTAAAACATGCATTTCTGTGATATTTTAAACTAAAAGTAATATGTTTCAAATCAAATTAAACTTAAAATTAATTTAATTCGGCTAATATGCTTCAAATAAAATTTCAGAAAAGTATATTTTATTTTTGAAAGATTTTTTTAATAAAAACAATTACATTGTGCTGACATATGCCTAAAATAAAGAATTTTACTGATTTTAAAAACAAAAACAAAAAACTACTTCCAGTTAATTTAAATTAGTTTTGAAATACAGGAAAGTATTTTGCTTATTGGAAAAATTAAGTTTAATCTACTAGCTTGGAATTAAAACTAAAATAAAAGCTTCAAGAAAGATTTTTAATTTTTTTTTTTTTTTTTTTAAATTCATTTTAAATTCATCATGTTTTCTTTGGAGGTACCTAATTAAGAATATACAGTACTTTAGCCAATGACTGTATAACATTTGCAGGTAAAATTTCTTTAGCAAGTGTGTGTGTGTGTGTGTGTTGGACACATTCTTATTATTCTCATTGAAAAAAAGCAGGTTTTAACTTGTTTCTTGCAATATTATATTTATTATTGATGACAATAGTAAAGAATGTATTTTAACAATCTTGTAGGGTCATTTAATTGCTGGCTGTAAAGGATTTTTTAACACTAAATCTTTTATAAGTATTTACATTATTTACGCTTGAACTATTGTCCTCATCTTCATTAACTTATTTGTGCCCTCTGGCTATCATCAGGTGCAATGTCTAGGTATATATCATCTAGTTATTTTTAGCACTGTTTAGTTATTGCTCACCCTGTTTCCACGGTCTGCTCTACATGGCCCAAGGATTGAACTCAAATACTCAAGTATATTTTGTAAGAGAATGTGGTGAATGTCACAACAGTAGCAATGCTAATTCAAGTATAAAGAAACCAGTCAGTTAATGGTTTATCACCTGAACTTATCGATCTAACTTTTCTCCTGTTAGTATTTTGTACAGGTTTGAATTGTGACAGTTGAATCCCAGTTAAGATTTTTGGAATAATATTAATCATGAATAATAATCATTAACTAGAAATACTCATGAAAATTTCATGGTTTTTCTAATTGAATTTTCTGGCAAATCTTAAATTCTTAATTTAATGATAGAATAAACTCATGGTGAGTTCTATGACAATAAAATATCCATAGAAATTCCCCTATCATGTATTTGAGCTTAGAAACTTTGAAATATTGCAATAACAATCAGAAATGTGAATGCAGGTCATTATTTTAAGAAGTAAAGGGAGACAAATGAAACTATTTAAAACTGACAACTTTTTCCATTTCACTGAAACAGCCATTAAACACTTCTATTTTCTCACTGAAACCAAATAGCATCTCTGATATGTCTTTTCCATTTTTCCACATGATCAAAAGAGGATAGTTCATTATTTATGAAGTATTAGCAGATATTAAATACTTCTACCTTCCCTTTCTTTCATTTTCTCAGTGAAACCAAATAGCAATAAAAACAGAATAGTCCATTATTTATGAGATTGCAAGCAAAATTATAATGTTTTATGTAGTAATTATAATGAAAATATTTGTCGGTTATAAATGGTTATATTTATCTTAAACTTCATCATAATGCAGTCAGTTTAAGGCCATATCATGCTGATTTGTACAAGAGAAGGTATCATAAATCACAGTGTGTGTCAAATACTTTTTTTTTCACTGAGTGATGCTCTATGTTCCGATCTGGTAGACCAATTGTGACTAATAGCATTGGAATCAAGTTTTATAAGGAACAGAAATGTCTTTCCAGAGCAAATTCTCAGTCAGTATGACCTCTGATGCCAACATAATGAATATAAAATTTATAGAAATATTATTAAACTAATATAAAATACCTGTGTAGTTGAACATAAAGACACTTGAGGTTTATGTCCATATCATACTGAAAACAGTAGTTCTCATACAATTACCAAAGTTAAGCAATGTCAAGCCTGGTCAGTTCCTAGAGGGGTGACCACTTGAGAATATCAGGTGTTGTAAGCTTGGATGTGCAGGTATTGTAATCGATAACAGTACAGAATTGAAAATCAGAAAGTAGAGTTCCAATTCCAGTCAGGTTCATTATATTCACAAGTGCAAACACCCTTGGAAAAGGTATGAATCCATCTCTTCTTTACTCCCACCAGCTATTGTTTAATTACTAGGACTTGTATTATCTCAAAAAAAAAAAAAATCTGAAAATTTAAAAATATTCTCTGGCTTTAAATAACCTGCAAAAGGTTGATAAGCCATAAAAATAAATCTATCAATCATAATGCTGTCAGTTTCCCTTTTTTTCAATAAAGTAATTATAAAAAAAATCTTGCAAAACTAAATACTATCAAGTAAATATATTTTTTGTTTTTAAATACATTTTTATCAATTGTTTTTATTATTATTAACCTTTCTCTTTAGTACTCAACACTGCCTCTGAGCTGCTTCCCCACCCCATTGTGTCTGTCTTTTGAACACAGTTTAAAAAGACAGTCCATTGCATTTAAACTGTAGTTGAAATTAAATAAGGGATTGGCAAACTGACTTGTTTTGTTTGGCCACTTTGATGTACTTTACTGCAGGCTGCCCAGGCAGATTGCCACCATAGCACTAGACTGCTATTTCCTCTTATATAGTACAGGGAGGGGGTCGGTAGGTTAATAGATTTTGACCTACTGACATAATGAGGTGTCTAATAATAACACATTGTAGTATCTTCTTAGACTAAGTGACATTCAATAATATACAGATAAGGTGCTGAAAAGTTCTTGACCTGATCCACTTCCTAAAATCTGACCAAATGAACAAACATTAGAATTTTTTTCCCAAAGGATCTGGCAGATAACTTTTCAGTATCTCTCAAATATAAAGTTCTTAAACAAAACCATGAGCATGGCACTAAATTGAAATGAAGTCATAACAAAACTGTTTCTCCTATTTTTTTTTTTTTTTTTTTTTTTTTTTTTTGTTGGTCATCAGCCATTGTTTGCAATTTTTAAGAAATGTCAATAAAAAGGTCCTTTTAAAAGTGGGGATATGAGATAATTGCAAGCCCTGATTTTTTTAAATTTTTTTTTTAATATTTGTCCTTTTATCATTTTTTGTCTTTTTTGTGTTTAATTTACTTGAATATTTGCATTCTGATTTGTTCATTTTAAAATATTTCTGCATTCTATCAGCCACAACCCTTCAGAATATGGGTGATTGCTGCTATCCACAATTTCCTATTCTTTGTAGCTCTAAATGTTTGTTCCTTTACTATTCCTCCAAGCTCCATTCCCAAGCCAATTTTGCTAAACAGTGTTCATAGCTCTCCACAACTCTGTGTAAGGTTTGTCTTTTCTTTTTCAGTTTCTATTCTAAAACCCGTTCACACAAGCTTGTAGGTGATTTACTGCTTTCCTTTGTTCATCTTGTTTTCAATATCCAAGCCCTCTTTCCACATTATATGTCCCAGAAATTTAAACTTTTTTTTTTCTAAATGTGCAAATGTCCTTTTTGTTTCTATTTTCCTTTAAACTTCCTCATTATTTATGCATTATTATAACAAAAAAATATGAGTATCCTTATCTTTGATTATCTTTAACTGTAATTATTGATTATGTTCAATTTTTCTTCTCTCAGTCTAATTAGATTTTGTTTGGAATATAATATTCTGATGAACATCTCTTATGGGAAGTACCCTTATATATATATATATATATATATATATATATATATATATATATATATATATATATATTACAGGTAATCGATCTGTTGGTATATAATCCAGGTGGATCCTAGTAATATTATTAAACTGATCCACAGACAATCTCAATGTTTTTATTAAACTATGAAATAGTTTGAAATAGACTATCCCTATGTTGAGGTAATTTTTGTTTTTTTTGCTGTAAAAATATATATATTCATACAAGGTCTGTTCTTAAAGTATCCATGCATTTAATATTAACAGAAAAATAATCAACCCAGAACAATGATATTATTTCCTCAAACATATTAATGTATCCCAGCATCACTGTCATTTTCTAAAACAGTCTGCAATTTCTTTTTTGGGATCACCATCAGCTGCTTTGCCATGTTCTCTTTAATCTAATCCATAGTATTTGGACTTGAGAAACTTATTTTCCTAAAAATTGTATTTATAGAAATGTTTTCCTGAAAATTAAAAAAAAAAATTTATTTATTTATTTTTACTTTAATTACCTAATACAGTTCACTCAAGGTAGAGTGTTACTGATTGAGATTGTTGTAGGAAATGAAGAAATAAGAGGTGTATATTATGACGATATGAAGGATTGGTATCTGTTGACTCTGGATTTTAAGAGTGTAGTGGTCAGGGAAGCATCATCTTAGGAGTCTGTTCCACAAAGTAACTAATAATTGATACAACAAAATTTAATAAAAATGAACATGCTACCACCCCTTGTCTGAATTATTGGATTTCTCTGTATCCTTGGAAACAGTGAATTATGAATTTTTGTGTGTGTTTAAAAACCCAGTAAATTTAAAAAATAAGTTACTCCAATGTTTGCTTGAAGATGAAATGGAACTAATGTTTTTAATTTAATTACAAAATTAAATTTGGAGCTTTTAGCTTCCATTTTAGAAACATGGTTATTACTGTGTAGTGAAAAAAAAACATATTTTAAACTAGTTAATTTATAATATTTATGCTCAATGTAAATTTACATTGAGCACTGTTTTATAAAAATAAAAAATATCAATAAGAACACCGGATTATATATCTTACTGTTCTTTCTTTTTATTTTATATATATATATATATATATATATATATATATATATATATATATATATACACACACACACACACACACACACACTAAGGATTAGATAATGTTCTAAAGCAGATTGTTAATGTAAAGCAGAAAAAGGCTTGGATCAAGAGTCTTGGTGGAGGCCAACATTGATCTTTTGGGTCTCAGAGGACTGGTCATTAATGACAACCCCCGTAGACATACTTGGTAGGATAACTGAAAAGAATCTCCTAGAGATTCCATAATTGGTGAGTGGGTTGCAATCTCATATGTCACACCTTTGTCAAAAGCTATCTAAGGTGATCGCTCTTGAGATGTGTTTATTAAGCGCTTCACCAGTTCTATGTGTGATGATAGTTAAAACCTCAGTAGGGTTTCTTTTTCTTTTAATTTTGTTTTTCCAGGTAAAACTGTCTTTTTAGTGAGAATTAAAATGTTTAGTTTTTATATATAGAAATAAACTGATTTTTTTCTTTTCTCTTTCCTTGTTTTGTTTATCTGTTTGTGTTGCCCTTAATTTGTAATAACATTTAATAATCTGACATACATTTTACTTGGTGTTTCGTCAATAATTTTCACTTAGTTAATTTTATATTATAACAATGCAATAAATTGTCTCTATATTATTAATTACTCTTTAAAACAGATAAAAAGCAGTATCAGAAATTAAGATAAAAGCAGGTTAATTTTATTTTAACTTCATTTGCTGTGATATTTTGTTCATATGGAAGTTTTTCTTTTTAATTATTTAAATTTAAAATAATTGTGGCCCACATAAATAATCTCTTATAAATAATTTCTAATATTTAGCATTTTAGTATGTATTAGTTTTTCTTTGCTACAATATTGTTTGATAAATTTAAGATGCATTGGTCATCAGAAAGATGTAATTTTTTTTTCTTATGATGCTGTATTTTTTTTTTTTTTTTCATTTGTAATTATCTAGTGGGTAATTAAAATGACAATGTATATATTGAAGTGATCAAGATAGATATATTTGTATATCATCATATCTTCCATATTGTAATTATCTGAAAATATTAAGTCAAAACAATTTTGTCTAATCATATAAGATTAGAAATTGCATTTGATGGCAACAGAAAATGAGAAATAGTTGTCTTTATTTTTGTCAATAATAAAATACTTTCTATTTGATTTACGATTATGAAAATAATAATTATTATTATTATTATTATTATTAAGAAAAAGTAATTATGGTACAAGTGATCATTGGTGCATTTGGGTGTTCTAAATAAAAATATGGAAAAAAAAACCTTGCAGGTATTGGATTGTGAACTGGAAATGGAGCCATTACTAAAATAATTGGATACAGCCTGTCAATGAAAAGAACAAATAACTGGTTTATTTTAGGTCAAAAGAAGTTAATTAAAAGTAATCTTTTTACCAGTAACCATCTGCTTTGCAGAAGTGAAATAATAATAAAACATTTTAATGTTTCTGAAGATAATTTTTGTTTAGTTGAAAAGTAAATAAGTAAAAAGAAATTAGAGATATTGAACTTTGAAACAGTGTTGATTGCCAACAATAAATTTTCATCTTGGATATCCATAGGATTGTTTTTAAAAAAAAAAAAAGTGATCAATGAAAAGAAATTACATTTCATTTAATTAGTTTCATATAATTCTTGATTTTTTTTTCTCAAAAGTTCATTTATATATTCTTCAGTCATTTTGTTTAAAAGAACCAATTATTAGATTTTACTGCATGTCTGTAAAATTGAAACAAATCAGTAATAACTTAAGTAAACAGAATCTTTTAAATATGATTTCACAATGAAAATGATGCTAATTATTTCTTGTTGATCATCTAGTGAAGACTAATACTATTGACTTATGATGAGGCATTGAAATCAGATAAAGATAAATGTGTCAGATATATAATACAATATAATCTCCCTTTATATAAAAAAAATTGAAAAATGAGTTTTCTTTTAAAATCAAGTATTGTGAAGTAATATAGTATAAACATGTTAATCTTTTAAAAATAGTTTTTTAATATTTTTACAAAAGTTAACTTAGAGTTGTTTTAAGAAATCATGTTTAATTTTATGTTTATATGACTTCTCTAATCATGAACATTAGGAAGGCACTTTATGTGAAAATCATTGAAAAATCAAGATTGAAGTTTACAAATTTATATTCCATGTGAATATAAATTCTACAGGTGAAAATTCCATTTCTAATATGCTAAAATGTTTCCTTTTTGTACTCAACAATTCCATATCAAGATTCCATTACTTCAAAATGTAATAGAGGAGCAACAATTTGTTTTGTTTTCTTTTTTTTGTGTGTTTTTTTTGTGTGGTTTGTATTTTGTTTTGTGTCTTTTTTCTTTTTTTTCTTTTTTTTTCTTTTTTTTTCTTTTTTTTTCTTTTTTTTTCTTTTTTTTCTTTTTTTTCTTTTTTTTTCTTTTCTTTTTGTCTGTTTTTTGCCTTTCTGCCTGTTTTGTTTTTGTTTGCAACTTCTTGATGTTCTGTGAGGAATGTATCAAATAAGTATATCAACAATGTAATAAAGTATATATTTTTATATTCATTTTTGTTTGCCTTGTGGATCAAATTCTTTTTGATAAATCTATAAATGGATTTACAGTAACATAAATAAGGCCAAATTAGCAGATTTATATGTCAAACCACAGGAATGTGTTTACTAAATGATGTAGAAAATTAAACAGTCAATTTCTGTATTTTTGCAGATGGCTGAGGAAAGAATTTTACCTCATGGAAAAACTTGGTACAAATGTGTAAGTATTTTTGCTTTGAAGGTGGTGTTTTATAACTTAATATCGAAAGATATGTTATCACTTTTTATTGTTATGAAATTGCTTATAACTTTTAACATAATAGTGTTTTATCTCTTGTTTCCTGTTTAGGATTGGGTTTCCAATTCCTTTTCCTAAAGTTTTCTTATTTTCTTTCACACTCAGTAACCCCTTGCACTTTCGTGGCATTATTGCCTTGCCTGGGATGAAATGAATATATAAGAAATTTATTTGCATGAAAATTCCTTTAAAGATGTGACAGTATTTATTAAATTTTTGTTTAATCTGCTTATTTTATGGATAAATTTTTTTTTCTTCCTTAATTGACAATTTGTAAATTGTTAGTTTTACAAATTTTGGGAATTAATACTGTGATTAACTAACGTTTTATAGATTATACAAAAGTGTTTAATAAAGTATGCCAGAAAGAACTGTTAGAAATACTAGGTAAGCTTCATTTATTTTCAAAAGATATTAAAATTATCCAGAATTTATACTAGGAGCAAACTGCCTGCATATGGTTAAAAAATGAATTCAGTAAATATACAAAAATAGAAATGGGTGTATGACAAGAATATCTCTTCTGACCAAACTTATTCAACTTCTAGTGAAGTAATCCTAAAAGAATTAGAACCTCTATTAGGATTCGTTATTGATGGTCACAATCTTAACAACATAGATATGCAGATGAGAGAATTTTGATAGCAGATACAGAAAGGAAGTGAAAAGAAAGGACTAAACATAACAATGTATGGTTGTCTGCAAAAGAAATGGCCCAACATGTGAATTATAAATTGGAGATAACTGAAATTAAGCAAGTACAAAAATTTAAATATCTAGAAATTGTTTTAACAGAGGATGGAAAATGTGACACTGAAATTCGAAGTTGCATTGGAATAGCAAAAGATACCTTCTGAAAATTAAGCAAAGTATTAAGAAACAGGAAAATTTTGTTGGAAACAAAGAAAGTAATACTGAACTGTTACATAATATCAGTCCTCCAATATGGCAGCGAATGCTGTACAATCTCCTCATAGATGAAGAAAAGACTAGAGGAAACAGAAATTTGATTCTGCAGAAGGATGCTGAGAATATCGTGGACTGAACATGTGACCAACTGTAACATTTCAGAGAAAAAGGAATCAAAAAATTCACAATCTTTGCATAAAAAAAGACAGTTGAAATCTCTAAAGTAGATCATGAAGAAAGAGGGCTTAGAAAATTTGACACTCAGGTGGCATATTGAAGGACAGAGGAAAACTGTGCATAACCAACCTAACAAGCTTGTTTAAATTGTTGGCAGAACAGGAAATAGAAGAGATAGCAAAAAGGCAAACTTTACTAAGGACAAGAAATTGTGGACAACCATGATCATCCATAACCTGAAGGGACATAGCATATAGGACTAATCAATTACTTGTATATAATTTAGCTCCCCTGCACACCTTGACATGGTGGAATGGTTAGAAAGCTCGTCTTGCTAGATCAATTACGACCAAGTAGTGAGTTCGATCCTCACTGGGTTGCCCCATACTTTCGGCCTTGTGAAACATCTAAGCTGGGCTTAGAAAATCATTATAATTTAGCTCCCCTCCTAAGTTCTGTTTTCTAAAAGCAGGCACAATTGTTGCAAATTTTGTGTCCAGGGTATCTGCATGATTTGTTCCTTTGATTCTTTCATATCAAATGGAATAGTTTGAATAAAGCACTGGGTGAACCAACACAATATTGACAGAAAAATGCTTATTACTGTTTTGTCTTTTGCTGAAGATCATCACTGATATTGTGACTGTTTCTGCTAAAATATCTGAAACCAAAATAATCAATTGAAAATGTATGAAAAATTATATTGTTAAAATAGTATAGCTGATGATGTAATTGTCTCTAACTTCTGTAAATTGACTTAAGTTTTTGTTAATTTTGAAGTGTGATTGTTTTTTTGGTTTTTTAATATTGCAGTGTCACACAGAAACACCTTAAAGCATGGATGTCTCGGATTAATTATAAAATTGCTACAAGCAAATTGAGAGATAAATTTCAGGTAACAAATTTTTTTTTCTATTTGTGTCTGTGTATACATATTTCTGTCAAAAAGAAAAAAAGAATCTTTATGTATAGCATATTTGTGTACCAATAAGTATTTTATGTCTTTTGTGTGTGTGTGTTTTGTGGGGGGTAATCTTACCAAGAAATGAGTCATGACCTTTATAAATGAAAATTGATCATTTCTCAACTTTGCTTATACACACACACTATAAGAGATAATATTATTTTGTTTTGCACATCATGAAGAATACTTTTTATCTTAATAATTTCAAGATTTTATCTTGTACCAAATGATATATTAACATTTATTTTTATCACTGACCATTTTAAGATATATATAATTTTATATATATAATGAGCACAAAAATAACAGAAAAACCTAAACATGCTGGAAAAACTTAATAAAAAAAATAAAGAAATCTTCCTTGTTGGCTGTACTTAATGACAGATGTTTGAAAGAAAGATCGCTTCCCAAATATACATTAATATATATATATATATATATATATATATATATATATATATATATATATATATATATATATATATATATATATATATATATATGGTGTGCAGGAGCACTGAAAACTTTTTAGCCGGTTCTGCTTGAGAAAATCTGAACACATACCTTTTTGTATTTTTTTTTTTTTTTTTTTTTTTTTTTTTTTTTTTTTAAGAGGTCTCTTGGTTGTCCTAAGAACATTTTAGTGCCATCTTTGTGTGTGTCTTTAGTGTGGAAGATAAATTTTGTTTGTATTGGGATCGGTTCCTTTTGTATTAGAAATAGATTTTATATTTTATTGGAAGTGAAGTACTGAATTTATTCCATTTAATTGGTTTGATCATTTTTGTTTTAATTGTATATGATTTTGTTGAGACTTGTCCTTTTTTTCTCCCCTGCCAATGTTTCCACTATGTGTACCTGGCCTTCATCAGGTGTTTGTGGTGTACTAGAATATTGTCATTGCTGTGAGATAATGTCAAATATTACCAAGATAACACAACTGATGTCTGAGGAAAGCTAGAGAGTGCACTACCAAAACATTGTAGTAAAAATAAAAAAAAAACAACAGGTGAAGAAATTAGTCTGCTGGAAATTAAATTCTGATTTGCCATTTTCCAAAATTTAATTTTTTAAAAATTAGTCTTAAATCACCAATTTAAAAAAAAAATCAATACCTGATAATTACTTTTATCCCTCAATTTCATGCAATGTTATCTTTTTACAGGAAGTTGATACAACTAACCGGGGGTCAATAGTATTTGAAGAATTTGCCACACTTTTCAGGAACCTTATACATGTACCGTCTGTAAGTGTTTGGTATTTCATATTTTCATTGTATAAAATCAACAGTAAAGTACAAAAAATAGTGCTTTGAAATTTGCTTCTCAGAAAAATTATTCATTCTTTAAGATTTCAGTAGCATTTATATTAGGTACCTCCACAGGTTTGTGATACCTAAGGTTTAAAATGAATTTTTAAAAATGAAAAATCTTTCTTGAAGTTTTTAATTTAGATTTAATTTCAAATTAGATTAAATTTAGTATTTCCAATCAGCAAAATACTTTTCTCTATTTCAAAACTAATTTAAGTTGACTGAAAGGAGTGTGTTTCTTTTTTTCTTTTCTTTTTTTTTTTTCTTGCTAAAAAAAATCTTAATTTAATACCATTTTTAGCCCACATTGCAATGTAATTCTCTTTATTAAATTAATCTTCCAAAAGCAATATATACTTTTTTGAAACTTTATTTGAGGCATATTAATTTAAATTACTAATTTAAAGTATAATTAATCTGATTTGAAAAAAATATTATTTACTTTAAAATATCATAGAAATGCATTTTTTAACATGTTTATTTTTTAGCTGTTTATTTAAGATCTTGATGTGTTGACAGCTTGATGACAGATTGGTGTTTATCTAATGTTGTTCTATGGAAGGTTTATCCATAAAAAAATCATTGAATATAATCCGAGCACATTTTATATATAATTTTTAAGTATTCACTAATCTTAAAAATTTAGGAAAATATTCTCCATAATCTAATGTTTTATTGAATTTTAGATATTTTGGTTTTAAATTTACTATAGTTATCATTCTTATTTTCTGATAATGTCATGTAAGATCAACCATATCTACAAAAACTGGCACATTTATATACATTCAAAAAAAAAATTCAAAGATAGGGAATTGTGGAAAGCCATAATCACTATTTAAAGTTGGCAACACCTGTGGCCACTTTTGTTTGGGAATAGATCAGCTCAGTTAGTTCTTTGATCAAAGACCTTCTAAATTCCTTCCTTCTACCACATCAATTTCCCTTTCTGCACAGCTTGTGATACAATGTGCATGTAGAAAGTTTTGTGTGATCGTGACCTTGGAACTAATTGGTGACAGTTATGACTTGATGAAAGTGCTTATCAAATATACCAACCAAAATATTGCCACATTGCCTTAAAAAGTAATTTAACTGCAGAAATAATGTGTGTATTTATACTTGAAATGAAACTGCTTTAATTATTTTTTAACTTAGATATAAATGAAGGTTGGGAAGATCATATGAATTTACTCTGATTTTTGACAACTTGTAGCTACCAAGAGTTAATTGTTTTAATAAATTGAGATAGATACTAATAGTTTTTAAAATATGCTACCATGTCAAGTGAAACAACTCATGGTTAAAACATGAAATATTTAATGTTGGTCTCAGAAGATTTTGGTTATCTCGGAGTTCTCAAATTTTACTTGGAATCTGTATATTTAAAGATTCAGGAAAGAGAAAATGCACAACTTTAAGGAAACTGGTTAGTCGTAGACACTGATAAAATTCAGGATATAACAGTGCAATTAAAATCAATAATCCTTATAAATAAATTAATTTTATATCTGTGATGCCTGGGCTCTGCCATTGAAACATAAAATGATTTTAGATTTTAAGTTACAAGTTAATTATTTGTTATTAATTGCAATTTATAATTTGTATATTAGGAAATTTATATTAATAAACTAAAGTTTACCTGATTATATAGAATTTATGTACAAATTTGATAGCATTTTCTTTTTCTGTATTTTTAAATTAGGAATTAAGTAGCAGAATAGATGTAATCGTTTTAGCCAAAGCTTTGTAATTTTTCCTTTTAATTTCAAATTTCTTCTCCATCAAGACAATATTTTGTGATTTGCCTTGTCGTGTGTGTATCTTTTTAAAGGGAGATAACTGTCATTTTTTACAGAAACTAACCCAAAACATACATTAAGAAATATGTGCCAATTACGGTTTAGGCTTTTATTATATGTACATATGTATGTATGCATTATTTTCCCCTTCAATTGGGGTAGAGGATCCCCCACTACTCCTATGATAATTTAATTTAGAAGATGAGGCAACTGCCTCATTTTAAGTAAAATGATAATTTTTTTCATTTTATTTATTTTTTTATTTTTTTGAAAGCTTTCATAACTGCTACATTTTTCACCTGTCAACAAGTAACATATTTTTTTCTTTTTACTTCAACTTTTTAACTTGATATTCTTGATTTCTCTTCAACCACTTGCCCATTCCATATAAAGTTAATTGTTCATATATATTATTCTTTTCTGAAGTCTTAGTCTTGCTGATAATTTAAAATGAACATCATTACCCTTGATCTATGAATGAATTTCTTCAACAGTCTGTTTTCAAATTGATATATTTTTAGTGTCAAATACATGTTTTTATTTTATATATATATTAAAAATACCTCTCCCTTTAGTGTGCCAACTCATAAAAAATGATTGTTCACTATATGGCAATGTCATTGATAGATATTGATTTAATAGAAAAATACCTCTCGAAATATATATATATTCATAAAAATTTAATAAATTATTTTCTATTTCAGATCATCACAGAACGTTTTTATTCATATTTTAGTTATACTGGCGATCTCAGGTAAGTTTTGATAGTGAAAAACTTTTCTTTTTAATTATTTCACCCCAAGCAAGGTGATAATGCTACAAGATCCAATGAATTACTGGGAGTGGAAAAGAATGAGAAGGCTTTAGTGAGCAGAAAGGACAATTTAAAAAAAAAAAAAAAAAAAAAAAGGAAGATTCGGGAAGACAGAAGATGATGATTGACATTGCATTTAAATTTTTTAAGGTGGCAGGAAAGGAAAAAGTTGGAAGAGTTTCACAGGTGAGAAATGCAAGAAAAACTATTAGAATAAAACTTAAGGTTACATCTAGATATTTCAACAGTAAAATAATGAGACCTAGTAGCCAATCTAGTAGTATGCTTAAATTTTCATGATTGAGATAACTATATATTTATAGAAAAGACAGGTGGAATCTGCATCATGGTGGTTGGGAAACTGACTGAAGTTGAGATGCCATGTCAGGACTGATAACAATTCAGAATCTTCTTTGAATTTTATTGAGAATCTTGAGATTTATAGCCAGGGCACCAGACCAGATATTGCAGCAATATTCACTGCATGGACAAATGGTAGATTTATAAATGTGCAAGATGGATTCTGATAAAAAAATTGTCTGGCATGACAGAGTGAACCAAAATTCTTAGCAACAGGCCTAGCAACTAATTCAATATCACTGCTCTGCATCATGTCAGTAGAAAATGTGAAATAAGAAGGTGCAAGGAGGTAGTTGCTCTCCTGGTGGTTAGCATCAGCCATGCTGATGGGGGGGGGGCTAAACGGTTCTCTATGATGTGTAGAGAATAGCAGTTTTGTTTTAGATGCATTAAAATTTGCAAACCATTTCTTGCCCCAGTTAACAACTGATTGTAGGTAATTTTTGAGATCAGCTTCCAATTTTACTTTGTCGGACCTATCCGACTAACTATTAAGACAGAAGTAAATAGTTGTGATCAACTGGAAATAGTAATATAGAAGTTGCATTTTGATGGGTATTTGTATGCAATAGTTTGTAATATGAAATTTATTTTTTACTTCACTATGTCATTATTTTGTATCCATCACTAAGACTATGAAAACTAGTAACATTCATGATGTGTACTTTTAAAAATATTTAGTTTTTTATTGATCTCTCCCACCATGTTGATCCTCAATAATAAAAAGGAAATTGTGGGATGATTTTATTCACATTGAAATCTGTTTGCATTTCTTCATTGCTTCCTGATATTATTTGCAGGAAGATGTCACCTTATCAATTCCAATCATTTTTGATACTAGAACAAAAGGTAAGTAGTTTTCTGACTTGCTGTCTTATACTAATTAATTTTTATTGTTATTTTGCTGTAACATTTTTCAAAACAATTATTTAGATATATTTACCATTTTCATCATCTTCAGTCTCATGACTGGGTATGGGTGTAAACTTACTGTAAACTTCCAATCCACCGAGTGACATTATCAGTTCATTTTTCCTGTCTGCCTCTTTTGGTAACTTGTACAATAGCAGTAGAAAAGTTATTGACTTACTTTCTCTTGAGGGTGGATATAAGGTCTTTCAACAGGGGCTTGTTTCTTGTCTGATGATATCGCACACTGCGTCATTTGTAATGTGGTCTGCATAGGAGATACCACTTTTTCTCACACACACACACACACACACACATATATATATATTTCAATAAAGGTGCAATTAATTTACAAATTCATGAATTATTCATACATAAAACAAATACAAAGGTTAATGATTAAATGGCGAGAAATCCATCTTCGCGAACAATTCAATAATATACAAAAACCCTGAATCTGTTTATGAATGAAAAGATCCTGTTTTATAAATTTCTGTTGCATTAGATCTTTTTATTTTACAAGCTTTCCTCTGTTCCTACAGACATCCTCAGGTATGAAATAGATTGTGTTCTTGTTTGTCCACTTATTACTGAGAGTATAAACGAAAACAAGGTTAATAACAATGGTTTAAAACAAGACTTAATAACAATGGTTTAACTATAAATCTATTTAAGGGAAAATCTCTTATTCATTGTACAGTTTATGATTGACACGTTGACTGCCAACCAAAAATCACTATTGAAACATGTAAACCCATTATTTTTTTTCTTTTCCTTTCTTTTTTAAATTGTAAAAGACTTGTGTATCAAAAGTTTTTAGTGCTAATATTTTTTTTGAGAAAATGGCTGCCAAAATGTTTTTCCTAACCTCAGAAGCCATGTCACCAACTTGTAGTGATAGCTACTTTCTTGCATGCAAAATATTCTTTCAGATTTTCTAAATTATATATATATATATATATAATATGCATTATTTTTTTAAAATTAGATACTTCATAGCAAATAAAGAAGCATTATTACATACCATAAATGTGATTTACATTTATTTTATGAATTATGATCCAGTCACCATATCTTGGTGACAAAATTAATTCTGTAAGTACTCTTTTTCTTTCCTCCCATAGAACTATTTTTTCCTTGAGCTTCTTTTTTTTTTTTTATACCTAATATGTATTTATAAAGCATTCAAATAAAAGTTAAGTGAAGCAATGTGCAATATGAATTTTACCAAAATTTCACAGGAAGCTACAGACATTGCTTTATATAAAAATATGTATAGAGTATCTCCAGCATTTGATGAAATAACTTGACTATGACAATCACCAGTATCTGGAGACACAGCATAAACTGAAATGTCATATCACCAATATATAGTGACCTTACAGTCAACATGTTAAAGGTATTATTTGAAAGAGGAGGTGTCACATGTTATTCCACTGTTGATTTAACCTGATACATTGTAGGAAACAACAGCTAACAACATCCAGACTGTGAAGGAAATAATGAAGAATCATCTGGACGACCTGGTGCGGGCTGCTGCTGCTAACCTCTATTTTACAGAGCAAGAGGTAAATTACTTAAATAATTCAATAACTCAGTTTCATTGTATTATTGGCTAAAGATTGTTGTAACTTTTAGATAGTTTTGAAACTTCTTAAATATGCTGATAAAGCTGAGAAATTGGCCTTGTTTGAAATGAACATTTTTTTTGTTATATAATTTAAGGACTAAGTTTATCTCTGATTCCTGTGTTGAACTCAAAGATCCTGCTCAATAAGGATCATATTACATATTTGGTAGTCAGCCTTTCTCTTTGTATTATTGTGAGCCAAAACATGTAGCATCCTACCACCAGGTACAATACATACAATACAAGTTTTAACTTCTAAAATGGCTCTTTATTCTGCTAGAACAGCTTACAACATTGTGATTGCTTTTAGCATTTAAAATATAAATGAAAAACATTAAAATTATATTAAAAACATACACTTCTATCAGTAATATGCAGAAGTGATGAAAATTTCTCAACCAAATGTAAAACGAATTACAAAAATGATTCAGATGTTTTGAGGAGGAGACTGAGCTCAAAACTTTTCAGGACTTCCTTTAAATATCCTTTGTAAAGTTTTTTTTGGACATAATTCTGTCTGCTATATCCATCTTGTCAGTTATTCATCAATAATTCTCAAATTGTTTTGACATTGTTCTTCCCAATTTTTTTGGTCTTGATTCTGCTCTGCCCCTCCCCCACATTCAGTCTTTATTCCAGGGGCTCACTGACATTCTCAGTCTTGATCTCCCCACACATTCTGGTCTGTTACCAAACCTCCCCACACCCCTACTTTCTCAGTCTTGATTACGACCCCCCCCCTCCCCGACTTTCTTAATCTCGATTCCACCCCACCTCCCCGACTTTCTTAATCTCGATTCCACCCCCACTCCCCGACTTTCTTAATCTCGATTCCACCACCAATCCCCGACTTTCTTAGTCTCGATTCCAAACACCCACCCTCCCCGGCTTTCTCGGTTTCGATTACGCCCCCCTTCCCCGGCCTTCTCTGTCTCGATTACGCACCCCCCTTCCCCGGCCTTCTCGGTCTCGATTACGCCCCACCCCCCTTCCCCGGCTTTATCGGTCTCTATTACGCCCCTTCCCCGGCTTTCTCGGTCTCGATTACGCCCCCCTTCCCCGGCTTTCTCGGTCTCGATTACGCCCCCCCTTCCCCGGCTTTCTCGGTCTCGATTACGCCCCCCTTCCCCGGCTTTATCGGTCTCGATTACGCCCCCCTTCCCCGGCTTTATCGGTCTCGATTACGCCCCTTCCCCGGCTTTATCGATCTCTATTACGCCCCTTCCCCGGCTTTCTCGGTCTCGATTACGCCCCCCCTTCCCCGGCTTTCTCGTTCTCGATTACGAACCCCCACCTACCTCCCCGATTTTCTCGGTCTCCATTACGAACCCCCACCTACCTCCCCGATTTTCTCGGTCTCCATTACGAACCCCCACCCACCTCCCCAACTTTCTGTGTTTCCATTACAAAACTCCCCACCCACCTCCCCGGTCTTCATTGCGACCCACTTCCCCGGCTTTCTCGATTACGAGTCCCCTCCCACCTCGCCGGCTTTCTCGATTACGAGTCCCCTCCCACCTCGCCGGCTTTCTCGATTACGAGTCCCCTCCCACCTCGCCGGCTTTCTCGATTACGAGTCCCCTCCCACCTCGCCGGCTTTCTCGACTACGAGTCCCCTCCCACCTCGCCGGCTTTCTCGACTACGAGTCCCCTCCCACCTCGCCGGCTTTCTCGACTACGAGTCCCCTCCCACCTCGCCGGCTTTCTCGACTACGAGTCCCCTCCCACCTCGCCGGCTTTCTCGACTACGAGTCCCCTCCCACCTCGCCGGCTTTCTCGACTACGAGTCCCCTCCCACCTCGCCGGCTTTCTCGACTACGAGTCCCCTCCCACCTCGCCGGCTTTCTCAGTCTCGATTATGACCTCTAAGTTCTTAGCATGATTAGGTAAACTTTATCAGTGCATTCATACAAAAGAAAAGGAAGATCTGAAAAACCAATAAACTAGAAGACTTATTTCTTCAGATGGTAAAAGAGAACTATAATGTTCCTCATAGGATATACCATATCTACACAACTTAAATACAAGCAACATGTAAAAAGCTCTCGGACCAATAGTTATTTTATGACTTCCAGAAACTTTCAATATTAGCACTAATTTGCAAGTTTCTTTTGGGAGATAATTTTTTTTTCTGTCTGACAATATCTTTTTTTCTTTTCAAAGATATTTTGTGCAGATATTGATGTATGTTAGAACAATACTGTTCAGTTGATGTTTTTCTTCATCCTTTTTTAAAATGAAAATTTCCTTTCAATTATGTTGATTTATTCAACAATACTTTAGATGTAAACTTTCAAAGCTTCTATTATTCTAATTCCTAAACTTTTGTACAGTACAGTTAACTCTATTAAAATTCCACCTTTAAAAAATGATGTATTTTTTTTTTTATTCCAGTTTGAAGATTATTTATTCTCAAAAGTAAATCAAGTGTGGGACGTGAAGCATGATAAAGTGACACAGGACATGGACAGACCTTTAGCCCGTTACTGGATATCTTCTTCTCATAATACGTAAGATATCTTTAAGTTTCACTTCAGTAGAATTTAATTTTGTCTGTTCATATCTCTGTATTTTGCACATATATGTTTATTATGTAATATATATGAGTGTATCTCTATCTAAATATGCTGTTGATATTGTGTCCATTTTAACCATTGTCTTTGGTAGATGAAAGACTCCTATATGTAAAACTAACAATATTGTAAAAGCAAAGAATAATCTATACTATTTGTTCAACTATTGTTTTGTCAATTAGTTTAGTAATTTTGGCACACCTAAAATATCACTTTTGTTAGTACTAATTTTATTAATACTATTTTTAAAATACTAATAAACATTTTTAAATGCTTGACTATATTTCTGAGATGAGGTATTGTAATTATTTACACTATTTACATTGTTTGGAATATGGCAACAAAGATGAGGACAACAGTTCAAACAATGTAAATAGTATAAATAATTTTTAAATATTGTTTTCAAAAAAATATTAAAATTTAAATGACAGTGAAATGCTGACTATATGGGTAGAACCACTCAATTGTTGAAGAAGCAAATGAGCCAAAATGTGCCAGCCATCATTTGTAATGGCCAGTTTCAGAATTTGTATAAATGCAAAAACATCTGCATCTGTGATAGCAGAACATCTTATAAATAATAGGCAGTATGCCTTGGCCTACCATGAGGACATGTTCTCTGTTTTAAACTATTTGCACTTAGATTACCACCTGAAAGTATTGGAGACCAGAAGAGTGGCTGCTTGGTCTAGGTGATCAGCTTTTGACTTATATTAGTACATTGATAGATATATATATATATATATATATATTCTATCCTTGTTGTGACGCTTTTTCATCAAGTGCAAAGGTTTACAGCCATATCGCATTGAAACACTAGTTCTTGTACAGGCAGTCACTGGTTAAGCAACATTGAGCCTTGTCAATACCTAGATGGGTGACCAATTGTGAATACTGTGCAGGTAGTATAATAGATAGGGGCTCTACACTGGAAATCAGTCAAGTTACAATTCCAGTTGGGTCATTCTATTCACTTGCACTCAAATACCTTTGGGGAAGGTATGAACCCACATTTTCTCTCCCAGCTATGGGTTAATTAGTTAAACTTGTATCAGTAAATCATTATCTCTCAAAAAGATTCTTACAATCTAAAAATATTTTCTGTCTTTAAACAACCTGCACAAGGTTGATAAGCCATAAAGAACAAATCAATAGTCATGTGTTTTATTTTCTTTCATTGAACTCTAGAGAGGGAGAGAGGAGAACAATAACTGTTCAACATTTTTTTTTTTTTGTCACTCATTCCTTTTTAAGTTGCTGGTAGTGACTATATGCCTACTTTTTTTTTTTTTACTTTTTGCTTGCTACTTATTTTATTAAGTATCTGTTTTTATGGCAAAAAATATTAACACTAAAAGCCATGAACATGATCCTGGGTTATGTTCAGTTTAAGAAGTAACTGATTATTGTCTGTACTTTTGTCCAAGCAAAACCTGGACTGATATACAAGAAACATGAAATAATGTTGATATAGCTAGAGTAATATAACCAGTTTCTTATATCAAAATATTTCATTTTTAATGAAAGTCTATATTGTACATATTTGTGTTCACTGATCAGATCATACTTAATGATAATATAAATCTCCCTAACCTATTGCATTTATTCCTCTACTAATAATTATGTATGTTGAAAAAAATACTTTTATCAATAAATTATAGCTTTTCAATTAAAATAAACTTTATTTATTGTTTGTAGATATTTAACTGGAAGTCAATTTAATGGCGAATCTTCATGTGAAGCTTATGCTAGGTGCCTTATGATGGGGTGTAGATGCCTTGAGTGTAAGCATTCATTCTCTTTTTGTTCTTTTTCTTTTTCCCCTGAAGCTCTGAGTTGAAGTAGTCATTGATTGATGAATCACGCAGATTATGAGTATCTTCACCCTCACTATTTTTTAAAATTTTTTGCCAGCTTTCCTCAGGTATGGATCAGATATATTCATTTTTATATTTTACTTACTATTTTTAAACTTTATCATTTATAAAGGTGATATTCATCTGTTTCCATAATAAAAAGACAAACAAATCATTTGGATCAATAAAAAAGAAAAAACCACAGGATGAAAATGAAGTAGAAATTATGAGGTGCTTTTTATTTAAATATTTTGCAATAATTTATAAGTACTGGGTATGGATTATGCTTATTAAAGCAAAATATAAGAATAATGTTCACATCATTTCTGATCCCGTATTAGTGGGACTATAAATAGAATTAGTTATCAAATATTTAGTGTATATATATGTGTCTGAGAAGACATCCCTGTTTATCTACAGTGAAATAAAAATCTACTGGCCTAGATCATCAAAATTCCTATTATAGACCATAAGAGAAATTTTAAAACTAAATATCTATGTGAAAAAATAAACCCAGTTAAGAGCAAGATTAAAAAGATAAGTAAAAAAAAAAAAAAATTATTAGATAAATCAAAAACTAGAAATAGAAATAAACAAATGGAAAAAACACAAAGAATTGGATTAAAAACATGAAAAAGAGAACTTATTCAATTTGATAAGGACAATTTTTATATATCTATTATTATTATTATTATATAAAAAATATTTAAAATTGAATATGGTGGAAGAATATATATATATATATATATATATATATATATATATATATATATATATATATGCAGGTAGATGAATATAAAAATTAAGATTGTAAAAATTCAAATTTATTCAACAAGATGCAAAAATATTTGATGTTACTATGGGATGTTATGACAGACTTACATTATTTAATTGGAATTTATATATTAAAAAGTATCTGAAATAATAGAGAAAAAAAACATAGGGCTTATAGAGATGGATTCATAATAATTAAGATTTTTTTTTTTTTTTAGATATAACATTAAACAATAAAATACAAACCATATGATAAAGAAAATAATCTCTTTGATATATAAGCACATTGTTGAATCATCCTCCATCTTTGATAAGAAATATACCATAATAATTAGAATTAGACAACTTTTCAGATGAAAGAACAATTAATGAAGTAAAAAAAATAAAAATTAAATAATAGTGGATTCAAACAAGATTAGAATATATACTAAAAGCAGAAAAGAAAAATAGAATGTTTTGATCTACCATACAATGAATGTTAATACAAATAGATAAATACTTCTATAAATCATACAAACAAAATATTTAATAGAAACAGCATAAAATTAGTTACAGTTGCGTGGATAATATTGAACAAATGATGAAAAAACATAGTAACAAAGTACTAACTAGCAACAATACAAAACAATAACAAAATATATAGTTATAGAAATAAATCCAAATGTCCACTACAGGAAAATAAGGCAAAAGTAATAAGAAAGGAGAAACCAGGGAGAAGAGGATTTACATTGGGGCAGCTGTGAAAGAATTTAAGGAATGATCTGTGAACCATTTCCTATCATTCAAATACAAAATATATGGCACTATAATGTGAATTAAAAACGAGATTGAAAGCCTCATGAGTAGAATAGTATATAATGAAGATAAGGAAAAACAAATGAAGAAATTGCAGTCTACATATTGAGGAGCAACTAAAAATCATAGAATTTAAGAATGTGAATAAATTAATATATAAAAGGAATTAAATTTTGAACTGTCAACATGTTGATGCATTCCTTAAAAAAAATGAAACCAATAATAATCTTGGGAATGCTATTAATAAACGGCCACCCATTTTGAAAAATCACTAAGTCTAAAATCCGTACACCATGTTAAATATTGTTACATATGTACAGATTGGGTTTTTCTGCCTCTGTACTTTCATAACCTGTTTCAAGCCCATGTACATGTGCACTCACACTGTACCTTATCAGATTCTGTTTGAGTGGCTGTATGAATGAATATCTATTTAAATAATCTGTCCTAATCATTTGTGATTGGATTTGATTCAAAGTGCAATATACTCAACTCCAGAGGGTCCATCCTCCTTACAGGCAGCACTACTTGGGTTGTGCAAAGATTCTGTTGTGAAGGAAGTGCCAATGGAGAGAAGGCAATTATCATTACTCTCCTCATGTATGGGATTCCCAATTTAAATACAATATTATGCCATATTCTTTTTAAGTGGGGGTCAGAGTTCCAAATTTAGTAAATCTAACTGGTGAGCCTGTGTTACTGTAACATTTTGCCTTTTACACTTAAATGAGAAACTATTCTCCTGACCTGATGGTACTTTTATAAGAGTGTTAGTTTCTTTTTCTTTTCATCTTTAACAGAATGGAGACTCTTAATTTTTAGTTTAAATGCTTGAAAATATTTGTGCAATTAATGATAATATTTGTTTTTATCATTCAGTGGACTGCTGGGATGGTCCTGAGGGTTATCCACACATAACACATGGACATACATGGACAAGTAAAATAAAGTTTCTTGATGTCCTCAAAACAATTGCTGAACATGCCTGGATTAAAACTGAGTAAGCCTTTTTTTTTTCTTTTTACTTATTTGTGTCTTCTCTTTATCAAAACAATGATGATTTAGTTAATCTCACATTTTTAAGTTATGTTTAATGGAAATGATTTTATAACCAATATCTTGTATGACTGCATAATTAATGATTTTCTTTGTCATGTGCAAGTACAAGCAAAACTTGGAAAACATCAATAACATAATTTAGAATTTTAATCTACAAACAAAAATGTTTCTTTAATTTTTATCCTATTGAAGTTATTAATTGCAATGTATTTTTTGTCTCAGTTGAGACAAATTTTTATTTCATGTTTTATCATCTCTTGTGGATATGTGAAATTACCTGCGTGTGTTGGCTTGCAGTCAGACATAGGAGGCAGTGTTTGCTATGGTGTGTTTTTCAAAGCGAGGTCATTCTGAGCATTTTTTTGTAATCTTTTTATCAGAAGGGATGGGATGCACAGGTCTGACACCTTGTTACTTAAGGCCTGCCTTCCCTCCCTTATTTTTTTTTTTTTTTTTTTTTTTGTGAGGACTTTATAAGAACAGTCATTTTGTGAGTTCTCTTCTCTCATTATTAATTGATCCCTGACTGAATTTTGGATCATGAGACTAGGCAGTGTTTTACAACACTTGCTGTACCAGAACAGTTTCTGATTTACCCTTTGAGTTGAAAGGAATTTTTTGACAGGTATTAATATTGAAAATATTCATGATACTGGAATCTACTGTTAGAAATGTTCTCTTTAATAAATGTTTTCTTTCTTTTTTTTTTCTTTTTTTTTTTTACATTTGGTCCAACAATATGAAAATTTAGTAATAGTGATACTCCTTGTTGCATGGACTGATCTTTATTTTTTGTTTGC
Organism: Acanthosepion lycidas; assembly: GCA_963932145.1. Taxonomy (NCBI): domain Eukaryota; kingdom Metazoa; phylum Mollusca; class Cephalopoda; order Sepiida; family Sepiidae; genus Acanthosepion; species Acanthosepion lycidas. The sequence goes on along the minus strand of OZ010576.1, from coordinate 107,335,981 downwards.
TTCATTTCTTTGCTTGAGATATTTGTCTGTCATATTATAATGTTATTATTGAAATAGTCATAACTAACACAAATCAATAGGGTTAAACATTTTGGCAGTTTATTTCATATTAGTGTACCCGTGCCATCAAAATTGATGGCAAGAAGGAATGTACTATAAGTAATATTATTATATTGCAAGTAATTTTTTTCATTTAACCCTTTGAACCCTGACCACCACTTTACCAGTGGTAGAGAAAAATGAATGGTGGGTAGATACTTGTAACAATTTTCATATCTACCATGAAACATTACATACCAATTATTTGCAAATTTTGACTCGGCAGCTCAGACAGAAGGGTTAAAATTGTTCAGGAATGCAGGGCTCAGAGGGTTAATCCAAATACAATTTTGTAATTTAAAATAGTTCATTTTTAATGTTAATAATTGAACAATGTGCAATTTATAAACACCTCAGGAAAGATATCTGTATTTTATCCTCATAAATGTTGCATATTTGTAACCAAAATTTTTTTTACTGCAAAAGTTCTCAAAGCACAATATTTTTTGTGCAAACTTTGGAAGGTCTGAGTAATCCTAGGCAGTCCATAGATTCGGTGTTTAATTTCAGAATCTGGGAAAGAAAGGGATTGTTAGACACAGACACAAAAAAAAATAGTTACAATTTCATTCTTACTGTGAACTGTGTTGCTGTTGTTTGGGGCGGTCTCTTTGTAGTTTGTCAGCACGGTAGCTTTTTGTATGTGGATGTGAATGGGGTCTTGACTTCTGTGCATCTCATGTCAAAATTCTGCACACTGCCCCTCAATTTTTTCATACAACTAATATATATATATATATATATATATATATATATATATATATATATATATATATATATATATATGGCAAGAAGGTATCATAGTACAATAGTATACTAATCAAATGATTTTTGAGTTTGTCCTGGTGAATGATTAAATGATAGACATGTTATGCAATATGACATCATTGTTAAATTGTTATAATAAATAATGATTTTGTATAAACCTAGTCTTAAAAAAAATTCAATTATCTTAGCCACACAATGTTTATAAGTCCTTGATTACTATTATAGCTACCTCTGCTCAAAATGTTTGCTTTCTTTCTTTAAACTCAAAGATGAACAAATAAATCTGCTATTAAACAAATAAATTGAATAATTTATTTTAATATTTTTATGAAAAAAATCTTAAGATATAAAAATAAACATTTCTGAAACAAAAATTTAAATTTCTTCAATTTTTTTTTCATAATATATACTCCAAAGCTGTGATCTAAATGCTAAAGTCATTACCACTTTCAAGGCAGAAAATGGTTATATTTGAATAACTGAGCAATTTAATTACAAAAGCCATTAGCAGAATTATTAATTATTTATAAAGAAAACAAAATACCAGCTTGGAAATAAATTTTAAAATAAAATTGATTTTTAAAACTAAATATGCAAATTCTCTGTTAGGTTTTAACCCAATAGATACAAATGATAATAAAAACACATTTATTCAATGTTGCAGTTTTACATAGTATTTATATACATACACACTATCAACTTTACATATTTAATTATTGATGTTTTCAACAGGCACACAAATTTTTAGCTTTATATATTAGTTGTTAAAAAGACAGCAAATATTCAAATATATGCTTCTATCATTGATGTTTTTTTTTTTTTTTTTTTTTCTAGTTATCCTTTGATTCTATCTATAGAAAATCATTGCACTCTTCCTCAGCAACGTAAGATGGCAATGGCTTTTAAAGACCTGTTTGGAGGTTGGTATGCAGACTTGTATGTTGTACATTAGCAACTTTTTATAGTAAGTGTTCTTAATTTCCTACAAACAAAGCAGAAAGTTAAAAAAACAAAAAAAACAAACCCAATTGGTACCTTTTACAAAAGTACCAAAAAAGCAGTTTTGATCAGTTCACTGTTAACTTCAACACTGTTTAAAATAAAAAAATATTACATTTTTTTTCTCTTCCACTTGACACTGATCTTTTTTGAAAAATGTAAGTATCAATTATCAATGAATGCATTAAACCTCTGCTTATATTTAATATGTTCAAAACAGCTAATTACATAACATTGAAAAGTTTATTTTTATTTGTCATTTTTTTATGACAGATTTTTTTATTTTTTTATTTTTACAGAGGATTTATTGCTTGAATGTATTGATAAGAATGAAACCGAATTACCTTCGCCTAACCAGCTTAAGAAGAAAATTATTCTTAAGGTATATGTTATTCAACAGTATTATTTAAAATTGTCTCCTTCCTTTGATTATAGATTTTTATGAAATCAAGATGACATCATTCTTGATTCAATCTTTCCAGATTGTCTCAGACAAAGCAATTAATGAATTATACTCAAATAGATTATGATGGATCTCATCTATTTGAATACCAGTTATTTGCTTCGTTGTTATACATCTTATTCTCATTGTGTTCTTTATTACAGAAAATACTGCCACTCCTCACTTCACAACCAGGTTCCTTACCACTGACCTCGTTGCTAAATGAACTGGTTGCTGAGTGAGAAGTTGTACCTAAACTATTTCAGGCATACTATGCATATAATAGGTTCAACTCTAATGTCACTTTTGCACTGTTTATAACACTTTTTATTTCTAAATGTTGATACAGTAGTGTATAGAACAGTAAATACAGTAAACTAGATCAACTGTATGTGATGTACTTTGTACTATATTTACAATAAATAAATGAAATTTTTTATTTATTTTTCAATTTATTTAATCATTTTATTTATTTTAATTAATTTGGAAGAAAGAAAATAATCATGATCATACCATAGTTTTCATACAGCGTACAAAACCAACTGGATGTTTTTTTTGTTTTTTTTTATTAAGATTTTCTAGCCTGTCATGAGTCTGGTGGGGATGGTCATTAAGACCATTCCCCCCACCCCAAGGTGAGGAGTGGCTGTTTACAAATTTATATCTTCAATTTCAAGGTTTCTTTTACCTAAATATGCAGAGGAAAGCTTTAGATTTTTGTATTAAACTTTTTTATAGAAAAAGAATTTAAAAATATGCTTTGAAGTACAAATTTTTACATTATGTACTACTACCTATTGTAGTGTAATGGTTAATAAGCTTGCCTTGTAAACTAATTCACATGTGTAGTGTGTATGATTTTGCTACTGCTGAATTTAGTAAATATTTAAGGCACTGATATTACAGTGATCCTCACTAGGTGATTCATATTTGTAGCCTTACGCTAAAATTAACATAAGCTTAGTAAAAAGCTATTCTATAATTATTTAGAATTTTGTTTTTGTGGTTGGTTGGTTGGTTGATTGGTTGGTTGTGTGTGTATTGTGGAAATATGAATTAGATGCTGTTCATATTATATTATAGTTGTATGATTATCCCTTTATATATATATATATATTTTTTTTTTTTGTAGAATAAAAAACTTAAAAAAGGTGCAACTGAATGTGCAGTAAATGCAGATGAAAGTAAGTAACATTTGATTTGGGGGGGTTATCATACTTTTCATGTATTGTCATCACCAATTCTGCTTGCATAGCATCTCTAGTTTTATGCTAAGTTAATGACTTAGGGCTCCTGCCATAATGCAATAGTCAGTAATCTCTCCTCTCTTGTTTTACTGTTGAAATAGCTAGGTGTAATCTTAAGTTTTTTTCTAATTTTTTTTCTCTCAAACTTCTCACTAGATTCTTGTTTCCCTGTCACCTACAATCTTCAAAAATGTAACATCAATCGTCATCTTGTGCCTTCATGAATCCTGTTCTTTTATTTTCTTTTTTCTTCACTAATGTTTTCTCATTTCCTTTCACACTCAGTAATCCCTTGCATCTTAGTGGCATTAATATCTTGCTTGGAGTGAAATGATTAAATATAACATTTGTTAATGAGTTTGATTCTCATTGATTGGCTTACTATTTTGTTTTTTGTTTTTTTAGAATAAGTGAAGCAGTCCCTTTACCATAGTGTATTATTCAATAAGCCAGCTTGTATCCTCTTACTACAGTAGTGAGATCAAGTCTTATTGGGTACCTTTCTATGGCCTTGGGCTAATCTAAATAAAGATTATTAAACTAACAACTTTTATTGAAATTTACATGTTTTAATATTCTAAAATACTCACATGGTTAAATTTATGTTAATTCTCACTAATTTTCCTCTTATGAAACTGGGTTGATATTATGGTGGTTATGAGGCTGTCTGTTATGGATGAATTACTTACAGCAATGTCCATTCCCAACATATATTGGTATAATTGACTTGAGTGTACAATGGTCTTGTGTATGATTAAAATAAATGCACAAACTGCTGAAAAATACAAAATAAATCCTAAATAACAAGGATAAGGTGAAAGTTGAAGTTTCAAGAACTCGAGTGTAAAAGTCAGAGAGAAAAGTCCAGGAAGAAGTGTGTATGTATATATATATATATATATATATATATATATATATATAATGAAAATGCAGCCCTTAGAAATCTATAGGTAATAGTTTATTTCATAGAATCAGGGATTAGGCCCCATCTCTTCAGACCAAAAAATTTTACAATAATAAATGGATTTTAAATTTATCCAGACACAAGCAAAAAAGGAGAAAAAGTGTGTAATAGACAAAAAGAAAGTTTCAAAAATAAAAGGGGAAGACAGAGATTTCAAAATAGGTTTTTTTTAGTGGGGAGAGAAAGAAAGAGAGCAACAGACACCGTGGGGGGAGTAAGAGGGAGAAAGAAAAGTGTTAATTAGTTAGTTGATGGGTTGACCTAGAACATACTTCTTTTTTTCCCTTGGACATGACCCTGATAGTGAAATAATTACAGCAACTACTAAGGGCAAAAAGGGTGAACCCGAAAACTACTTCTCTCCTTTCAGAATTATTTGCATTATTTGTTTGTTTTTTGTTTGTTTTTTCTGGACTTTTTTTCATATACACTACTTTCTTGTGGGGGTGGGGGGGAAAAGGCATTGTTCTTTTTGTACCAATTTCTTCCCTATATACATCTACATAAATTTTTCTCTGGACTTGAATCGACTTGTTCATATTTGATTATTCTGCTTGGCTCCAACGAACATGCAGGTAGACCAGCTGAATCTTCCAGGATCTACGATTTGTTAATTGCTCTCCAGAATCAAAAAAATCACAACATGGCTGGAAAGTGGAACCAAATTGACATTGTGAACCGGAGACTTTGATTGAACCTGTAATACTGGACCAGGATAGGACCAACAGCTGGTCTTGTAGAGTACTTCGATCCAGTAGGGTCAGGATAGGTGTTACAATATCAGCAATAAAATACATCCAGCCGCAAAACCTCTGATCAGGAGATTGGATGTTTTGAGGAGCATGGAACCACTTCTTAATTGCTGTTGTTCCCAGGTCCACCTTGACCCAGAGTAGTAGCACCTGTCAGGGTCCCAGCTATGGGCAAATAGTAAACCCAAAAACAAAACACTACGAAAGTATAAAAATACATTATGTTAAAAAAAAATATCAACAATACATATTTATAGTAGAATTACCAACAATGCACTTCATAGAATTACCAATAAAACAATTTATCTGTAGTTGAAGGCATACAATTTCATTCAAAATAGATTTGGTTGAAGCCATAAAATTGTGTTCAAAATATTTCAATTTTGGCATTAAATAACCCATGGAGGTTGATATGCCATTAAACAAAATCAACCAAACCAAAATTTGTTTATATACACATCAATAGGTCCATTTTGAATAAGCTGCTTGCTTCTCATTTACTCATGGCCTTATGTCCTGCTTATGAAAGATTTTTGATTGATTAGTCATACTATCTATTTTTAACAATGGTGAAATTTTGGTCTCCTTGTTATTATTTACTTCTTTTCTTACATTTTAGTTGTGAAAACTTTCCGATTGGTTGTTTGAACTCTGGCTATGTTTGCCTGTCAATTTGCATTATCTGTCTATTTTTAGAGATGGTGAAATTTTGGTCCTTTTATTTATTTTTTATTTATTTCTTTTTCTATCACCACAATATAGGGAGATTTTATTTCATATTTTTTAATACAAATGTGGATTTTGCAAGCATGCTATCACTAAAATCATTATTGCTACAATTACAGGTGCTACTGATACAGGCTTGAGCAATGTGGAAAAAAACGGTTCTTTATATCTTGAAGATCCAATTGATCATGTAAGTAAAATAATGCATGGATTTGTTTATAAGCTGCATTTGACTATGTAAATTGATCAGTTAATTGCTTTGAAACAAGTCATTATTAAAAAATAGAAAGAAATATCAATTAAATTCAAACTTTTTCACTGCATAATCTCATTTTCTTTTCTATGAATGATTTTTATGTCTATTATAACTTTTTTTAAGTGTCTATTGGTTTGTTGTTTGATGATTTTTTTTTTTTTTTTTTTTTTGTGTTTTGTAGGTATGGCATCCCCATATATTTGTGCTGACACTAACCAAGCTGCTTTATGCTGAAGACGTAAGAGCTGAACAAGATGAAGATACAGACGAAGATGAAAATAATTTATATACTGAGGTGAACATCATTTTAAACTACATTGTTTGTTAGACATTGATTTCAAAAGAGATGAGCATAATTTTCTGATTCATTTTCTTTATAAGCACCACAAAGGACAGTAAATTGTGGTGATCCATGATTGCCCATGTCCTGAAGGGTTATAGCATATAGAAGAATATTACCAATGTTCATAGATATTTTATTTTGAATATTTAAGAATTCCTTCTCATTATTTTTCTAATGGATAGCAGCTCAGATTGAGGAATCAGAGAGCTGAGTTCGAATTCCAGTTGAATCCATTACATTCACTTACATGCTAATACTCTTGAAAAAAGCATGAATCCTCTTCTTCTCTCCCTCCCACCTATAGATAAATAGCAGGACAGACTGGGTTCTATAGCTTTGGATGGTAACTGGTCTACCACAGAAAGAAATGGTAACCTACTGTGGGAGGGAAAAATCTACTTTGTCAGTCATGTACCTTTTGATACATGATTGCTTAAGTGTATGTCACACATGGCACATAAAAGAAAGAAGAATTATAAAATATGGGCAAAATTACATTTCTGTTGGTCAGAAATTAAAAACCTGACATTTTTGTTCATTATACTAGATTTGTTGACTTGAAAAATTCTTGGCTAATCTAATTTTCCAAAATCAGTATTCTAATGTTTGGTCATTGTCAAACTCATTTTAGGAAGCTGGTTACACCAAGAACTTTTCACTATCCTATCATACAAAATCCACATTTCTTTTATATTTTTTCTTTTTTTTTTATACAAATGTTCACTCAATACAAGGTCCAAGTGCCAAGTGAGTGTAAGAAAAGGCTAGTAGTGAAGTTCATTCATGAGGCTATGTCAGAAAGATAACAGTTGACCCTTGACTTGAAGAGGTGAATATTGTAATGATTGGGGGAAAATATCCTACAGGGAGTCTTTTCCACAAAAATTTTTTTTTTTTCTTAAAATACAGAAATACAGGTTGTGTGGCAGAAATACCTCCCACATAATAGTAAGACATTAGCTAGATGAAGACACCATTGCCACTAATTAAAGTGATAGAAATCTGTCAGATTAATAAATAAAAAAATCCATTACTTTTCTAGAAATTACTTTGTTTAAGATATGAAAATGAGCCGATGTGAACTTTTGAGATTCTAGGATGAGAAAGATTGTGCTTAAAGTTAGTATTTGGCCTTGCTTGATCAGCCACAACAATTGTGTTCATGCATGAAACACTGTTGCTGCTTGGTGTTGACTTCTATTATTACTTGGAAATGAGAACAATTTAAAAAATGAAAATAAAAGAATGAATAAAAACTAAAATGCAATGTATACTATGAAAGTAAATATTTATTTTGAAAATAAAATAACATGTTTTTGAAATGAAATTATTTTCTTAAAATAAAATTTGAATTTATTTTCCTCTTTAACATTGCAGGAAGTAATGACACATTTTTTTAAATAATTCAAAAAGATTATATCTATTTTGACCCAATGGTAAAAGACTGTAAAACATTGTAAAAAAAAAAAAAAAAAAACATTGAAAAGGAAATTAATTATTTTAAATTTTTTTTTTTTTTTTTTTTTTTTTTTTTTTTTTTTCAAATTTTTTATAACTTAATATTTTTTTTTTTTTCTCAAGGGATTACTTTAAGTAAAGGTTCAACTGACCTGAAGAAACATGTACACAAAGTTTATATTAAAATAATTTGTATTGAACAAATTATTGATATATGCAGAACTTGCACAATACTGTGGATTCTTAACATGAGATGACTTTGATCCAACAACAAGAACCAGTCAAGATAACTGGAGACTGGATTTGCGTAGTCTGGTAGTGTGTTCATAAAGTCAATTCTTTAATGAATTGGTATTGAAAATTTCATTGAAATCAGATAGTTCTCTTATTTTTGATAAATTTTAAAATTTGTGGTTAGCATCTTTGTGGCTATTCTTGAGTAAGATTTTGGAGATGTCAGTCTCATACTGGATGTAACAGCAAAATTGTCCGAATTGTCTTACAGCATGGTATAATTGTGCCTCTCATAAAATGTTTAATATCTAAAAAAAAAAAACACTAAACAAATTGAGTTTCTCTTTTTCCAGGTTTTCAAATAAGGCATTTAACCATCTTGACACCATTTGTCATAGGAATCACTGAAAGACCCTTTGAGTTATTCAGCTAGAAAGAGAACAGGTTAAAATCATTTTGTGTCAGACCCGCTATGTCTTCCCAACTGAGCAATGGCGAGAGGAAAAAGATCATTCAGGCCTTCAATAATGGTATCAACATTCATGCCCTGGCTTCCATCTTCAAAGTCCATTAAAGAACCATCAAGAGAATGATGAATAAGTTTTAAAAAGGAGAGAATAGTAGAGAGGAAAACTGGATCAGGCGGTCACAACAGCAAGAAGGATCATCATTTCAACTTAGAGCTAAATACATTCTTATTGCTCAAAGTAGAGTCCAATAGTGTTATAAAAACCTTTTAGACTTCCAGTAGGATATCTTTAATCATTTCTAAGATACAATGGTTCAAAGCTTAATCTAACAATTGGACAATTTTGCTCTTATACCCAGTATACATTGACGACTGACTTGCTGTATGAAGACCACCATCAAACAAGCTGTAATAGATAATGTTGATCACCTTCCACTTCCTAAAACCCAGTGCTACCTGTATGATTGTTTAGTCATGCAGAACTTGCACAATACTGTGGATTCTTAGCATGAGATGACTTTGATCCAATAATAAGAATCAGTCAAGATAACTGGAGACTGGATTTGTGTAGTCTGGTAGTGTGTTCATTTTGTTCTGGTTTTCCACATGTCTGCACGTTGAGAGTGCTCTCCTCAACTGGGGAAAAAACTGGCTTTCTATAGCTCTCCCAGCCCCAGACCCATGCTGACTATTATTTTATTTTGAAATCATAACCATCATAGAATTTTGTTCTTGCCAAAATATAGTTATACTAAGTATCACAGATGAAAATTTCAAACAGGTACTAGGTGTTATCTGATTGCATCTTCTTAATCTACATGATGAAATAAACTTAGCAGTTTTTATTTCATCAAAATATCTCAAACTGTTTAATTTTGGCAGATTTATTTTTATTTTTACACATGTGCTCGACAGCCATTTTTTGTCTATTATGAATTAGAACAAAATACCATATCTGGACTCCTATATTTTAAAAAGCAATTAAGAACAACAGTTAAAATAATACTAGCTTGTTAGGTACATAATAAAGAAATTAATAATAAAATTACAGATTGTATCACTGCATATTTCTTAAATAAATTCAGTCTGAATATGCAAATTTTATAAATCAAAACTTCTGCAACAACGTGCAAACAACTCATAACCTGAGGTTTGACATTTCATAAAACTAGAAATAAGACCCACATTCATCCCAAATTTCAAATATCACATTATGATTATACCAGTAACATGCCTAATTTTTTGGGGAGTGATAGAATGGATATATTCTGGATTATTCCACTTCAAAATTGAAAAAAAATTGCTTTTTAACCTTTTGTCACAAGATATTTGAAAGGCCAATTTTAGACTTGCTTGAATTGTGTCATAAAATGAATACTTCTTACACTAGAAACACCAAATTTCATATTTAGCCATTTCTGGGGTGCTCTTTCCATTTATCATGGTTAAAATGACCTAAAATCAACAGATTAGAATGTATTTGGAGCTGATGCTGAACAAGTACAGTCTTGACTCAACATGTACAATTTCTGGCAGAGAGAGAGAGAGAGACTTAACACTTAGTAGTCATCTATAAATTATTGTCTATGTTTTCTTATTGAATTTGCGTTTATTTGCAGTTCATAAAAAATTTGCACTAAATACAATCAGGGATAAATATAAATTTAGTCATCCATACACCTGAGTAACAAATAAGGAAGCACTAAAATATTTTCTCAACAAACCTATTTACACAGTGGTCCTTAAAACTGACACATTAAAATATTTTAGAATAAAATAAACACTCATAATCCGTATGAAATAAATATTACTAAGAAATAATAATAAATTAGGAAAATGAATATTAAATTATAAATTTGTATCTAGATAGTAATAAATCGTAACTAAAATCCATTCATTAGATAATTTAAAAAGAAAATTGTTTGAAGGGGTAACTTTAAACAAAACAAAATGTTACTTGGTAACTGAAATGCTGATAATTATTGTGAGAATACTGCAAAAACACAAGACATTCTAGAATTTTTTTTATCTCATTCTTTGAATATGAACATTTTTCGATCAATAAGTCCGTTTTTGTGATTTGAATCTGAGCATAAAGTAAACAAATCGATTTTTGTATCATTTTTGTATCATTTTTTATGACGAAAACGGTTTTTAAATCCCATTTACATTTTACATATCATAGAAAATTAATATTTAAAACAAATTCTTATCAATTTTCTTGAAAATTTTGTCCATAGAAAACATGCTGGTCGATTCTTTTGTGTCCGTGTTGACGCTGTGTATTGAGTCTCGCGTGCAGTTGAAATGATGGCTGAGCAAGTAGCACATTGTTACACATAATTGCACACGTGATAAATGGAGCTATTGTTTCATATTTGATTTTGATTTAGTTTCATAGATTATTAAATGAGCGTTTTATTGATATATTTTCTGTGTTTTTAATTTTACAAGAAGCATTTGAATTTTACGCTCAAACTTTTCATTTGAATTTACAAACTTCTTATTAAAATTAAAAAATAGAAACTATATGAAAATGAAGCTTAGAATGTTAACTTTCGAACTAATGTATTACCAAAATTGTAATAAACCCTGCTGAGTGTGCAAGTTACAAAATGTGAGGAAGTCTAAATTGCTGTCAGTGAAAAAAATGTCTAAAATTTTGCGGAATCACCAAAACATCTCTATTTTCAAACTGCAACGTTCCTCGCACACTGTAGTACATATAAAAATAAGATAAAAACAAAGTTCATGAAATAAGCTTTTATTCGGTATGCATTATGTTTTTATGGAGATATTGAATGAAATAACACGGTGAGTTGAATATATGCCTTTTTTAGTGTTAAGAATTTCATTGGCTGTATGCTGAGTGTTGGGATACCTAGTTATACTTGAAAGAATTATTTTCACATTTGTAAAAAGCTTGAATGTGACCCAAAACAGGTTCAATTATTTTTGGGGGAACATCTTAAGGTCTTAAAATAGACAATTTAAAGCACCAAATAACCAAATTAATCAAAATCAGATTAAACAATGAAAATTAAGTTCTAAATTTTCTAACTCCTCTCAAAAGATTTTTAACAGTATGAATGTCTTGTGAAAAAAATCTTCCTTTTCTTGAAGTTTTTAGTAAGAACATAAAATACATATACTTCACCTTTTTTTTTTTTTTTTTCTTTATTTTTTTTTATTTTTTTTTTTAAATCAATTCACTTCAAGCAAGGCAATAATGCCACTAAGATGCAAGGGATTACTGTGAAAGAAAGACACTGAGAAGATTTTAGAAGGAACAGGAAACTGAATTCTAAATAGGAAACCAGGGATAAACTTCTATTATTGTTTAAATGACCTGGGAGTAGTGTGAAAACCTATCTATTCCTATTAAGGAAAAAATAAATAAAATTCAAAGTTTAGATGGAGACATTAATTTTGTTAACATTGAAACATCTTTATTTTCATATGCTTTTGTTTGTGGCTTATGCATTGTCATTTAAGAATATTATGAAATAAAATGATAATTCTTTCTTTAATATTCAATCATTGGTCTCTTATTTTTCAATATGTTTGTAGTGTGAATCTTGTTTTAATTTGGTTGTTGAGTGTTTTTTTTCTTTTTGGATTCCAGAGTGATGAGCTACACTTTGGCGAGAAATGGTTCCATGGAAAACTAGAAGGTGGCCGTCACCGTGCAGAGAGACTGCTTCAAGAAGACAGTAACCTGGGAGATGGCACATTCCTTGTGCGAGAGAGTGAAACATTCATTGGAGACTTTTCATTGTCTTTCTTGTAAGGACCCACATTTTTTTTAATTTATTATAAATAATTTATTATATTTATCTAAATGAAATAGAAGTTAGAATGATAAATATTATAATTTATATATTTATAGTCAATAAATTTACTATTTCAAAGAAGAGAAGTTATATTTAGGTTGTAAAAATTATCTAAAACATACAAGCAGTTGAAAGCTGCATATTGAGAGAAAATGGAAGTTTTGACTTTTTGTCACATTTTTCATTTTTAACTTATTTCATCAATTTCTTGTTTACTGTTCACTCCTACACTAATTTATACTAAAATCCTGTCTGTTGCATTCTGGTTGGGTTTGGCTACAGCAGTCACTCTAAATATGAATAATTCAAAGATGTTTATCTTTAGGGTGTGTTTTTGCATTCACTCTTATCTTCATTAAAAAAAAATGCTAGTAATGCCTTCCTAATTTTTTGAATATTTATATAAATTTGTAAAAGATGTATTTTGGATCTTAGCTGAATTACAAAAGATGTTTGAAGTTTGCAATGATTAATATGGAAAAACAATTATTTTTGTTCTTTATTGAATTTTCTTTATCCATCATAAAATATGTTATTGCATATCTCATCAAAAACAAGTGACAACAAAGTAATTCTATCTCAATGTTTCATAAAATCACTTATACCCAAATTTTTAATGAGACTAAATAGCTTGACTGTTACATTCAGGGTGCGATGGTTAAATTGTCATCTAAAATTACATAAAAATGAAAATAACATTGACATCTCATTTTAATAGATATATTTACCAAAATTACACAAAAATATCTTGAAATACTAGAGTCAATTTATTCAATAAAATCACCATTGGCTTCAACTATGGCCTTCAGACAACTTGGGAATCTCCTGCATCTCTTCTGGATGGTTTTCTTTTTTACATTGGTGAATGCTGTCATAATCCTTGCCTGGTGTTACAAGGATTTATGTTGGTCTCTCGCTCAACTGCACCCCACCCATAATAATCAAAGAGGTTGTATTCTGAGGAGTTAAGTGGCCAGATATAAGGGGTGATGTGGTCATAGAAATTCTGACAGCCATGACTGGATTCTCCTGCTTGTGTGGCATGGTTCAGAGTTCTGTTGCCAGACAGTCTTCCAGCAGCCACCCTCTTGACCCAGGGCAGCACTACATCCTCAAGGCACTTGAAGTAGACCTCTCTGTTGTGTCTGAGGCCCTGTGGGAAGATGAATAGAGGCATAACATCACCATCAGTAGTTATCACACCAAACACCATGATGTTGACTGGATATTTGGTTTTCATCACTCACCATTTTATCCTTGCAGAAATTTTTTTCATCTGAGAAAAACCAAAGCATGTTCAGTTGGAGGGGATGCTTGAGTTTTTTTTCTTCATAGCTTGGGGTAAAAATTTGGCCCTTTCTCATCTTGTATGAGAAATAGTGAATGTCTTCATGCACTACCTGCCTGATAAGAAACTCAGACACTCCTGTATCTCTGGCTATGGACCTGATTGACTTGGAGAGATCGTTGTCAATGATGGCCTGGATTTCACCAACAAATTTGAGAGTTCTTTTCTTATCAGAGTGAGTTTTCAGAGCTGCCATACCTTCATAACCACAATTAGACTCATCCAACTCATTCTGAATCCTCTGTATTGTCCTCTGATTGACACACAAACACTTTGAAATGTTTGTATTAGAGCTTCTGGCATGAATGCCAAGCAGTACAGCATGCTGTTTTCAAATTTCTAGCAGAATAAATTGTGTCATGGTGCCCTTTTTCTTACAGACGTTGCCCAATTGATCCTACTATACTGTGCAGTTGACAAAATCAAAAACAATGTGCATACATGAAATTAAAAATATAAAATGGCAACCTTTACCCACTGCACCCTGTATATGCGTAGCAATTCTTTTTGTTGTATTAACATAATTATTCTGCTCTATTTATAATTTTCTCATATTCGATTCCATTTTTAAATTGTTAAATATCTTTGTAGTTTACCTTCTCTTATTAGCAAAATAATATCCATGACTCTCTTTGTACCAGAGATACTATCATCTCAATATCATGTCATTCCATAAGTAAGATTAGAAACATGATATAATAATAGATTGGATGACTTTATTCACTATTCTAAAATTATAAAAATACAAGATAGTTTTAAATGAATAAGTTATGATCCTACTGAAGATGCACCTGTCTATAGAACTCATAAGACATATAATGCTCTATGAATTTTGAAAAGGCAATTTTTTGTGTAGCCTTGGCAGATTAGGGCATCCCTTAAAAATGAACTCTGAGGTGGGTGCGGAGCACAGACAGCAAATACAAAAATTAAAATTATATAGCTGTCTCTTATAAGCAAACCAAGAGACAATATGAGACTTCTGAAAGCAAAAATGAAATAGAAAAAAAATCAATTTCCATCTTTTATTGTTGTAGAATCAGTAGAGGGTGATATATCAAAAGTGTCTCCTTTTGTGTTGCAAAAAGTTATTTCAGACATGATCAAACCACAATCTGTTAAAAAAAAAAATAAAGAAAAATAATACTCTATTAATTCAAGTGATATCCAAAAAAGATGCAGAGAAATTGCTAAAAATCAAGCAAATTGATGACAATAAAGTCGAGGCCTACCCCCATCAATTTCTTAATTCATCAAAAGGAATAATAAAATGCCCAGAACTGACACTTTGCTGATCAGAAGAAATTGAAAATGATGACACTCTAAAAAAGCAAGGAATAACAGATGTTCAAAGAATGTAAGTAAAAAGAAATGACAGTAATAAACACCAACACATACATTTTGACATTTGACAAACTGACTCTACAAAAAGAAATAAAGATAGGTTACACAATAGCCAAGGTACAGCCATACATTCCTAATCTCTGTAGATGTCATAAGTGTCAAAAATTTAGTCATCTTTAAAATGTTTGTACGAGAACATCAGTCTGTCGAAGATGTGGGGAACCGGAAGCTGAGCGTGATGAATCATCTTGCGAAAGGCCTCCTTTATGTCCAAACTGTAAATAAAAACATCCAGCAGACTCCAAAGAGTGTAACATTAGGAAAAAGAAATAATTAGAAGAAAATACATGCAAAATATGTCATTCCAAGAAGCCAGGAAACAGGTTGAATCTAATTCACTTCAAGCATCAATACACAAATATCACTAAAATATCAAATCAACAAAAAGTCATCCAAGAAAACAATGCATTAAGAAGACAAGATCTTATAACTCTTATTAATGAATTAAAAAGTTTAGTAGAACTACTAAAATGTAGTATATCACTCATAGATCAAATGCTCATAGACAAAAAAAAATTCTGTCCCGTTAACCTCAAACAAAACGACTCTATATTTACAAAACTATTAAATCCGAAAATTCCAAACCAAAGTACAAAAATCCAAGAAATAGAAACCTCTAAATATTCTCAAGAGAATAAAAAAGTACATAAAAAAAAAATAACTCAACTTTTAGTGAAGAATCAAGAGAAATAGACATACAGGAACAAAACTTTAGCCCAACACAAACAAGGGAATGGTCATCATCTATACAAAGATCATTAAAAGAACCTAATGGAAAAACAAACCCTATACCGTCAACCGCAAACAAAAATGACTCTTCATCTACAAAACTATTAAACTTGAAAAATCCAAACAAAAAAAAAAATCCAAGAAACAGAAATATCAAAACATTCTCAAGAGAATGAAAAGATACAAAAAAAAAAATAACTAAACGGTTATTGAAGAACCAAGGAAAATGGACGTAGAGGGACAAAACTCTAGCCCATCACAAACAAGAGAAAGATCATCTAGACAAAGTTCATTAAAAGAACTGAATGGTAAAACTAAGGGAGCAAAATCAAACAAGAAAGTAAAAACAAAAGAAGTTCAAAGAACAAAACATAACAAGAAACAAAACGCTAATAGTCTGAAGAATATAGAAATGATGGACACTTCACTCATATAAAAAAAAAAAAAAATTTGTAATTTGCAATACATAATCAAGATGCAAAACCTTATTCAATGGAATTGTAACTGGGGTCAAAACACTATGAAAGTGTAAAAATAGGTTTTAATACCAGAAATACTTTGTAAAAAATTATTACCAGCAATGCATTTTTGAAAAAACAAATATTACCAGCAATATATTTTTGGAAAAAGAAAAAAATTTACCAGCTATACATTTTTGGGGGGAAAAAAGAAAAAATATTACCAGCGATACATATTTAAAAGAAAAATATTACCAGAAATAGAATTTTTGAAGGAAAAATATTACCAGAAATATTAAAAAAAAAAAAAAAAAAATTACCAACAATAAAAAATTGTCGGCATTAAATAACCCATTATGGTTGATATGCCATAAAACCAAGACAAACCAAACCAAAACCTAATTTTGTCAGAACTTGAGAGAAATAGTGCTGTTGAAGAATTTCCTCAAAAACTGAATTCAAACCATTCAATGTCTCACAACCATCTGCAGCAACTTGGAAAATGGGAATCTCCATGATTTAACAAGCCAACTTTAAGGCATGAATTCTCTGAACTCTTGTAAATGCATCTGGCCATTTTTTTGGATAGATTAGTGATTGATGACCAAAGAATTAATACTTTATAAGAATATAAAACCATGCAAACAGTAGCTTACTGGAGGCAAACAGGCTACAAGACAGTCCAAAATGAAATTCTAAGAAAGATTTGTTAAGTAGGATTGTGTTGGTATAGATGACTTTTATTTGCTTGTACTTGGTGTTACAGTTACAGCATACATTACCATCAAGTATTTTAAACACTACTTTAAAGATTAGAAATCAAGGCCCAGTTTGATTAACTGCAAAGATGTGCATTTCCATACAGCAAAGATCACATCTGAAAAGATTGAAGAGCTTACTGGGGGAAACAATTCCCCAGAGTCCTTATTTTCCAGATCTTGTGTCATCTGATTACTATCTATTCCGAAGTTTACAGAACCATTTAGTTCTTAAAAACATATGATGAAAGGAAAACTATCCTCTTAGAATTCACTTCTTTTAAATTAAGTCCTTTACAAAAGTGGTATTATGAAGTGTGTGAACCATTAGAAAGAAGTTATTGATAATGATGAAACCAATTTTAATGAATACAATTTGATTAAATGCATTTTCTTTTCTATTTTTCTTACTCTAAATTAAGATACATAGGATGAACTGATACTTGTAATTGATCATTTTGCCATAGAAAAACATGAATATCTTGTACTCTGATCAAAAAAAATTAATGTATTAAATTTAGACATTTTTTCATTTAGAAAACTAATTCATTAGATTTATATATATATTATAGTTTTTATTACTAGTATGCCTACCTTAATAATTGTTTTTTTTTTATTTTCTAGTTATCTCCACTGAATTGATAATAATGCCAATAAATATTGAAATGTAAATAAAATTTGTAGATAAAACATTGTATGTTTCTCTGGATTACTTTTTTTTCATGCCCTTTTCTAAATACATCTTGTTTTTGTCACTCATTTGCTCTTCGTTGCTTTTGTATTTTGTTAAAACAGGCGACAAAATCGTGTGAATCACTGCCGCATCAAATCCAAGCAAGAACATGGTCAGCAGAAATATTATCTAGTTGACACCCTGCTGTTTGACAGTCTCTACTCTCTTATTACTTACTATCGAACAAGCCCACTTCGTAGTTCCGACTTTGAGCTGACTTTAAAAGAACCTGTACCTCAACCTCAGTGTCATGAAGGCAAAGAGTAAGCAATTATTTCAAAGTTTCTAACAATTTCACTTTAGTTTTATAGATGCAATAAGTCTGTTCAAAGATTTATTTCTTTTTTTTTTTTCTTTTTTTTTTTCTTTTTTTGCCACTCATTTTTGAGTATGCCTGTCTGCTTGGGTAGCTATCTAATCCCTGTTACAGATGCCTGATCAGCCACATTTGAGTTTGTTCAAAACCCACAGGTCCAACCTGTGGTTTAAATTGCAACTATGCTGAGCAGACACAAATTGCAGTTTCTGGAAGAGTGTATAATCTGGCATGACCATCAGTTTGAACAAAGCTAATATGCTCAACCCTTAGTCACGATGACTTGTGACTTTGTTCTAGCACAATCATTGACTATTTCTGAATTTAACTACCCAAATTCACACAAAACGCTTGGCTCAACCCATAGTATGGTTTTCAGGCACTTCCTAATGATACCACATGCTAGGGTTATCTCCCCAGGCTGACATCACAATATCACCTTTTTGATGATGGTGAGATTTAAACATGTTCAGAAGACTAACATTTTAACCTCTTGGTTATGAGACTACTTATTTTTTTTTTTATTATTATACACACTTTTTTAAAGCAATTCAATTGCATAAATAATATCCTACTAGATATATGAATACTGGTCTTTATCATATAATAATGTTTTAATGTTAGGAATATATATTGTTGCAAAACAGATAACCATGGCATTTCTGGAAGATAAAATTTTACAATCGAGTCTCCAGAAGAGTAGATGTAATTTTGTGAAACTTAAAGTAGACAAGCTAGTGAACACTTAATTTAATTGATATTGGTTTTTGCTTTGTTCCAGGTGGTATTATGGAGACATTGACCGTGCCACTGCTGAGGATAAATTGAAAAGAATTCCATGCGATGGTGCTTTCTTGGTTAGACGAAGTGAAACTGATCAGTACTCTTTTGTGATATCCTTTAGGTATGAAAATATCTCAAACTATAATAAATGTTTGGTTCATTTCAAATTCACATAAAAACTTATTTGTCTACATTCTAATTTAACCTGCCTCTTATGCAGGAGCTTGCTTGAGAGTATGAATAAATGTGTACATCCACACGTTTGTGTCCCTGAGATATATATACACACACATAATGGTTGACTGGCTGCTCATTTCCAAGTATGCCTGTCTGCTATGGTAGCTAGACAATCTCTTCTGCATATGCCTGCTCAGTCACATTTGTGTTTGTTCAACACCCACAGAGCCCACTTGTAGTTTATAGTGCAACTATGCTGAGTAGATGTTAGTTACAGTATCTGAGAGAAAGTGTATCATTCAACACTTTGAACAAATCCAGTATACTCAGACTTTCGATAGCTGTAACTTGTGACTTCATGATAACACAACTATTGGCAAACAATTTTGTCTACCCAATTTGGCTCACAAACCTTGTGTTAACCCTTGATATGGTTTTCAGGCACTTTCCAAAGGTGCAGCAAACTGTGATCATCTCCCAAAGCTGATAAAATAATAGCCACTTTCCTGATGAATTGACGTTGGTGAGATTCAAACTTAGATCTCTTGGTCAGAAAGCCAACATTCTAACCACATGGCCATCATATAGTAAAAATATAAGCTAAGGATTAAAATATAAAATAAACTGAGGGCTCAATGTCAAAGTTGACAGAGCTTAAATATATTACTAATACAATAATATTAAAACGGTAATCAAAATCCACTACTCGGTTTTCAGTGATATTACAATCATCAGGTGTATAAAAAATATTTGATACTTTATCCATCTGATGATTGTGCTATTGCTTGAAACTGTGAGTAGCAAATTTTCGTATTATTGTATTAATAATAATATTATAATATATTTGCACTAAAAGCTATATCTGCACTGTCCATATTTGAGGATACATCAAGCAATGGCATTGCTTGAAATAGTCACAGCCATCATCATTTTTATGTATGTATGTGTGTGTGTGTATATATATATATATATATATATATATATATACACACACACACACACATCTATATATATATATATATATATGGGGGGGTCCATTTTTTTTATATATATATATAAAATGGACTCCCCCCCCCCCGTCAATATAAGGATCTGACAGCTTAATTAATTCCGTTATGAAATTTCGTGCTCTTTAGTGTTATAGAATACGATTGGTCTAGGAGATGGAAAACTCTTACTTGAAAAGCTTGAGGTATATTGTCTACTTCATCTGTGGCATTTATTTACACCGACTAAGTGCATCAATAGTTCCGAAAAGTGTGGATGGTTCTTCACAAGCCTTCACCACTTTAATCAAATAACTTGTGTGGGTTTTCTAACAGTTTACCTGGATTCATTCTTATATATAAAGTATAAAATAGAAAAAATTTTACTCATATTCCCTCGATCAAATATAAGGAATGAATGAAGTATTCCTTTTGCTTACATAGTATACACAGCCTCAAGAAGTCTAAGATGGCAGACCGAACGAGCTCTATGTAAAAATTTGTTATTGCAATTGGTGGCACAGTCAGGATTGTTTTGTCTTTTTCGTACTAATCTGACCACTAGATCACAAATAGGCAGGCATTTGATGTGAGTTTCCAGCTTTTGATTGGTCTGTCCTATGTATACTGGATGACAACAGCGTTTAAATTTATATATAACAGAACTATTCTGTAGATAGGATAGCTGATCTTTGCTGATTGATGGAAACGCAGATCTAGTTTAAAAGACAGTATGCAATTTAACAGTGTTATAGTATGAAGTAATGCATGCTGGCAAGCAACTGGCACTTCCTGCCTAACCATGGCAATTTCAGGTAAATTGGGTACCAGCCAATGTCCTAAAACCACTGGTTCTTTAAACCATCTGATTTTACATTTACTTGATGATATTAGAAAACCATTTTCTACAAAAATTTCTTGGATCCTTGCAAGTTCTCCATTTAACATGCTAGGAGAACAAATCATCAAAGCGCAATGGACTAAGGTAGAAACTAAACCAATCTTGCAGGCCTTAGGAACGAAAGAGTTCCAATTTGTGTACAAGCCTGTGAACATGGGTTTTCGAAAAATACTGGTGACAAAAGCACCATCCTTACGGTTTACAAGAACATCTAAAAAGGGCAACATATCATTACTATAAACATCCATATTAAATTGAAAGGATGGATGAAGAGAATTGAGTTCTGCAAAAAAACTCAGTCGCATCTCTAGCAGAATCAAAAATGGAAAAGGTATCATCAATGTACCATATATAAACACAGGGCTTACAGCACTTTTCAAACAAAAGTCCCTCATGAAAACCTATGAAAATATTAGCTAGTATGGGAACTAAAGGACTACCCATTGGAACTCTGTCTGTCTGGATGTACATGATATTGTCAAAACTGAACTTGGCCCGTTCATTCACCAGACGCATGCATTCCAAAAACAAGTTTTCAGGAATATAGTGGGACCCAAATTACAGAACATATATTAATGGTATCCTGAAGAGGCACATTGGTGTGACACTGGTCCATTCAGGGTTGGATGTGACACAGTTGTCAGCCCGTGGTCAACTAGAAGTCACAGTGCGGAACTGTAATATTTCTCCTACCAGCGTTTTGGGGTTGACTCTTAGTCACTGTCACCAACCTGTGTCCCAATTGATCAGTGGTTGTCGCTGCCCGGCGGGATCTTTTTGTCAGGGTACAAAGTGGGAGGGTCGGTCTATTTCAAACAGCTTCACACCAGATGCAACTGGTTCGGCACCAGCTCTGTCGTTCTCAGCTCACTTCCAATGTCTGGTTAATGAAGCAACTACTTCAATCTCAAGCCTAACCTACCCACATTGAGATCTTGATCTTGGGTAGACGAGATCAATCAGATATCAGGCACTAGTGTAAGATGAGTCTAAACTGGAGGTAATATCACACAAGCATAAAGAAAAAAAGCAAATAAAAACCCAAGAGGTTCAAGTATGTTGAAAGAAACAAATTAACTTTTATCCGTTCGTCATATACAGGAGTGTGTGTTTTTTCTCCTAACCCATTTTCTTCAGAGAGTGACACCTTTATGCTTCTTAGGCAAGTTCTGGTCTTCGAAGTGAACTGGTTTACTTTTTAAGTGCTGGCTTAGTTTTGTTCATCAGTATAACTTGCTATTGGTAGGAAAGCAAAGTCAAAGATAGGAAGTCGTGGAATCTCTCGGTCAGCTTCTGTGAGGCAACACTCTGGTTCCTGCTACTTGAACTGCAACTCTAAAAGCTGGGGAACTGCCTGAGGGGGCTCACTTATATGGACACCAACCAAAACCCAGTGCAGGGTTAGAAGTAGCTTGGGGTTTTCAGCAAATCCCAATTTCTGATAAGAAACCTCTTTGTTGTCCGGCCAGGAAAATTGATTACTTCCCATTTTGGAAAATTAATCACTTTCCATTTTTTGTTTACAAAATTCTCATTCTCACCAGCCAAAATTCTTACAAAAACCACGTTGCTCTGTCTCTTAAAATCTCTGTTTATTTCTGAGTTTAGAATTTATCAACTTTTTAAAATTCCCTTTTTCAACTTTATAAATAATATATGGCTTGTCGTGGTTTGGCTGACTTTTAGGACTTTGCAATTTCGAATGATATCTCAGACGCTCTTTGGCTATTTTGCGTCTTCTCAACCTGTCCTTTTACAAACATCAATCATCAAGGACTGCAGAAACCTTTGGCTTCTTAGGGAAAAAAAAAAAAATCTCTTTATCTTCAAATTGGCAATTCTTTCGAAATATTTTCTCATGCCAAAATTCTATAATTGACACGTGGCCACTTAATTTGCCAGCACTTAAAATGATATCTTGGAAAAATAAATAATGGTAATTCTCCATATCGGCAAATAATTTCAGAATATTTTCTCATGCCAAAATTTTGATAACATATGGCCTGTCGCCTGACATCTTAAATGCTTTTTCTGATTCCCGTGTTTTCTCAGCCAGTACTTTTACAAACATCATTAATCAATTCTCAAGGTCTGCGGGAACCCTTGGCTTCTCAAGAAATATCTTTATCTTCAAATTGGCAATTCTTTTGAAATATTTTTTCATGCCAAAATTCTATAATCAACACATGGCCCGTCACCTTATATCTTAAATGCTTTTTCTGATTCTCATGTTTTATCGGCCAGTACTTTTACAGACATCATTAATCAATTGTCAAAAGCTCGCATATGGCCTTTTTGTGAGTCCACTGTTTACACCAATTCTTGGGTTTTTGAGAAAAGTAACTTGATCTTATTTTTAACGTAAAAAATAAGAATCTTGGGGTATCTTCTTTTCTGTTCTCAGTATTTTCTTGTTTAATTTCTATGATTAATTAGTTAATTAATTACCATAGCTAAATAGTGTCACATTGGTATACAAACTGACGATGTCAAATCAAACCATCAGTTTATTTTCTGAATCAATTTCCATTTTTCTACTGAAATTTGAAAAATGGAAAGAATCATAAATATTGTGTGTTGAAAAGAGATTGGATATTGGCTGGAGAAGTTTGGCTAACCATTGAGCCAACTTGTGCTGCACAGATCCTATTATAGATAAAATAGGTCTGAGTGTTACACCAGTCTTATGTACTTTAAGTAGCCCATACATTCTGGGCCATTGAGAACCAACAGGTGTAACCCCGTTATAAACATCTTTAGAGATTAGGCTGTTCTTGTATACTGAAAGCAACCATTTCTGAGTTCTCACTTCAACCTTACTAGTATTATCACATGTACTAGCAGGACCAATCCTCTTGAATTTAGAGAAATCAAAATAATAGCCATCTTGTCAATATAATCTTCATTGTTTAACCTTTACCACACCACAGGCAACAATAGCCACTTTAGAATTCTCTCCCTTTGCTACTCTAGGCACATTCTGTTGCCTTGAGATGGTTGCTATAAATAAACACTTGTCAACTGTTATTTCTGGTATTTTAAGCTGGAAATCGCCTACTACTGCTTTGGAACAAGGCTAAACTTCCATTTTCCAACACCATTTTGAATTCTTCTAGACTCTACATGAGGTATAATATTGATTAAATCCACATTAATTTTTTTCGAGAATTTTTGTAAACAAAAATGGCCACAAAGCCTTTATTCAGTTTTTTTTTATTAGGACTCCGATGATGATTTTGAAGGCTTTACTCAAGTGGGTATTTATGGTGAAGTGGTCAGAGATGATAATCATGCTAGTGACTTGGAGGAAAGTGACGATGACAACTAGTGACTACTATCATCCATGCCCGAGTAATTTTATGGAAGCTACTGACAAGCATTGATATATGATAGCCTTTCAGAAGGCAAATTATTTTGTCTATTTATAAACAACAAAATAATAACTTTATTTATCAACGAGACAAATAAATATGAGTCAGGTAAAAGAAAGAGCAAACTATTTTGCTTTTTATTGTACCCCCAGATCTCCGCAAGGAGTAATAAAAGTATGTTGAATTATTTATGTATTTTTTAATGTATTTGTTTTTTATTTCACATTATTTATTTCACATTTTAATTTTTTTATTTTCAACGTCAAAACATGCATGCAAAATGTAAGGTATTATATACTGCATTACATCAAAATATTACTCATTCATTCTTTTATTAGTGTACAAAAATTAAAATCTATATGCACAATACAAAGAAAGTTATAACAATTTTAAAACAGTAGGTGTTCATGTTTTTGCACCATCAAAAAAAAAATGCAGTGGCTGGGGGAACAATTCTAGAAAGAAATTAGTGTGGTAAATGTTAAGATGACTATTCAAGCCCCCTTGTCAGCCCTAGTTATATAAAGGTCATTTCTAGACTTCAAGGATTTTATAGTCCAAAAATGAACACTTTGCCATGCAAGAAAATCCTGCTCAGCAGTGAGCAAAGAATATTTGTTAGACAATTCAAGCAGTCTAGCTTTAATTTTGGAACTTTTATCAGGTGTAGAAGGAACATGTGGACTTAATTGAGTGTATAGAATTTCCAACTCAGAAAAAATCTGTTCCTTGCTAATTTTAGAAGGGGGAATGCAGAAATCAAGTTCACAAAAGAAAACCATCTGATCAGTCTCAGTCTGGAAAAATTGAAAATGTGTTTATTAGAATTTCCATTGTCAACTCTAGACCTTCTAGAGACAAGGCTATTCAAGTAATTTATCGCTTGTTGTAACAAGCTTTACTAAATGTAACTTGATGTTAGCTAGATAACGAGAAAAACAAAAGAATTCAAAAAACATTATCTTGCTTCTAATGTCGTTCAAAATAGAACAAAACAAATGCAATCACAAAGAGGAATAATCAAACAGCTTATCTAACTCCTGTTTGATAAAGGCTTGCTCAACTGAAAAAGAACTGATTTTAATTTTCAACAATCTCTGTCTAATGAAAGATGGGACAACATTATAAGACAAACAAGACAAGAGAAAAGATCATTTTAATCTCAAGGAGTAGACCTTGTGCCACAACTGAATAGAGTGATTGAGTTAGTTGATGACATTTCTAGGGTACCTACAACGAAAATGTACAAATAAAGACTTATACCCACATAGAAGAAAATAAACTTAAATAGAGAGGACATCATTTTACCTTTAGGACACCCTTTTGGCCAACACTTTATCAAAAGGTGAACATTGGCAAATAGAACAAAATAATCAATGACACACTTGTAAATAGTCAATGAGGAGGGGAAATTCGAACACAAAATAGATTTTAATTGTAAACAAATTGACAACTAAAAACAAAATAAAAGATTCAAAAAAGAGTATAAAATAGAAAAAAAAACTTTATATATATATATATATATATAATTTTAAATCATTTCACTCTAAGCAAGTCTG
The DNA here is from genome assembly GCA_963932145.1 of Acanthosepion lycidas. Classification (NCBI taxonomy): domain Eukaryota; kingdom Metazoa; phylum Mollusca; class Cephalopoda; order Sepiida; family Sepiidae; genus Acanthosepion; species Acanthosepion lycidas. Next base: position 107,309,868 of record OZ010576.1, on the reverse strand, counting down.
TAATGTCACTAGTACGCAGTGTGTTACAGGGAGTGAAATAGATAACTGAGAATAGGGAGGACAGAAGATGGTGATTGACATTGCATTTAAATTTTTTAAGATTATAGTTATCGTGGAAGTAAGGAAATCAAAGAGTTCCACAATTGGGAAGTGCAAGAAAAGAAACTGTTGGAGCAGGAAGCAGAGAAGCAATTGTAAAGTTTGAAGAGAACAGGAGCCAGCTCAGGAGCACATTTCTTTGGGACAGTGGCAGGGTTCCCGTCACATCTGCTTGCCTTGTAGGAGTCTAGTTTGTTTGAAACTAGTGACAAGGTTAGGTATATATTACTCAGTAGAGCCTCTGTTCTAGGGGAGGAATCAGACAGGAGTATTCCAGATGAGTCCAGAGTGGAGTTAGAAGAAAGGAAGGACCAAGGATTTACTGCTTTTCAAGACACTATTGCAGAGCTGCCAATAATCTCTAGAACTAAACTTCTAAGAGGCTATACATTGTTTCAATCTATCAACTAAGAGTAACTTTGTTTCTTTGAGGTCATGCTTGCACTCATTACAAGCAATAGCAAAGAGACGTCTGCAATCAGGCCAGTTCTGGTACGGCCAGAAGTGATTCTTGTGAGCTATAGTGGCTGAACATGCATGTGAGAACCAAGGAGATAATCATTGTTTCACTTGATATTTCCATGCTGGAATTAAAGCTTTGATTCTGGCTTTCATCCAGGAGGAGATCTCTGTGGCACACTTTTGAACAGGATGACTAAAAACTTCATTCAAAGAGACATTTCGAAGGAAACCACATTAGAAGTTCCAATCAGCGCATTGATAACAAAGATGTTCTGTTGGTAGGAGGTTTGTGACTGCTTGGAGAGTGGAAAGAGATATCTACAGACATCACTGCATGATCGGGGTTGCCAAGGTGGGTAGAACTGCAGAGTACATGATTCAGGGGTAGAGATCAAGAAGAGAAGCATGTCTGTCATTATTACTGGTGAAACACCTGGGGAAGTCTACCACTTAAGTGAGAGATTGAGTTCAGGGTTTTGATGCCAGAGAGGTCAGTGACAGTGATTAAGCCACCTGGCTTGGTGGCCATTGAAGTCACTGAATGCAAATATATTTCCAAATGGGTGTAAAGAGAGGACCATATCTGCATTATCTAGCATGCAAGAGTCATGGGAGGAAGGGCAACAATAGCGAAAGAAGAGATAGCTGACTGAGTTTAGTAGAAATACGGAGGTACATGTAAGAATCGTCTGGAGATTCAAGAGAAAGTTCCCTATCCAGTGAAAGATGTTCCTAAACATACATACCCAGGCCATGCATGTGGACACTAGAGTCCTTCCTAAAGAGAGGAAGATAGCCAGAAATTGAGAATTCAGAGGAGGTGGTTAAAGAATTACTCTGCAGAAAGTGGTACAAATACTGCAAATGTTGGAGAAAGAAAGGTTGAGGAATTTAGTAGTTTTTGTTGTGCTGTTTTAGTTTTATTTCATTGGTTGCTTGTTATAATGGTGTGATATTTAGATTAGGAAAAGACCGAGAATAATAGTAGCTGTAGGTTGTCCAAGATAAAATGTGCAGGCTGAGAATTGGTGCAGATTGCAGCAGCATACTGTGGCGTTGGGGTTACTCACTGGAAGTGCTAGCAAGGACACCTTTTCATGTGTGTGTGGGTAAAGTTTGGATGAAAATCCAATGGAATAGTAAATATATAAGACAAGTTGGAAAAACTTCTATTTTGACATGTTTTGCTGATTAATTTTTCTAATGATAATTCATTAATGAAACCTGTCAAAATAAAAGTTTTCTTTCTTTTTTTTTTTCTTTTTGATGTAATGGAATAACCTATCACCCTCATGAGTGACTACACTATAGGTAGTAACTACCTATGACTATCTGACTACAGAGACTAGCTGGGATCTGTTGAGTACAACTCAGACATACGCAAAAACTACTGACCTTCCAATAGTAGCACTCACTACTGCATTGACTTGTGACGACCTTGTGCATAATTGTTACCTTTATTCTTATTGTACTGGTTTTTACAATAAACATTTACTTATTTTATCCACTGTGTTGTTCAAGTATATATTCCTATTAGCATGGAATATAACACTTTTACATACCTATCTCCTTGTTTCAATGTTTGCTCAGGCTAAATATTTCACTTTAATTTCATTAAGCCATATTCTTGCAGCATTGCACATGAGATCTGATTTTACATGAATTGACAAACAAGATCATTCCCTATACTTTAATATATTAAGCAAAGTATACATAAAATGTGACAAATCAAGAGGAAAAAAAATAAACATTCCTTATTTTCAGAATTATTTTTACTCAACCCAATCAGTTCTGTTTTTGATTCAGGTATGAGGGGAGAATCAAACATTGTCGTATAAAGCAGGAAGGCCGTCTGTTCACCATTGGTACAGCACAGTTTGAGAGTTTACCAGAACTTATCAAATACCATGAAAAAACACCCTTGTATAAAAGAATGAAACTAAAATATCCTGTCACTGACCAATTAATCATGAGGATGGGGATAGTAAGTAATAAATTTTCTTATTACATTGTTTTTATCACAGTGTGAATATGTAATGCCTCTAAACAGTTTTTATTCATTTAATTGCAATTTAATTAAATAATTATATAGATTATTAACTTTGTTGATGGTGGATAAAATTACTGTTATTCATGATCATTTGATAATGATGTACTGTAAAAATATCTATTTTATAGATTATTTTTGCTCACATGTGAGTATAATTAAATATAAGAAAGTGGTGGTTTCAAGTTTTGTAAAACTTCAGTAAGATTTTTCTTGTTTCATGAATGCTTCAATTTGTAAAACCTTACATTTTAAAATGGAATCTAAGTTAGAATTTTACCAATATTTTTGTGTCCATTTTAACTCCTCATGGGCTTTGTGACCAGTATATTTGTTTTCTAAAGAAATAATATAAAATAGATTTTAATAAGATTTAAGATTATAGTGGTTGTCGCATGTTATATTACATTGCAATTCTTGTCTAAATAATTAACATCTGAGAATATTAATGTCAAATTTAAGCTAAACTTTTCTGTAAATCTCCATTGATTTCATTTAATGAGATTTTTTTTTTTTTTTTTTTTTTGCCCTTTGTTTTTAGCTCAAATATATTTTGATCATGATAACATCTTTAATCCAATTTTAAAACTGTGTTATGTTCAAATATTAGAAACCAAAGGATGTGTAATCTATATTACAAAAGAAGAGCTGATTCTCTGTCCCTCACACTCTTGCTAGATGTGACTATGCATGCGCATGTATAATGTTTGTGCGTATGATTGTGTTGTGTGTGAGTGACTTGCTTGTGCCATTTAATGTATGCACAAGCGCACACACACAGTTTGAAATAAGACATTCTACTCCCACTCGATCTGGACAGCAACTACCCTTAAATATCAGATAATTATCAGATTTTATTGAACTCTGGAAATTATTTGGTAATGAATAGAATTTTTTTTTTTTTTTTTTTTTTTTTTTTTTTTTTTTTTAAATATTTTTAGACGTTTATAGGGCAGGGTATTGCATGTGCTTTCACATGTATGTAGAAACAAAAAAAATGACTTTAAACAGTGTTAGTTTAATTCCAGCTTGTCATTAATCATTTTAACCCAATCCTAAATTACCTGTTTATATCTCAAATTATACATGTTCATAATGTTCACTTTTTAATCATTTCACCTCAAGCAAGGAGATAAAGCCATTAAGATTCAAAGGGTTACAGTGAGTGAAAGAAACTGAGAAAACAGTGAGTAGAAAGCACAATAAAAAGAATAGGATTTAAAGAGATAAAAGATGACAATTGATATTGTATTTAAATTTTTAAAAATCGTAGTTGACAAGGACGCAAGAAGACAGAAGAGATCTAAAACCAAGAAGTGTGAGAAAAGAAACTATTAGCATAGAATTTATGCTTACACTTAGTGATTTCAACAGTAAAATGATGAGACCTAGCTGCCAATCTAGTACTGCATTTAAATTTGTGCAGTTTAGGTAACAAAGAGGAAAGTTGATCAGAATAATTACCATGAAAATATATATAGAAAAGACACAGGGAAGCTACATTATGGTGGTGAGAAAGTGACTAAAACTGAGAAACCAGGTCAGGATCACTAACATTGCAGATTCTTTTGATTCTATGAAGAATCTGTAGATACATAGCAGAAACACCAGACCATATATGGCAGCAATATTTGATGCACCAATGACTTAAAAAGGTGCAATATAGATTCTGCCAAGAAAAATTGCCTTGAATAACACAGTGAACCAACTTTTCTAGCAGCAGACTTAGCAATTGATTCAATATAATCACTCTGCTTCATGTTAGTGCAAAATGTTAGACAGAGGAGGTGTCATGAGTTATTCTCTTGGAGGGTAGCATCAGCCATGCTGATGGAAGGCAAAAAAGTTTCTTTCATATGATTAAGAGAGAACAGTTTCATTTTGGAGGTATTAAAATTAACTTGGAGATTTTTTTTTTATAATACTTTAGTCAATCTTTTTTATGAATTGATCAAATGTAAATAAAAAAAAAATATATCTGTTTTTACTAAAGAATTTCATATCTTCCATATATATTTTCCAGTAGATTATTTCTGTTATATATCCCATGTGTTCATTCAATTCTGTTTCTTCACTTCTGTCTGTCTCCAGTTCTTATTCTTGTATTATCTGTATAATTTTACTTAATGACCTCAGCTGTCACTTGAGTTGAATCCTACTTTACAGACTCCGGAAACCAGTACTTTACATCGGGACCTCTACGTTAACCCTAATGATTTTACATCCAAGGTAAACTTGTGTAGTACCGCCATCCCTCTGTCTGTCCATCCGCCCCAGCAGAATGCTGCCATTTGGCCACCCCATGCCAAGCACCCAGTTCCCTTTTGTATTATTGCCTTTGCCTGTCAGTATCACTTGTCACTATTGTTATTTATTTTGCTTGTTGTTGCTATACACTGGCAGGATTTATCTTTACACTTAACATTTTTTGCATGTTGTATGGTTTATATACTTAATGCATGGAAAGACATTTTTGCATGTCTTCTTACCCAGTACTACATCCATATCATCAAATGGGGCAGCAATCAGAATAATTTATGATGTATTCTGATACAGCATCATATTTATGAATATTTTGAGAGAATTTGATTTTGTGTTGAAATATAGTCTGTTCATGAGTGTATTCAGTCTTTACATATTTTAAATTGCATATATTGAGAATTGTTACTTACAGAAAAAAGATATTCAACTGTGGATAAGAAGAACATGCTTTATTTAAAAGTCAAAATTCTATTAATACAGTATGCACACTCACATCAGATGATTTTTTTTTTTTTTTTTTTTTTTTTTTTGAGCCACTTAAGGTAGTGTTACTGAATGAGCTGTGTGATATGAATGTAAAAGAAGGAAGTGAAGATATGGAAGATCGATAATGGTTGACCCTTGAATTGAAGAGGTTAAAATTATAATGTTTAGGGAAGAATCCACATTGGAGTCTTTTCCACAAAGCAGTGGTTCTTGCAGGGCAGTGAGGGTTGCTCTCTGAGTGGAACTTCACTTATAATTGTATTAGGTTGGTGCAAAAATAAAGACGTAATAATGTAGTTTTTTGATGTTAAAAATACGGCAAAAAACGACATTATTACGTCATTTTTCCACCAACCTAATAATACAGAGGTAATGAAGACAGTTCATCTCTGTGGATGTGGGTCTTAGCTGTAAAGGTTTGAATTGAAGCAAAAGAGTAGAGCTTGTGTAAACATAGGTCCATAATTAATTCATATATGTATCTATCCTTTTTCCTTTTCTGTCTGTCTGTGTCTTCCCCACCCCACTCCGTCTTCTCTTTCCCCCCTCCTTCTCCCCTTTCCCCCTCCTCTCTAGGTAATTGTTTAGATTTTCAGTTATTTGAAGGTTAGCACGAAAATGTGAACTTTAGAAAGAACGTAAGCTCTGAACAATTTCTGAAATATCTAGTGAACTTTGAAAAACTAACCAATGAAAACATTTTCATCTCACTATATTTTATGTTGGAATTTTAAGATGAGGAATTATTATTATACTTTGCTATTCAGACTAGCATGCTCTTCTTGTTTGTTATACTCACAATGTTCTGAAGTGCAAGGCATATATTAGGTTGGTGCAAAAATAATGACGGTTTTTGACGTTAAAAAATACGTCAAAAACCGTCATTATTTTTGCACCAACCTAATAATAAGCCACTATATTTTCATTGTCTAACATTGATTTATCCAGAAACTGTGCTACATCTTAATTGCTGTAATTAGCAATGATAATAATTAACATGTCAGGTCCTTTTCTTATGCTTAGATGTGTTATGCAAGCATTACTTTCTTAGGTATTTATGGATAACTTAAAATGCACTAGCAAAATTTGTCATGGTTATAGAAGTTCTGAATATTAATACTATAGAATCAGAAAGGAAATAAGCAAAAAATATGAAAATAAACCAAATTGGTGCTTGCATTATGTCCCATTGAGATAAACATTATTGGTAGAAATGAGTAGAAAAAAATTTATTTCTGAAAGAAATCCTTTTTCTTTTATTTTGTAGTTGAAAATATCTACATAAATAATTTCAATTTCATGCAAATCATTGTCTTTTCTTTTCACAAAAACTATGTGAAATTCCAACAACTAAAGTAGCTAGTTAACCATTTTTATGGTAAAAATGGAATTAGAATTACTAATTAACTAAGAAGTTTAGGGAAAAAAAAATCATTAGAAATAGTGTAAATGTGATAGTTTTTTTGTTTTGTTTTTTTTAAGAAATCAGTTTTAACTTTCAAAAGTCTGATTTGCAGGTATTTAAAAAAAAAAAAAAAAATTTTTTTCCTGTAAATTTATTTAAACTAGTATTATTCAGTAATTAAAAGCTTAATTTTGTTTCAGCCCAAGAATTAAAAGATATATCTTCTACTAGATACTTTTGTTATAGTACTAATATGTAAGGTTATGAATTTTTTTTTTTATTATTTAAACACAATAACGAGCTTTACTTTGCATCTATATAATTGGGAGTATACCAATATTGTCGAACCAGTTTTAGTATATTTTGTTTTTATCTAAAATAAACATAAATTACAGGAAAGATAGGTGACAAACTTTCAAAATTTATACAATGATTTGATTCTTAAATTTTTAATTATTGGGATTGTACAAATCACCCATTCATTCTTTCTTTTTATTATTAAAAAAATGTTGACATTTGAGAGATGCTATTTTTTTTAAAAGCTTAGTTACTTTAATAATGATCTTTTTTAATTCTTCCTCTTGAAATTTTAAAATTAGAAATTTATTCTGTCCTTTGTTCACAGAAATCATCTTTTTACCAGAAGTTAAGAAAAAAATCATGTAGTTTTCACTTAAAAAAAGGTTTTTAAACTAAATCATATTTTTTATTTTTCATTAAATTTCATATTAAAAATACCTACCAACCTTAACTAAATAACTTTGTTTTCAGAAATATATATATATATATATATATATATATATATATATATATATTTTGCATGAGATTTTATAAGTACTTTAATTTATTTATTTATTTTTTTTTTTTTTTTTTTTAATGTCTGTGACTATAAGGATTCAATTTGATAGCTAAATGTTTTGGGAGTTTTGACTTCTGTACACTTTTGATTAACTACTAATTTTGAATATTTTTTGATCAATTGCATTGTCTACAACTGGTTAGTCATTTATTTTTCTTTGACCAAAGGGAAAAAATAACTGATTGCATGATCTTTTGCTTTTAACATTACTTTTTGTTTAAAACTGATAACATTGTTCAGAATAACTTTCCTATTCATTTGCCATTCTCAGAAACTCTGTCTTATTTCAGCTAACGGTCAGTCTTTGATTATTTTTTTTTTTTTTTTTTTTAAGATACCATCTTTGCATATGGCTAGGCTCTCTTCTGACAATCTACCGTCACTAATATTAATTGTAACTGTCTTGGCTGGATTTTTTTTTTCCTTTAGATTTATGGTCTTTGTTAGTATCATCATCTTACTAATGAAGACAGGTCATTACAATTTTAAGTTTGTTTTTTTTCTTTATCTTTTTTTTCTCTTTATCTTTTTTTTCTCTTTATCTTTTTTTTCTCTTTATCTTTTTTTTCTTTTTTCTCTTTTTCTTTTTTTTCTCTTTTTCTTTTTTTTCTCTTTTTCTTTTTTTTCTCTTTTTCTTTTTTTTTTTTTTTTCTTTTTTCTCTTTTTCTTTCTTTCTCTTTTTTTTCTCTTTTTCTTTTTTTTCTCTTTTTCTTTTTCTTTCTTTCTCTTTTTCTTTCTTTCTCTTTTTCTTTCTTTCTCTTTTTCTTTCTTTCTCTTTTTCTTTCTTTCTCTTTTTCTTTCTTTCTCTTTTTCTTTCTTTCTCTTTTTCTTTCTTTCTCTTTTTCTTTCTTCTCTTTTTCTTTTTTCTCTTTTTCTTTCTTTCTCTTTTTCTTTCTTTCTCTTTTTCTTTCTTTCTCTTTTTCTTTCTTTCTCTTTTTCTTTTTTCTTCTTTTTTCTTTTTCTTTTTTCTTTTTCTTTTTTTCTTTTTTCTTCTTTTTTCTTTTTCTTTTTTCTTTTTCTTTTTTTCTTTTTCTTTTTCTCTTTCTTTTTCTCTTTTTCTTTCTTTTTCTTTCTTTTTCTCTTTTTCTTCTCTTTTTCTTCTTTTTCTCTTTTTCTTCTTTTTCTCTTTTTCTTCTTTTTCTTCTTTTTCTCCTTTTTTTCTTTCTTTTTTTCTTTCTTTTTTTCTTTTTTTTCTTTCTTTTTTTTCTTTCTTTTTTTTCTTTCTTTTTTTTCTTTCTTTTTTTTCTTTCTTTTTTTTCTTTCTTTTTTTTCTTTCTTTTTTTTCTTTCTTTTTTTTCTTTCTTTTTTTTCTTTCTTTTTTTTCTTTCTTTTTTTTCTTTCTTTTTTTTCTTTCTTTTTTTTCTTTCTTTTTTTTCTTTCTTTCTTTTTCTTTCTTTTTTCTTTTTCTTTTTTTCTCTTTCTTTTTTTCTCTTTCTTTTTTTCTCTTTCTTTTTTTCTCTTTCTTTTTTTCTCTTTCTTTTTTTCTCTTTCTTTTTTTCTCTTTCTTTTTTTCTCTTTCTTTTTTTCTCTTTTTTTCTCTTTCTTTTTTTCTCTTTCTTTTTTTCTTTTTTTCTCTTTTTCTTTTTTTCTCTTTTTCTTTTTTTCTCTTTTTCTTTTTTCTTTTTTTTTCTTTTTTCTCTTTTTTTCTCTTTTTTTCTTTTTTCTCTTTTTTTCTTTTTTCTCTTTTTTTCTCTTTTTTTCTTTTTTCTCTTTTTTTTCTTTTTTCTCCTTTTTTTTCTCCTTTTTTTTCTTCTCTTTTCTCTTTCTTTTTTTTTTCTCTTTTTTTCTAAAACATTTTACATATTTTCATTAGAATTTCTGTTTGGTGTGAGCCAAAAATTACTGAATAAGATTTTATTGATCAAGAAATATCAGTTTGAATTGTTCTTCTCTCCCCATTTCCAAAAATATAACCTGAACTCTCAATATGAAAAGAGGCGAAAGCTAACTCCTTCTGCTTTATAACACTGTCACTTTCATTCTCTTTTGAAATTTGCTTCCTGTCTACTTAATTCTTTATAAAGAAAGAAAAAGAAAATAAATACAAAATTTATTGAGTTCTTTAAGAACGGCCTTGGAAATAGTTTTATTGTAAATATATCACTTTGGTTACTTATCTTAAAAATTTCAACTCTCATGTTTAAAAGAAAATGAGTTGCTTTTTCTAGCAATATTTGCCTCATTGAATGATGCTCCAAGTAATCTAGTTTATTGTTCTTGGAAATCTACTTTCCTGGTCAAATTTTCTGGTATTGAATACTTAAATAACATTCATATTTTTCATTTTATGAGATTAACATATATTATTTACACTATTTATATTTGAACCATTGTCCTCTTTGTTATTATATCAACATTTCAGCCATTGTACCCCTTGGCCATCCTGTGAGTTCAATCCCTAGACATGGGCAATGGATTAAATAACAGTTTCAGTGTAGAATTCCCTGTAGGTTGCCCATATTGATATACACCTGAGGATGGCCAGAGTGCACAACAGCCGAAACGCTGTGATAACAACAAAGATAAGGACAATAATCCAAATATAAATAGTGTAAATAATAACTCCTCATCTTGGAAATTAATAAATATATCCTAAAAATTAGAGTAATTGAAATATGCAAAATGCATAAAAAATTCAAATATGTACAAACTATAATACCTTTGAAAATATTACAGCCAAACTTGTTATCCTGATTAATAAAATTTATAATCATGACATTCAATTTGTAATTTGGTGGTAATGTGTTCTTGTCACTGAGGCAAAAAAAAATCATTATTCTTCTGTAAGATGTTTTCCTCTTAAACTATTTTCAGAAATAAGTCAACCTATTGAAATCTTGAAACTTTAGTATATATGTCCAATTGAAAATAAAGAGGTCATTATGACCCATCAAAAAAATAATTGTCCCAGTGGTTTTTTTTATTATTATTATAGTTTATTAATAGACATGATGGATTAAAGATTATCTTTATTTTATTTAAAAAGTGAAATGTTTGTTCAGTTATTGTAAAAATAATTTTTCTATAGTGCATAGTATCATTACTAATAAAAAATTTGTGCAAGTTTTTTTTGTTTTTTTTTTTCCTTTTAATCCTATGTTCTTTCAGGGTATACACTACTGTTTACAAGTTTGAGAACACCTATAGTATTTGTTTTAAATTGTCCCCAAAAGTAGTTGTATACTTAAAATAAGAGAAAATTATTATAGATCGTTTTAAAAAAAAAAGTGCAACATGATTTTTTTATTAAAAATTTTATTATGACAAAAAGAAAAAAAGCATTTTATGATTAAATTTTGCTCTCATCAAAATATCCCCCTTTAGCCTTGATTACTGCAGCACAAATTTTTTGACATTCATTGCAAAAGTTTCTCAAAGTATAAGTTTGATAATTGATTTGATTCTTTTTTCATTGACTCTAAGAGCTTCTTTCTTTTTTTTTTTTTTTTTTTTTTAAACACTCTTCTGTCAAGTTCATACCATGCTAATTCTGGGGGCTTCTTCAAACTTTTGAACTGCAGTGTAGATGATCATGAATATCTACAAATTCCTTTTCTTTATAATCTGTGAATTGTCATGGCTTTTTAGAGGAAAATAGTGAAGTGGTTTCTCATTGCTTTTCCTATGGTTTAGAATTCTATTTTCCTTGTCACCAATGTCTACTATGCTATTTAACCCAAAGCTTGGGTTCATAAGTGAAGATATATTTATGCCCTTCCCAAAGGCATCTGTGCAAAGGTAGACACATCTGACTAACCCAGAATTTTAATTTTGCCTCACTGATTCCACTTCCTGCTTTAATATCTGTTATATTAACCCATTTTTCTCTCAAACTATTTTACTTCATGGTGAACTTGTAGAATAATAAAAACTCTGGAGCACACTTTAAATTTGAATAAAGAATAGTCATGAAATTTGAAAATACCAAAATTAATAAAGAAATCTACTTAAATAAGCATTTATTTTTAAGGAATTATGTTGTATATTTAAGTATGCTTGTGTGAAACTTGTGCATGATGTGCTTTGGCAATGAAGAAAATTACCCTTTAAGGATTGTCATTTTTGGTTTATCATTCCCAAAGAAGATTAGCAGTACGGTTTTCATTTAAAGGGATTTATGAAGAATTTCTTTATAGAGAGGCTGATAATGACTAATTTAAATCCTTGAAGGAAGGCAAAAGGGAAAGAATTATTCACTCCTTAAAGATTAAGAATTTTAGCATCCAGTTTAAAATATCAAATGACAAAAACTTGGCTTAGCCATAGAGGCCATGTGCTTGGGGTGTCTAGCTTTTTAAAAATAGTTTTTTTTTTTTTTTTAAATATAAAAATAATTCATAAATTACTCTTCTGTTAATTTGGGGCACACCCAGGCACATTTCAGGGACCATTAGTGTGCATGGGTGCACTGGTTGAGAAATGTTGCACTGTGTACATGTGTGTGTAAAATACCTATAATAAGTATACAAGTTAGATAGAAAGGTAGTTTCAGTTATCAGTAAAAATGGTTTAAGTTTATTTATTTCAAAGAAATATTTTTTCGTTTATATATCGGAAAATTTAAGAATATTTGAAGTTGCAAATTAAGAAAAAGTTCTATCAAATCCTGTTTTATTTTTTCTCTGTTTAGAAAACTTATCAAATCTAGTTTGATATTATATAAAAAAAGAAAATAGATCTTCATATGGCTTCTAAACTAGATATGTTTTGGGACTCTTTAACTTTTTAGCTTGTTTATCTCTATTTACAAAAAAAATCAGCTATCAATGGCCTCAAGGGTTCCGTCTATCCAGTTATTACTCACAAGGCTTGGGTGAACCTATGGTATGGTTTTTAGGCACTTTCCAAAGGTATCTCACACTGGGATCGCCCCCCCCCCTCTCTCTCACTATATATATATATATATATATATATATATATATATACACACACACACACACACAAAAGGTGCGATGGGCAAATTGTTGCCATTTTATATTTTTAATTTCATACATGCGCATTGTTTTTGATTTTGTCAACTGCACAGTATAGTAGGATCAGTTGGGCATTGTCTGTGAGAAAAACACTGATGCAATTCATCCCACCAGAAATTTTGAAATGGCATGTTGTTCTGCTTGGCATTCACACTGGAAGCTCCAATATGAAAATTTCAGTCTAACGGTGATTATGAAGATGTTTGGCATCACTAATGATCACTCCAATGTTATGCCTCCATTCATCTTCCCACAGGGCCTCAGACTCAACACTGAGGCCTACATCAAATGCCTTGAAGAGGTAGTGCTGTTCTGGGTCAAGAGGGTGGCTGACCCTATGTCTGGCAACAGAACACTGCATCATGTCACACAAGCAGGAGAATCCAGTCATGACTGTCAGTCAATTTCTGCAACATCACATCAACCCTTACATCTGGCCACCTAACTCCCAAGACTGCAACCCCCTTGATTATTATGTGTGGTGCGCATTTGAGTGAGAGACCAACAAAACTTCTTGTAACAACAAAGATGAACTAAAGGTAAGGATTATAGCAGCCTTCACCAACTTAAACAAGGAGACTGTTCAGAATAGTTGCAGGGGATTTCGAAGTTGTCTGGAGGCTATGGTTGAAACCAATGGCAAGTTTTATTGAATAAATGTACTCTTTTGTATTTCAAAATATTTTTGCGTAATTTTGATAAATATATCTGTTCAAGCATTTTAATTTTATAATTTAGACGACAATTTATCCATCGCATCCCTGGGTTACTACAACACAAAAAAGACAGGCTCAAATACCCCACACTAAACTTGGCCTTGTGACACATTTAACTGCATGTGGTGGTTAGTGAATATCACACAAAAAAGACAATCGTTAAACATCACAAAACATAATGAAAATGAATTCCTTTTAATAATATATGGAAATATCCATTCTTTGCCTGATGAAGAAATCAGACGAGAGACCAGAAACCCGTGTAACAAAAATATGCAAAATAAAGTATAATATCTATTTAAAAAAATCCACATCAAAACCAAAAACGTTTGTGGCTTTTCTCTTCTTTTTAAAATGTACACTTTTCTCTTATTGGAACAACTATAACCTCTTCCTTATATATATATATATATATATATATATATATATATATATTCACTCAAGCTCTTTCCTTATAATAATTCCTATATTTGCCTCCAAACCTATTATGTAATTTAAATGGAATAAAACCTTTTTAAATTAGAAAATTAATCTCACTAAAAGATCTTTATTTATTGTGCACTAATATTGCAAAATATTGTAACTAGGTTCTCTTGGAAAAAAATACTAACCAAAAACAATTTAAATTTGTTTGAAAGACTAGACAGTCATGTAAGTTATAGAAGGAAAGATAAAATGTTTTACTCACTCTTTCTGAAATCGTATCTTTATACAAAGCATGAATCTATCAGTAACCTTACTCTATGGACTAAAAATTACTTAAAACATTGAAATTAAACTGTTAATTAAACTATTCCAATTAACAAAAAATTTATTGCTTCTCAATTATTTAGGGAAAAAAAACCCAGACACACTGCCTTTATTCATCCAACTAAGTCATTCTCAGAAATTGATTCCATTATTGAAGCATGACATTCAAGACGCATTTCTACAGGGAAAGTCTACCATCAAACCATAATCATTGTTATTTTTATCACCTTCTGCCATTTTCAGTGTTGAGTGCTTTATCTCCATTGACCATCTTACCCATTCATCACTTTTTATCTAAACTGGGTTTTGGTATCGCTATAGACAAATTTTGTTCACCGTTTGTTACTACTAAAGTATCTATTTCTTACCTGTTTTTTATGCTTTTCTTTTTTTTTTTTCTTTTTTTTTTTTCTTTCTTTTTTTTTTTTTTGTTTGATTGTTTTTTGTTTTTTGAACCTGTTACATTTCAACCTTTTGTCAAATCATTATCTATATTTTGGCAAGCAGATTTCAATCCTTCCCTTTTAATCTTGTCAGTATAATTTCTCTTTGTTTGAACTTGAAGCATTTCTCCTGCTTGTGTAATTCAAGATTAACTTGTTTAAATACATAACACTCCATACAATTACTATGCCTACTTTTGTTTTCAGATTGTATACATGATTTAAAAAAAAACAAAAAAAAACTGTATTTGAAATGATATATTAGGTTGGTGCAAAAATAATGTCGGTTTTTGACGTTAAAAAATACGTCAAAAACCGACATTATTTTTGCACCAACCTAATACAAAACTAATGGTATTAAATATTCATAAAAGGTAAAATAGATTAAGATATTGAGTAAAATTTTAATTAAATATAAATAACAGTAATATTAACAATGAGTTTTAGTGAAAAATCACTTGGGAATCTAAAAGTGTTTCTTTATAGATATATAAAAATATCTTCATAGTAAACTTTATATACACTTATTGTTTCTTTGCAAAATAAGAATAGTATATTCAGGGTGGTAGCACCTGTTAGGGTCCCAATTATGGGTAGATAGTGAACCCTCAAACAAAAATCAAAACACTAGGAAAGTATTAAAAAAAAGACATTATAGTAAAAATACCAGCAATATATTTTTATAAAAAAATTAACAAAAATACATTTTATCTACAATCTAAAAAAATCTAAAAAAAAAATATACATTTACCCTGAAAGTATAAAATTGTGTACACTATATCTGCAATAAATAACCCATAGAGGTTAATTTGCCACTAAATGAAATCAACCAAACCAGGATATTATTTGGTACTATGACTTTGTATTGTTGTTTTCAAGAATGCATTATATCAATGGGAATAACGAGACACAGGATAGATGTTTAAATCAGTCTTATGCCACATGTGTTCTTTATTCTATACGCTATGTCAGTGTCCTCTTTCGTCTCCTCCTCTAGGGAGTGGTGGTTAAAGGGACATAACTAGAGTATTATGTTAACGTTTTGTTTTTGTTTTTTTTCTAATGGTGTGAAAGATATGCTTATCTGAGCTGATAGTCTTTAAATCAGGAAGGTAATCGTCTGTTACAAATGGGTCTAGACTTCATCTCCAGTCTCTTATTTTGTACTGTTTTTGTTATTGTGTGGTGTTGTAGGGGTTCATTTTGTTTTGTTTTTTTTATCGATGTTCTTGGTGGGGTAGGTGGTGTTGGTGTTTCCCGTGTTTTGGTTTTCCAGATGTATTAGGTTGGAAATATCTGCAAATGTTGGACCGTGTGTTGGTGGGTTGTCCATGCTGTTGTTTCTATCCATACCTGGTTGGTCATTATCATGAACTAGATTGCAGGTATCTGCATTTATTTTGCAGAGTAAGTGGCAGTTTTGGAGTGTGGTTCTTCTGCTGCCATCAACTAATATGTGGTATTGTCTGTAAGGGAGGGTTTCAACAACAGTACCAGTATTATCCCAGTGCAGAGGGTTATTTCCATGTTGGTTTTGGATAGACACATATTCCGCTAACTTCAATGGGTCTAATAGCCTACTCTTGGTATGCTTGGTGTTATTAACAAATATCAGCAAGCTCCAACCATTCACGGCAGAATTTTATTGGGTTCGGCAGGTAGTCATTAAAGGGATGAGCAAACAATTTCTGCAGGTGAGGCACCTGAATCAGGTGGTGGTGGGGCGTTTGTCTTTTTTTTTCCTTCTCTCCTTTTTTGTGGATCTTAGGTCTGGGGTTTTCAAGCATTTCCATAAGGAAAGTGTCAATAGGGGTGTCTCTGATGAGCTTAAAGAAAAACATGTTCGAGGCATTTGAGCCCGATACTTCTCAGGGCTGACATATGCAGGTGCAGTTTGGCAAAATGACCAGTCTCTTCTGGATACTGGCACTTGCAGTATTCCTCTAAAGTAGCATAGACCCTTTTTATGAAGGGATTCAACTTCTTGGGTCGAGACAAGCTCTTTGGCATCTGGGTTAAAAAGTACAATTGCATGTAAGCAACCAAGTTCTGACTTGTCCATCTTCATTTTACGCATTTTAGCAACTAACTCTGAAAGGATGTGGTCAAAGATAGTGCCCACCCCAGCATGGTGAGTGCTGCTCCAGTGGACATGAATACTAGTGACAAGGAGGATACTCTCCTTTACAGGTATCGACCTGTGAGAGAAGCCAGCAATAAGTAGTTCATTCCAACCTGCTCGTAATAATGTCATCTGGTCATCAAGAGAAAGTTTTGTGAAATGAGGAATACATTTGGCCCATTCAACTAAAGTAAATAAAGTATATATGTCTTGATTTTTGGCTCCATAACTAGCTCTGCTTCAAGAATCCTCTCAACTGGCATTTCAATCTTGGCACTACTTGTACTCTCCACTGAGGAGATAGGTATTAACCACAGTGACAAGTACTGAAAGAGGATGAGGACAAAGGTGTTCAGTAAAAACAATCACCCTTTTGGCAGCATGCAAACAATGAAACAATGTCCAAGCTTGTCTGCTAATGTAAAGTTCGAAGGGTGGGGGGGGTCCGTTTCTGGGGTGAATTGGTTGTTGGTCCAGGTACCATATGGGATTCCTTCTCCTTCATTTAGTCATCTAAGCTGTGTACACATGGTTGATATGTGGGAGATATTTTCATCTTGGGTGTCGTTAGTTATCCCCCCATTACAGCATTAGATGAGGCTGTGCCACAGCATACATATGAGAAATGGTTTTCTGTTTCACACTTGTGGCATGATTTACCCCAAGCAGAGCATTGCCTGTGGCCTTTTGGGTGTTTTGTAACTGCAACCTATGCATTTATCGTTATTTGTTTTGTTTTTGTTGCGTGATGGGAATTTTCGTGATGATGCAGATTTAATTGAAGCGATTTGTGGTGCTTCTGTCGGTTGAAAATGGTTCGTTGCCCTGGTGGTGGATTCCAGGGTTAACAGGCATCCAACCAGGTTATTCAGGGTTGGCAAAGAGTTGATTTCCATCAAATTCTTACTCTGGTAGGTGTCCTGTAGGCCGGCAATGATTTGGGATTTAATCATGTCCTCAGAGAAAGAATTTGTGCAGTGCTGGTTATCACAACCATATTGTCTTTTGAAGGTACAGAGCATTGCTTGTGACTTCAATCTGACATGATGGTTTCTCCATCGCTCTGCTTCATTGTGAAAAATTACGGATGATACACTTCTGGGTGGACGGATTTCATGGCAACAGATTTAATATATTCCAGCAGTTGTTCCTCTCTGGCATTATTAAGGGCATCGGGACCAACGAAATTGAAGAGCATTTCGTTGACTAACGAACTGCATGCAGATCGTAACTTGTTTCGGGTTTCTGTTGGGTCGGTTAGCTGGGTCATTTCTTTGTAACGAGACCATGCATCTCTAAATATGATCCCTTTGTTATTCAACGTGTCGGATTCTATTACTGGGCGCTTGGGCTTTACACGCTGCTGGCACAACGGAGTGGGTTCATTTTCGGCGGGCAGGAGACGTGCCAATTGGTGTGTCATCTGTTCCTGCATGGCAAGTTGCTGTTGCTGCATTTGCAACACAAAGGTCATTAGGTGGACTTCAGTTTGTTGTCCTGTTGGGGGTTCATCTGGATTTTCAACATGGGTTGTGTTCTGCTTTGTGTTGAATATTTTAAGCGAATGTAGAGAACAAAACAAAAGAAACTTAGGTAAAATATACAGTAAATTATGATACTGTAATGAATGAGCTTAAATAATGGGTGATAAGGTGGTTCAGATGTTAATATGTCGGGTGAGGCTGTATATATAGGAAATTTCTACATTACCATGTGTACTCGTTGGCTGCGCTGGGTCTCCGTTTTTTTTTTTAAAATTTGTCCAATGTTGAATAAAATGGTTTCAGTAGTCCCTCCGCTTTTTGAAATCCCACTTCTGACACCTTGTATAGTTGTTTTCAGGAATGCATTATATCAGTGGGGATAACGACAGACACAGGATAGATGTTTAAATCAGAGGCTTGTGCCACATGTGTTTTTTATTCAACATATGCCATGACAGTGTCCATTTTCGTCTCCTTCTCTAGGGAGTGGAGGTTAAAGAGACATAACTAGGGTATTATGTTAACAGACCTATATAGATATTAATACACCAGAAAATTATATTCCTACATTCAAGTGATTTTAAGTTTCTATCAGCTAATCATTACTTCTCCCCTCCCCCTTTCTTTCTGTCAGGAGACAAGGCATTTAAAAAGAAATAACTTTTTAAATGCATTGTCTTTCTACAGATTCTATTTCTTTATTATCTGAGAATTGCCAGGACCTCTTGGGAAAGATAGTGGGATGGTTACCTATTGCTTTTTTCATAGTTTTGAATTCAATTTTCTTTCTCTGAGACTAATTATCATCCAAGGCTAGTGAACCCAATGTACACTATTTAACTCTGTTATAGAGGGAAGAAATGGCTTTCTCAAGAACTAGGACCGAACTTGGCTCACCAATACAACTTTCTGTGTTGTTAATCATTGTTATCCACTCGTTTTTTTTTGGGGGGGGGGGGTTAAAATGTGAAATACTGAAAAAAAAGTTTCTACAAAATGTTTTTTAATTCTAAAAAGAATTTAAAAAAAAAACATTTTGGAGAAACTTTTTCCCATTATTATCATAATAAAATAAATTAAAAAGAACAATCTTTTTATGAATGTAGTTAAAACTAAATGTTCTTAATGTTAACTACAAACCCTTTCAACAAACTTTTTAGGTTATTCAATATTTCATTTACACTAAAATTCAGTTAATTTACTACTTATGTAAATTTTTCCAGTGAACAGTTTATATAAAAAAAAAACATACTCAACAAGAAAAGTAATGAAATAGGCAACAGAATAATTTAGCTTGAAACAATCATTTATGTGTACTGAAGAATCAAACTGATGTATTTCATGAAAATGTCAACAAAAATCAAGTTAAAATTATAAACAAAATAAAGTTAAAATTATGAAGTGATGTTCTTATTCGTAACAATTATCTTTGCTTATAAATCATGCATTTGTGGAAAAAAAAAACCTTGCGTTCTTCTTTCTGCTATTTTCTTTGTGTATGATTGGCTTGCCAAAACTTAGACAATGAAATTTTTTTATCCCTTACATTATTGATAACTGAGTGACCAACTTATCATGCTAGTGTGTTTGTGTTAATGTGTTCCCAGATTACATACTATTTATTGCATTAATGCATGTCGCTTTTTAGGAACCAGATGATGCAAGTATCTATGGTGATGAAATCTACTACATGCCCAAGTATACATCCAAGGTAAAGTGTTGTATATGTTGTTACTAACTGCTATCACTCTTGCATTCATATAGAATCTATTCTTAAATAGTATATTTCTACTGCATATATAGCTTCATTCTTCTTGCATTAAACAGCCTTTTAATGATAACTATTCTTCTCTTTCTAGCATTAGATTAAGAATAATATTAATAACAGTAATAGTTATGAGTAAAATTTTGCTTCTACTTGCATCTTTTTTACCTTTGGTTTCATGTAGAGATATGAAAAAATTAAATAAAATGATAGTTAATACATTATTCCTTCAAAACCTGATTACAAAATGTTGCTTCCTACCAGTCACAGATCCAAAAATATTGCATTAATTTATTACTCTTCATTACTTAAAGTGCTCTTGTCCACTATGGCCAATATGTTAGGTGCTGGGTTGCTTCTTCCTAGATTTTCTAAAATGGTAAAAAAAAAAAAAGCAAAAAAAAGCACTTTAAACTGATTTCTCTTTGCAATTCTTGCACCACTGATTTGGCTGATTTTTTTTCTTTGCTTTTTCATTCCTGCCAATCAATTCTGATATTGATCAAAACTGCCATTAATATATATTGATTATTTTTAGGTTTCTTAATAAGGGTGAATGTATGTATGTATGTATGTATGATGTTGATAATAAGATGGAACCAAAAGAATGAACACTTGTCTGCTATAATTTCATATTAATATCAAGACAGGAATGTGCTTTCTGCAACATGGTAGCAATTTTGAGATTTTCATTGGGATATGAGAAAAGTGAATGATCGGAAAGTTGTGCAAGCTTTCAATTCTGCATTCCATTGTCAATCCTCCTGAGGATTGTAGATTTACTAGAAAACAGTATCTATTAAATCAAATTTGCAAATGTATGACACAATATAATGTGAATGTACATAGAATTTAACTAAAAACTTCAATTAAATTTTAATTTTATTTTTAAATAAAAAATATTCGATTATCAGATTTCATTTATGTTTCTTGTCAATATTAAGGTCCTAATTTCTTGTTTTCTGGTAACTTTGATGTTTCCAAAATTTTAAATTTTGGTTTGTTTTAATGTAAAAGAACACCTTATTTTATTTTGAAATATTTGAAGACCTCATCCTTCATGAGTGAAATATTGAAAAAAATTAATTCATTTGGACTTTCTTTTAATCTATTGTAAAAATTTGGATACATTCAATTTTTTCCCTTTTTGTTTAATTGACCGAGTTTTTTTTTTTCATATTTCTAATTTGAAAATGGAGTGTTTAAGCTGCATTCTCAAAATCATTGCTTTTCATTAAATCACAATGCAGTTAAATTTATCAAACTTTTTTTTTCCTTAAAACCTTCAGATTTTATAGTTGAAAAAAAAAAAACCGAATTTATTGACTGTTCATATTTATCTAACACTATTAGACTGACTAATAAGTAATTTCCATCTTTGGTAACTACTTGTAATATTTTGAAGAATAAAGTTGATAAGCAAAAAAACAAATTGACTAAACCTGCTATTTTATTTATTCATTTATTTATTTTTTTGACACAAACCTATGATTTTTTTGTATATATATATATATATATATATATATATATATATATATATATATATATATATATATATATATATGGAATAATGATTCCAGATTAAACATTTAAAGTAGTCTAAATTTGTTAAAATAAAACTATTTTATATTTTGCTATAAAACCAGTTTTAATTTATTTCTGATTATAAAATATATTAAACATCCAAGTTAGGAGTTATTTCTACTGCATATATAGCTTCATTCTTCTTGCATTAAACAGCCTTTTAATGATAACTATTCTTCTCTTTCTAGCATTAAATTAAGAATAATATTAATAACAGTAATAGTTATGAGTAAAATTTTGCTTCTACTTGCATCTTTTTTACCTTTGGTTTCATGTAGAGATATGAAAAAAATAAATTTTTATTAGTAGGAGAATTTTTTTTTTTTTTTTTTTTAAGTACCATTTCACTTCAGAACATAGGCAATTCCAATCACATTTCTCTTCTTTAACATCTGTAGAATTCACATTACCATGCTTGCTCTTGTGGAAGAGAATGGAGTGATTTCATGTTTCCTTCTCCAGTTTAGATTTCAGAGTTATCCTTCTCTTGGAATGATTCCTAACCAGAAAATTCAGTCCATCCCACTATTTAACTCATGGCTGGTAGAGAGAAAAGATAAATTCAAGCCATTTCCATGTTCAAAGTAAAAACAATAGCCTCTATTGAAATTTGAACTCTATTCACCGGTTCTATTTTCCATGCTCTTAGATCACTTGCACATCCATTCCTTTTATTATTATTATTATTTCTCTTTAAAAAGGAGGGATAACTCATAGTAATGGGTAATGGTATTTCTTCACAACTTTACTTTTCAAGTTTCTTCAATACATTTATTTCTACAGATAAAGTATGAAAACAGTTTCTAAATAAATTTGTCATGTGCTATGCTAAAAATAAAAGAATTGCATCTTTCTTTGAATATATTTGATTCTTGCAAGTGCAGTGAGTTCGTTGTGCTTTGATTTGAGAACATTATATTGCATGTTTATTTGCTCACCCAGCTATTTATTAGAAATGCCAATCTCTTTCAGTTGCATCTAAAATATCTTCTGTTGCAATGCTGCATGGAACACTCACAAATGCACAAAAATATATCACTGAATTCAAATATTGCTCTTTCTTCATAAGTACCATATTTGATGGCATATAAGACTTGCATTTCATTTCTTCTAGGATTTTTGTCTTTTACACTGTTCACCCTGTACAAGGCCCGAAACCACTCAAAGTAGAGGGTTTAAAAGTAATAGACACAGTATAAGGAGCTATGTAGGGAAGATAATGAAGAATAGAATAAAAAGGGAATGTGGGTAGTTCACTACAATGTTCATAGCATGGCAGGAATAGTCACAAAAAATATAAGTATATCTTTGCAACAAAAGTAAAAGTTTGAGAAGGACTAACAAATAAAGCATTTGAAGTACCATTGATCATGAGAACATTGTGATGTTGTATGAAAAACATTGAAAAAAAATCTTACAGATATTGGATTGTGATTTGGAAATGGAGCCATTACAAAAATCATGCCTGCTTGGAACAAAGAATACTTTAGAAAGTTTTGGATACAGCCTGTCAGTAAAAAGGGGAAATGAACAGTTTGTCATAAGAAGTGATCTAAAAATAAACTTTTTACCAGCAACCAGTATCACATGATGTACATTAATAATAATATATATTTGATGATTATTTTTTATTATATATTATTGTTATTGCTTATCATTTAAACAGTTGTAATAATGATAATTGTTATATTTGACAACAAACTGTCTACTTCAACGTCCAATGGACCATTAAAAAAATCCCTTACTTCAGTACCAGAGGTGATTAACTATACATGCAACTTCAGATGTGTAGTAGTTCCAAAGATCTTGCCAGTGATGTTTTTAACTGAGAGATAGTAACTATGGTGAGTTTCAACTGACTGCAGACTAAATCTGCAAATGTGACTGAAATACTGCCAATATATCCAAAATGGTGATCTCTAGGTGGAGGGCTTCATAGATTGAAGTCTATGGGTAGGGCAGGATGCTTAACCGATGGAATAAATGACCCTGTGTTTGTGACCAGGTCCCTCAAGCTGGAAAACATCCACTGTGATCTTTGTCTGACCTTTAGAGGGATGGGGTCTGCCAGACATATTTTACCCAGGAAACACTATATATGAATGTATACCTACTGAGATATCTGAAGGGAATAGGTCAAATTCTCGGTTGAGCATCACTTCCATGACCAGGTATGGTCATGGAAGTGATGATGAAATCTTTGTATTTAATGTTAATTGAAATGTGCCCAATAGAATAGTTAAATGGCTGGTGGGGAATGATGTGTATAACTGGGAATATAATTTTAATAATAATGCTATAATTTAAAAAAAAAAAAAAAACCCTACTGAAAAAACATTTCTCAAAAGAAAGTTTGACTATGGCATTTAGATTACTTGCTTGCTCTCATCAAGTACTATTGTTTTTTGTTCTTGATTGATTGGTTTTGTTTTTGACGTCTTATCAACCTTTTGCTAAAGTCAGCAAAATATTTTTAGATTTTAAGTATTTTTGGGAGATGATAATGATTTACTGATACACATCCTATTGATTAATCCATAGCTGGAGAAGAAGTGGTGAATTCATAGCTTTCCTAAGGGTATTTGCACATAAATGAATATAACAAACCCAATTGGAACTTGGCTCTCCAATTTTCAATCCCAAGCTATCCATTACACCACCTGTACATTCATGTTTTCATCATCTGGTATCCCTAAACAGTCACCTATCTGGGTACTGACCCGGCTTAATGTTGCTTTACTTTGGTTATCATATGAGAACTGCTACTTGAACATGATATGGTTGTAAGCCTTTTGTTCTATAATAGTTCAGTACGTAAAGTTATCAAGTAATCTAGCTCTAGTTGTATCAGTTTTGTATCAAAGCTCACACAGACATGTTCAAAGTATAACATTTCAGTGTATGGCATTTGATCACAAATATAAATATTTCATATTATAGTGATAGCATCTTTTAATTGTTTGTCTTTCCTTCTCAACATAAAATAGTAAATGATCAGTTTGGATGAATATTAATAGTTTAGTCTGAGTAATGGTTTACAGAAAGGCTTCACCTTTAAATACAATAGTCTTTAATTTTTTCATATTTTAAAAAATTGTTTTATATGCCATCATATATGGTAAAAAATTGTTTTGCTTGTTACTTTTTTAGCTGGATTAGATAATGTTATAATTATTTTGTATCATTATGATAACTCTACAGAAATATATACTTTTGTAATATCAATTAATTTTTTTATTTTTATCTAAAATGAATATTGTCTTTTATTGTCTCAGTTCCATACTTGAAGTAGAAAATGTTTTTTATTATTATATACTGATATAAAATAAATGTTTAATCATTTAAGCATTTTTAATGAATTTTACTTGTTTTGATGAATAAAATTGTGTTTTGCTACATAGAATAAACAGAAATTATACCATATTTAATTTGTAATATTTATAAGAAAATTAATAATGGAGAAATAAGTAGAAATGTTTATCAAAGTGGGGGAGGGGACATTTGTATGAAAAACCTAACTTTATTATTTAAAAAAAAAAATAAACAATTTACTAATTTATTCATTTTTATTGTAGGTAAAAGTTAAAGCCATCCGAGACTATAATGCCAATCGTCCTGATGAATTGTCTCTTAAAAAAGGCTGTATTGTTACAAACGTTAACAAGCAAGAAGGAGGATGGTAAGTTTTTTTATATATAGTATTGGGTAGAAATGTATGACAAAGTGGAAAAAGTTTTCTTGTGACACATTTCGTTTTTTAGGACATGATCAGACTAAATTTATGTTGGTGTGACTACACATGTGCACGAATGAAGGCTGCTGGAAATTTTAAATCAAAATTTTTTTTTTTTTTTTTTTAACTAGCTGATTTCATTTAGACTTATTTTCTTTCCATCACTTTTGCTAGATATCCTGCACTGTGATAATAGAAGTTCTACTAGGAATGATGAAATGTAAGAAAAAAGAAAAAAAATTTCAATTCCCAGCTTCCCTCGTTTGTGCACATGTGTAGTCGAACCAACATAGCTAATTTAGTCCAGTGAAGTCCTAAAGGACAAAATGCATCACAAGAAAACTTTCCACTTTGTCATATATTTCCCCCATCCATATATATATATATATATATATATATATATATATGCATGCTGTTTAATGCAAATATGGATTAGAATCCAACAATGAGAGGATAGGAAACATTTATAGTTTTAACATGTTCTGTTTTTATTTAAGTTTCGTTGGAAAATGAAATATGAAGGAGAAAAGAAAATTCTGTTATTTTTTATTTTTGTGTTTGTTTTTCATTGGTTAAGCAGGCCTCACACATATCTGTTTGGTCAAGTAGCATTTATGTGTATAATTCATCTGTGTTTAGTGGTTGTCTATATGTTGCTTGGGAGATGTTTTGTGTGATAGTGAAAGAATTTACGTCACATTAGTTGTTATCATATGTAGACGTATCTTAAATCCATAAAATATTCATACTTACAGATCCTAAATATGTCTGCCTACAAGCACAACCGGTGTAACTTAAATTCTTTCACACAAAATATCCACCAATTAACATACTGACAACCACCAAATAGATGAAAATGCCTACTAGATGCTCACATGTGCACAAATGCATACACATTATCAATTGAATCCTGCATTGACAAACTACAATTATGATACACATACAAACATGAATTATACACAAACATGGCTTAACAGAACAGATACACATGAAGTGTGCTTAACCCATGAAAAAGAAACAGAAAAATAAAAATACCAGAATTTTTTTTCTCCCTATTTTGTTTTCTGATGAAGCTTAAATAAAAGTGAAACATGTTAAATTTATAAACATTTCCTATTTGTTCCTTATCCTATCTCGCTCACATACACACACATTTTAGTGCTGACAACAAATTTTAGTTTGCTTCAGTAGTGTGTCATATCATGTAGGTACTGTAGATTTGGTAGGTATTCTTGTGCACCAATTACAAGTGCTAGTACGAGTTTCCTTCAATCCACCTTACCCCCTCCCATTTCAGCATGGTACTTTTCTTTTTTCTTTTTTTTTTCCCAAATAATTTTCTCTACAGTACAATTATTTTGTTCTATGTTTATTAAACTTAAAAACTTTAAAATTAAACATAATTTCCAGCAGAGCATTTGACCAGCACACTTATTGTATAAGTTGATAAATTCCTGCAGCATGACTATTCTGAACCACATTTGTATTTGGTACAAAAGAATGTGAATACACTGATTACCAACCTTTCAAGTAAAATGAGTTTGTCTTTGAAAATTAGTATTCAAAATTTTGCTTTTTACCTGAGCTCAAAACCTGCACCAATCCTCACGAGTGCTCATGCCCTTAAATAGGTCCCTTGCCTTGAAGGCTTACTGAGTTTAAAGCTCACTCCCTATCTCAAATGAAATGCATATATTCATGTCATAGCAAAAAAAGTTGAAAGAATAGTTGGTTCCTTGTATCACTCCAGAAAATACCTAACTCCCGCTCCTAGATCAGACCAAGAATGGAGTATTGCTGCCATATCTGGGCTGGTGCTTCCCAATCCTTACTGTCCAGCCTTGACAGAGTTCAAAAGTGCTTACACAGCATTGTAGGTGAAGAATTATTCTCTACCCTGCAGCCCTTATCCCACAGATGAAACATTACTAGCCTCTCACTACTATAGCAGAAGTTTGGGTAAGTTACATTCTTTAGCTCCACCAGCTTAGACCTTCACAACTAGTACCAACCATGCCATGTTCATAGTGGCAAACCATCTCCTTCCCTTCATGTTCCTTTGATAAAAGAGCAAGTTCCACTCAGACAGCTTCTCAAAAACTGTTGCTTTGTGGAACACTCCTGAGAGGATGCGTCTTTGACAACTACAATCTTGGTCTCCTCATCCAGGATCAATTGATATCTATCCTACACATCCTACAATATGCATTTCTTAATTCCTCCTTTCTTACTCAGTAACCCTCTACCTTGAGTGGCCCTTGGGCCTTTGTATTGGGTGAACTATCAGTAAAAAAACCCCAAAAAAACAAGGAAAATAAAAGTGATAAGTATTGGAGAAATATGCAACTATTTCAGTTCTAAGTAAATGTAAATTAGACCCTCTCTCATGTAATGTCAACATATTCCTTTTATAATATTTCTATTTTTGCAATGATCTTTTGCTATTTCTAAAACTGTTTTTATAATAATTTAATTAAATTCTCTCCTTCAGCTTACTTCTTCTCTATTATAATAATTTGATAACTCTTCTCAATCCAGTATACTCTTCATTTCCTTTGCTATTCAACACCATAATTTGAATACAAATGTCTATAATGTTAAAAATATTTATTATTTCTCTTTACAATGAAATTTTACTTATAGTTGCTCAGCATATTGCAATTAATACATCTGAATTGATTCTCATGTAACTATAATTATTTTTATTTTCTTGGAAATATAATTTGTTGGTTAACCATATTTTATTTTTATTTTCCTTTCAAAATTGTGACTTATGATTTCTTTTAATCTAATGACAGGTGGAGAGGAGATTATGGAATTAACAAACAGCACTGGTTTCCTGCTGGTTATGTTGAAGAAATTGAAACCTCTGAAGATTCTGGAGAGTCTACTGTACTTGGTGCTTTACAAAAAGGTTCAATAGACATACAAAATTGCTTTGTTGGTGAGGATCCATTTATTTATCTATTCTAAACAATTAAGAAATGTCTATTTGATTTGCAAAGACATAGCCTCAAGAATATTCACTGAGATATATATAATTTCTCATTACTATAAATGTTATATTTTGTAGATACATGTGTTTGAATAGGCATCTTTTTTTTTCTAGTGTCTTTAATAAAGGATAATAAAGAAAATATGGCCTTTGGCAGGGTTCAAACCTGCTTCCTCTTTATATAGAGGAAACCACCATATAGCTTGACTTGGCTCACCACAATTTCCTGTCCTTTGTAACTCTGTAAATTTTGTCTTTTTGCTATCTCTCTTAAACCCTGTTCTGCCATCTATTTACACAAGCACGTTATGTGTTGTTGTCCTCTGTTCTTATCATCATTCCCAAGAAAAATCATGACTGTCATTCATATAACCATTATATTTAGTGTATACATGTTCTCTTTTTAATCAAATCACCCCCAAGCAAGGCAATAAATCCACTAAGATACAAGAAGTTATTGAGTATTAGAGAATATAAGAAAAATATACTATTAAGGAGCAAGACAGAAGATAACGATAGACATTGCATTTAAATTTTTGAAAATCAAAGTTGACTGGGAAGCAAGAAGCTGGAAGAGAGTTCTGCAAGCAAGAAAAGCAATAGAAGTAAGTTCATCAGAACAATTACCATGAAAGTATTTATAGAAAAGCTAAAGGGAAGCTATGTTATGGCAGTGGGAAAGTGACTGAAGCTTGAATTTTTTTTTTTTTTTTTTTTTTTTTTTTTTACCCTAGCATATTAGACTTTGGGTGAGTGGATCAAATACAAACACATTTTGTAAATATTTTCTTTCATTTGGAGGACATTTTTTAATTTTTATATATAAATCAGTAATTTTTTATCTTCCTCATCAGTTGAAATTGTAAACATGTGTTTAGTTTGAATCTTCATAGAATATAATCTTTTGGTGATTGTTGCATAAAAAATTTGGAATAAATGTTATGTAAAAGGAGCAATGAACAGGTCACTCATTATGATGAACTAAATTAATGACAGAATAATGAAAATCAACACCATCTGCTTCCTCCAATTTTTTTACCTTTTACCATATTTCTTTTATATTTTTACAAAATCATTGTTTTGTTTTTTTTGTTTTTTTGGAGTTACTAGGTGAATTTGTCATTGTGAATATTCTTCCTGAAGTGTTTGTACGTTCAGTCTTTTCAATGGATGAATGTTTGCAAACTCCAAAGAGGTAGCCATATTGTTTATGATGGTCATAGGGGTCATGCTACCCCAACTCTTCTTACAGGGCCACTGCCACTATCTACATCAAAGTGCTGGACATGTGGTCAGGCTTTGAAGTGAAAGGTTAGTCCAGATAAGGCTGTATGTGTTCCTGTTGGAACACACACAGCCTTATCTGAACCAATGACACAGACCATGAACTGCTGGTCCAAAGTTTTTGTGATCATGTGACATCTACGCTCTCTTAATTTGAATCTCTTAGACTATTACATCTGGGTTTTCATCAAGAGGGAGCTCAACCAATATTCCCGCAATACCAAGAACTCATTAAAGGCAACAATTATAGATGTAATGACCAACATGAATAAGAAACATTCTCAAGGCTGAAAGTGATTTTATTGAATACCCTTTCCCAGTTTAACATGTGTGCAAATTATTTTGAAAGTATGTTAATTTTTTTTCTATCTTTATATTACAATTTGCTCTCAATTACTTGATTGTCATATTTTTCTTTTTAATTACAGAAAAAGTTGTTGGACACCCAAGTCAACAGTTTGTTTTTAAGATTTACAGTAACAATCAAGCCACTCCTCTGGAAGTGGCTGCAGAGAGTGAATCGGAGCTCAATGATTGGATTGCAGCCATCACCAAATGTATTGAAAATGCCGCCAGACGGGTATGCTATTATAATTTTACTCAAACTTGTGGTGCTTTCTGCAACTCTTTGAAATTGATTTACAGATTTCTTATCTTTTTATTTACAAGGGAGTACTGAAAAGTTCTTAGCTCAACTTCCTTTTTGTTCAGGCTGAGAACTTCTCATTGGGCATCTTTCAGATGCCCAATGAGAACTTTCTCAGCCTGAACAAATATTTTAAATTGTTTTAAAATGTACACAAGTTTCCAGCAGCCATTTTTTGGAAAATCTAGACACTGAATACACAGTTGGAAAGCAGTTTTGAGTGTTCTGTATTCAATGTTCAGTTATCCTGTGCTGAAGAAAAATGGCAGCAGATGTGATACACAATGTCACATGTGTATCATATCTCAACCCATTGGATGATCTACCGATATCTATCAACAAGCCCAAACTCGCTGATCAGATCAACTAAGCTATAGTTGCCTGGCCTCCCACTAGCTCCCTGCGCCCTGTCTAATTTGGGGTCCAGGACAGCATTCCAGTCCCCCATTAAGACAAAGCGTGACGAATCTACCAGGAACAGCCCCAACTGACGGAAAAAGTACACATGCTCTGTCTGATCATTGGGCACATAAACTGCAATGATCCAAAACAAACTATTGTTCACAGCAATATCTGAACAATCAACTGGCAGGCTGCATCAACATGGACAAGGTCCACTTTTGCACCCAAAGTACATTTTACCAAAAAGGAAACAACTCTGGCCAGCTGGTCCCCGTATGCTGAATAGACAACAAAGTCACTAGAGAGTACATGAGCATCAACATCGCAAACAAAGTGTCTGCTGAATCATGGCCATGTTTCCACTGAAGGACAAGATCATGAAGCCTTACTCTGATCTCTCAAGCCTCTTGCATTCAAGCTGGTTAACTTGATAGACATTTTCTAAGTGAGTTCCTTAAACACAGACTGACTAATTTTTTTTCTGCTTCTGCAGTTGCAACTTCTGAGGCTTCTGTTGATCCTGCTGCTGCTTTTGAAGTCTCCAGTAGACACACCTGCCTTACTCAGTATGTGGGTGATATCCTCAACCTGGCCAAAGTTTGCGAAAAAGGCCCTCACATGGTCTACAGTGATATCCAAAAGCACCCCATATATGGTGATCATCATTCAATGAGTGCCTATATACGCAGTCTGCAACTGAATGTTAGGATGTTTTCTGCCAGTTCCTTTGCCTCATGTCAGTAGAACATCCCACATTGCATTTGAGCATTTTGCCAAAATTTTTGGCATTATTTTGAAGTTCTTCAACGCCTCCTGCATCATCTCCTTGCTAACACTGATCAATTTACTGGTTCTTACATCCATTGTCAGCAGGGTGGTGGTCCTTGTCATCATGGCATTAAAGGCCTCCAAAATTGTCAACAATTCATTGCCCTTTATATAATCTTTATATCCCAGACATATCCTCTCAAAATAGGCCACGTCTTTTTGGAGCCTATTAAAGGCCTAAACTGATGGAGTTGGAGATGGTATCTCTACTTAGGAAGCAATTGGCTGGGGAGACTTGGCCATTATGGTCATGGCTTCACCACAGCACAAAAACACAAAAAAAGTTCCCAAAATGTGCAACAATTATACAAAATATCACAATGCATGACTCATTAAGTTATTTATTCATACATCTATAGAGACACAAGACTGAACTTAACATGGTTGTCTTGTGTTTAGAACAGACCAGAGGCCAAAAATAATTCATTTATCATGCTTTCAAGTGTCTGTTATATAAAGTAATCTTGAAATTTTGAACTGAAACTTTTATTCAATCCATTGGGATAGATTGTAGATTGAATAAAGACTTTAGTAGGTACTACAGCTGAATCCTAACAACCAAGATGAACATGTCAGTACAAATGGAAAGGTATATAAAAATGTCAAAAATTCCAAAATGAAAATGTTAGATGTCACCCCCATGAGTGATTACTCTATAGGTAGTAAGTACCTATAAGTATCTGTAAGTCTACAGAGACTAGTTGGGATCTGTTGAGTACAACTCAGACTTACACGAGAACTACCGACCTTCCAATAGTAGCACTTGCTACTGGATTGACTTGCGACGACCTTGTGCATAAATGTTACCTTTATTCTTATTGTACTGGTTTTTTACAATAAACCTTGACTTATTTTATCCACCTTGTTTTTCAAGTATATATTCCTATTAGCACAGAATATAACATTTTTTTATATCTGTTAAAGTAACTTATAGGGAGCAGTTATATGAGTAAATGTTATGCTATTCATAATTTCAGTGTATAATTTTTTTTCTTATGTCTGTTCAGGTAACTTATGGGCAGCAGTTAGAGAGAACACAACGAATTGCTCAGGAATTTTCTGATTTGATCGTCTATTGTCGAACTGTTCCTTATGATTTAGAAAGTAAGTTTTACAGTCTTTTTCTCTTAGATAGCTTCATCTAGTTTTTCAAATTAACTTTTCCTTGTGTCAATCTTCATTATCCCATAAATATGAAATAAAAAATATATAATTTCTGATAAGTCTGCAAGCTTTTACGAAACAGTTTTACTCATGCTAAAGTAATTTTTCAATAATACTAAATATTATCATTATCCTTTTTGTTAATAAAGAAAATTGTCATAGAAAATTCTGTTTAATCTAAAATAAATAATTTAACAAAAAAATATTTACATAATAATTTTTCTGTTGATAAAAATCATTTTTTAAATTTCTTTTCAGATAGAGGGAATTATCAAGAGATGTCTTCCATTCAAGAAAGCACTGTAGAAAAGATGATTACAAAGAAAGAGACACAATCATTTGTGAAATATCCTTTTGAATTATTTTTATATTAGCTTCTTCAGCTTTCTGTGATATTAATTCTTTCATAAATGAGGAAGAAAATAATACATCCTGTCTCATCAAAAATTGTGCATAGAAAATGGATGAGGGTGCAAAAAGTCACATGAATTCATAATAAAAATAGTTCAATATCTATAAAGTCCATTTTTGGTCAAGTGAAATTGCATAGTGGGTGGTATATGGTTCAGGTTATTATTATCAATATAATTAATGGTTTATAATTAAACTGGTTTTATGAAAATATACACCCGAAATCATTTCTTTTTGTCATAACTTCTGATTTAATTTAAACTTTGGTTGCCAGATAATTTAAAAACATGAGATATAAAAGTAACTCCAAAGACATTTTTAATAAGACTGGTTAGTTGCTCCATATTGAATACTATGGATGAAATGTGAAGGTATTTCATTCTGTAATCAAAACAATTTGTTTTGAAAAAAAAAAAATTCCATTTTTGCTGGAAGAAAAACAACATAAATGCTTTTATTTTAACAATGTTTACTTCAAGTATTTTTGTGCTAGTTCAAACAGTTTGATTTTAAGAACAAGATCTCTGCAAATTTGTTATAAAATCCTTAACTATTCTTACATATAACTGTCATCAACTGAGCCGTGTCTACCCAAAACGATATCGAACAGATTCTTCCAATTATGATCCAGTGCCTATCTGGAATTGTGGATCTCAGATGCTTGCCTTCAATTACCAAACACCAGATCGTGGCATGCATCTTAATATGGGAAGGTTTTCTATGAATGGCCAGTAAGTAACTTTTTATGCCAAATGCATTCTGTTGATTTAACACTTCAAAAGATATTGATGCAGTTTTTGTAGAGAATTCCTATCGCAACTGTGTAGGTTTTTCAAGATAGATATTTTTGTATTGTATTTTAACCCTTCATTGGTATTGTGGGATGTTTGAACACCACACAAAATATTTTTTAAGTCAAATTTTCATGTGGCTTTCTGAATACCTCTGTCTCATAACAAGAACTTTTTGTTTTAATCATATTTGTGAATTACAAACACATTTTTTTATTAAAAATAAGATGAAACCTATTGCATATTTTAATTTTTGAAAGTTACAAATTAATTTTTTTTTAATTTGAGTTTTTCAAAATAAAACCGTTTCCTATTTTCCTATAAAAACCAAAAATAACATGCAAGGCCACATAAGAGGAAAATTAAAAATTAAATGCCTGTAATATTTTAAATGGGATATGCGAAAACTTATTAGTACTGTGACAATACCCCACAGTACTAACAAACACTAGTTGGATGACTGATCATACTGAAAAATATTCCTCTAAGTTGTGTGGTTGGCTGCAATGATAAAATGATAGCAATCATTAAATAGAGCTGTTCTGTTTATAACAAATGCATTTCAAAGGAATATTAGCCTGAGTGGCCTTAAAAATCTGTCAATTTGTAACAAATCTAAGTTCAAGGTTAACTGTCAGTAAAAATGGAAGCATTTCTTTAATTTTCCCACAGTATTTACCAGCTTAGGTAATTTTTTTATTTTTTTTTTTTTATTTATTATTTAATACTATTCTCATAGAACAAATTTAAACTATTTTATTTGTAAAAGTGCTGAAAATTCTCAGCACAACCATTAACTTTTCAAATATTTGTAGATACGTAAAAATAAAATAATCACCCTTGCTTAAATTCAATGGTTAAAAATTTAATAATAAAAATGAAAAAATGGATCTTAAAACAATCAATTTAAATTTTTTTTTCTTTTTTTTAAACTAAGTTTATTTAATTCACTACATTAATTATTTTACATCCTGTGAGGGTTTCATTCTAGGCAGTGTCATGTAGTGTTCATGCATTTTGCTATGTTTTAGTGTGATGCTAATCAACAAGTATCAGGTCATCCCATAAGTTCTGTCCGAATTTTGAATAAAGAAAACAAGTGACCAAATGTTACATTTAATTACAGATTCAATCAACAATGTATTTTCCCTGATTATCTATGACTTCTTTCCATCTATTAACAAGCTTACTAATTCCATTACTGTAAAATTCTTTTGGCTTTGATTCGAAGAACTCACAAATGTCAGTTTTAACCTCTTCCTGTGTTACAAAAGCTGTTTTTTCCAAATGATTCTGTAAGCTATGAAACAAATGGTAGTCTGAAGGAGCAAGATCGGGAGAATAAGGTGGATGAGGAATTTTCTCCCAACTAAGTTCTTCGATCTTTTGTGATGTGATTCTTGCTGTGTGGGGTCGCGCATTGTCCTGGTGAAACATCACCTCTTTTCGATTCACTAGAGCAGGTCTTTTTTTCCTCAAAGCTTGGTTCAAACGCTCTAATTGCTGACAGTATATTTGAGCATTAATTGTTGCATTAGGTGGTAAGAATTCAAAGTGGATTATTCCTTGGCAATCCCACCAGATTGAAAGAAGAACCTTTTACCCATGAAGTTCCCTTTTTGGCTGTAGCTGGGGCCCTTCCCCTTTACCAAGCTACTGTCTACAATGCTTAACATTTCAATAAAAGATCCATTTTTTGTTGCCAGTCACAAGGTGAAACAAGTTGGCGAGAATGGAGAGAAGAGCAGATGTCAACTCGGAATTTGAGGTTGTTTTCAGACAATTTATGAGGCACCCATTTTCCAAGTTTAGGAACTTTTCCAAGTTATTAAAGATGACAATGAACAGTTGTATGGTTTGAACTGAGAACCACTGCCAATTCCTCAACAGATAAAGCAGGATTTTCTTCAAGGGCTGCTTCAAGAAACTTTTCATCAAACTCAACTGAATGTCCAGTTCGATCTTCATCTTCAAGGGTGAAATCTCCACCTCTGAATTTTGCAAACCATCTTCTGCAAGTTCTTTCATTTACACATTCCTCTCCATAAATTGAGTGAATATTTCTAGCCGATTCTAGCTGCTGAGTTTCCGTTCTTGAACTCATAAAGCATTATGTGTCTTAAATGATTCTTGGGTACTTCCATGTTAGCAGGGTTACAACAATTTAATTTTATTGTTCACTGAAATAAAATTTGATCAGTTTAAATGCATCTAAACATAAAAATAATGTTCGTCTTCATTAGACATTATAAAATACTCTTTAGATTTTGTTCACTTTAAAAAAGGTAAAATTCGGACAGAACTTTTGGGATGACCTGATATTTGCAGAAAGATTCTGATCTAATAACTAAAAAAACAAATCAGATTTAATATTATATTAAATGGATATGTTAATAAAGCCCTTTGATAAATACATTATAGAACAAAATAAATTATTGAATCTTTATAAATTTTGTAATTGATAATTGAAATATTGTATATTTTAATGTTTCTAGTAGCAGTTATAAAGTGAATATGAGAATAAGCTTCACTTTGAATATTTTTCCGTTGAATTTGTTAGTCCTTGAGGTAATTTGTGGATCAAAATGTCATTACTAGTTAAGTTACTGATCAGATCTGATGGTTTAAAAAAATTGAAAGTTAGAGGTTTAAATTTAGCACATTTAGTATAAATTTTTGTTTACAAACTTTAAAAACAGTACTCTTAATTTATCTTAAATAATAAAGTGTTACAATTTATTTATTGTATTTTTTTATGTAGTTTTCGTAGGATATATCAAAATGCCATTGCAAAAAATAATCATGCCAGATATCTTTGAAATAGTTTTTATTTTTTCCAATTATACTGAATTGATTAAATAATTGATATCAGTGTTTTATATCACACCTTTTAAAAAAAAAAAAAATTTTTTTTACATGAATTATAAAATTTAAAAAATGATTGGTGTTAAAATTATAATATTTTCATGATTTATGTATAATGGAACTTATTTCATATACTTTAATTGCATTATAATTTAACCATACTTTTTCTTAATTGCATAAAAACTGACATCTGATGGTTATATATTAATAATACAAAATTATATCAATGTTGCGGATGGCAGTCAGTCTGAGAAAAGGACAACAATGAATCCAGAACTGGGAAGAAGGCAACAGCAAACTACTTTCTTTCACAAAGCATCATGATAATTTATAGATAATAATAAAAAAAAGAAAAAAAAAGAATCTAGAGTCATTATTGTTTACATCCTTAACGGGCATAACATTGAAAAAAAATTAACTGATATGTGATAAATTGACAGTATTATGATTTTTGTCTTGTAGATGTGGTTTTGTTGCCCAACCTGATTGTATGTTGCATGAAGATTTTGATCCATACAGTGTACATACAATGAAAGATGTGGAACCAATGATATTGACAATGACTGTAAGTTTCCTTGTTTAATCAATGAAATTCATATTTACTGTAAACATTTAAAATTCCTTTCTTTGCTATGACAGCAAAGATATTAATATCCATCGTTTATGAAATTCCAAGGAATAATTGATATTAATCCCAGATTACTCATTCTTTTTCATTCTTCTATATATAAAATTCTGTGACTTCAATTAGTTTGTCAGTCCATCATACCCTCTAAAAAGTTTATTCCTAAACCATCCAAATGTCATTTTGAATGGACAAGAATCCAGTTTGCTCTGCATTTGCGAGAACTAAAAACAAATCATAAGAATTTGGCTCCAGAAAGAAATATTTACACATGGCAAGGTGTATGTTGGATGCTCAAGAGTAAGAAATCCTAAGAATTTATTCTTTGCTATTACAAAGAAGAAAAAAAATTTTTTTCTTAAAAGATTTTGTTTACTATGATGTCCTATAAAATGTAAAGAAATTATTAAACCATAAAGTAGGGTTATTGTCAAAGTATTTTTCCAAACAAATCAGCATATTCAAATTTCATTGATTGGTTTGCAAAATTAAAAGAGGACAGTTTGTAAATCTCAACAAAAATGTTAACAATAACTTTGACTATGTTAAATACTGTACGGATTTCAACACACATCAGCATGTTGCAAAAAAATTTCTAGTATTTAAAAATGCTAACATGTCCTGTTCTAATTTTTTTAAATGCAGATAATTGGAGCCCGTCATCTGGTAAAGCAGGGACGGGGTATTGCCAGTCCTTATGTGGAGTTGGAAGTTTGTGGCCTTGACTGTGATAATGACAAAGTACGATCCAGTACTAAAGGTGATTTTATTTCTTCCTTTACTTATTTTGTATCTAAAAGTGCTAATGATACCATATCAAACAATGAATGAATTTTCCTTTCATCACAAACATTTTATCAGCTGAAATCTTCCATCTTGAACATTATAATTTTTTTCCCTGGTTGTAAACCATACAAAAATCCATTAAATTTTAATGGATTAAGTGTTACTAACTTCTTAGAATCTAAGTTCATGTTTGAGATCTAGTCTGATTTAACTACTTGTGTAATGGCTTCAGAGTCAGACTTATGGTTCACAGAAACCAGTTGTAACTCTATACCCTCCTTGGTCATCTAAGACATCTAGTACCATGGTTGATCGATGGAGTGATCTCTTCAATCCTGAGCTCCCC
The DNA here is from genome assembly GCA_963932145.1 of Acanthosepion lycidas. Classification (NCBI taxonomy): domain Eukaryota; kingdom Metazoa; phylum Mollusca; class Cephalopoda; order Sepiida; family Sepiidae; genus Acanthosepion; species Acanthosepion lycidas. The sequence continues at coordinate 107,271,535 of OZ010576.1, read as the reverse complement.
TATCCCACATTGTGATTGCTTGATAATAAGGAAGCCAAGATCGATTTGTCACATGTATCTTCATGTTGGGCTGGTCCAAGCAGAATGAAGTCATACTGTAAAATAGGAGAAAAAACAAAACTTGAAATAATATAAAAAAAAAAAACATTTACTATTTTTATATTGAGTACTGTATACAAAGGTTTTTTAATAGTTGTTAGGGTCTAGGTGTTAGCATACAGGTGTTTGTTGACCCAACCCGTTCCTAAATCAGATGCAACACTTAGTTAAGCTGGTAAGGTTTGGCTTGCAGAGTTAGCAAAGTTTGTCTAGCTCATTTGATAAGTTTGGCTCAAGGTTGATGTCAGACGTTCGCATCAGCAGATAGTCACCTGTGTTGTCTCAGGCTCAGCAACTGAAACGGAGTCTCTCTTCTGTCACTCTGAATTCGCTTTGTGCATTCATATTTATTGATGTCTGCCAAAAACTGGTGCATGTAGGGTGGTATGATGCAGTTGGGGAAATTGGTATTTCCTCCACCTATCTTCTTCATTGCTTTTGGTCCTGAGTAATTAATTATTTCTCAATTTGGAAGCCCCCCCCACCTTTTTTTTTCTTGGGTAATGTCTGTAGGTATTATTCCATCCAAGGGTTCTTCTTCCTCCTCTTAGCATCTCTCACTAACACTCTTCAGTGGGCGTGGGCAGATCCTTCACCCTCCTTGGCATCTTGTCTGTGCCTGCTACCCTTCATTTTTGTCTGATATTCAAAAGCCCTTATTATTAATTACCAGCAACCCAAATAGTGTTATGTCTCTTCCTTACCCTTCCTGTCATTTACGGGTAAATAACAACTCAAATCTCCAAATCTACTAATACTTTAATTGTCATGCATATTAATTCATGCAGTAGTAATAAAGAAAATGGTTATTTTTCATGCAATATTTATAAATGTCCTTCCCTTTTCATTCATCTCTACATGCAATATCTTTCTTTTTCAGACAATGTTCATAAAAGTCTTTCATGTGGGGGGGGGGTATGTCTGTTTTATGGTTTGTTCTTGGTTACCAATCTTCTCTCCACAGTACAAGGTTTGGGTCTTTCCTTAACAGGTGTCAGCTCCCCTTCCATTTCTACAGTCAAGTTTAATCCAGTCTCTTCATCTTTATTCAAACCACTTGGCTATGGATCACTGAACAGTATCTCCTTATCAAATTGTTATATACTCAACAAAACACCTTTTAATCCATTTCTCTCTACTGCAGCAATGATTAACAAAGTACCTATCACTGCTGATTTGTTTATCATGATCCTTTTACTATCCCCTCCAATACATATCTTCTTTTCCTAAAATATTTAATCTGTCTTTTGATTCATGTTAATCCTTTTTATTGGCCTTAATAACTCTAGCATCATCTCTAGTGTAACTCTAAGGAATTAATTCATATCAGCTCCCATAATTCTGTGCAATTTCTTAAGCTTTTGTCAACTTCTTAGAATCCAAATTCATGTTTGGGATCTAGTCTGATTTAACTACTTGTCCTTTTAAACAATATTTCATCTATCTTTTGTTGTACTCTTTTACCTTATTTAATTTTGTAATGAGATTATTCTAGTTCTGAGAATGATGTTAATAAATATAGAATCGTCAACAAAATCAACTGCACATTTTTGTTAACCACAGATTATTTATAAACATGTTCATTTGTTTTTATCTTGTCTGTATTTTTTTTTTCTTGAATGAAGTCATAATCGCTAATATTTACATGTATAAGACTTAAAAATCTAATATGGTTTGTTGTCATTATTTTATTCACATGGAATGTGGCAGTAATAAAAGTTTTGTACTAGCTGGCAAAAATCTAATTATCTATATATTTATAAATGCAATTAACTGATAAATATAAATTTATCTATATTATCATTTATTTAATAGTAGATAGGTTTGCCTGTTGTTCAATTCAAACTCTTCCCTATTCTTTTGAACAAGTTTAACAGCTTTTGTAGAGGTTTATCCTTTGTTCTCTGATTAGGATTGCGTTTCTAGTTCCTTCTAAAATCTTTTCATTCTCTTTCATTCCCAGTAGCCTATTGTCTTGACATTATCATCTTGCTTGTGGTGAATTAATTAAAAAAAATAAATAACATCTTTTAATAGGAAATAAAAGATGAATTGTAACAAATAATTATTAATGTACCATATAATTTGATTCATATTTTAATAAAATATCAATAAAAATGTGTAACAGTAAATCTTGATAAGTATCTATGCATTTTTTTTTTTTTTTTTTTTTTTTTTTCACATTAAAATAGTAAATATTATGGAGTTATCAAAATTTTTATACATGTGGAATAACTATGATGTTTTGATAGCTAAGAAACTTTTTGCTTGTCATTAACTATTTTTTTTTATACACATATATATATATATATATATTAATTTTTCAGTGGACAGTGGTTTAAATCCTGTGTGGAATGAAGTATTCCACTTTGATATAGATTGTCCTGATTTAGCATTGCTGAGAATTGTTGTCCAAGTAGAAGATATGTTTGATGACCACAGTTTCCTTGGACAAGCTTGTTACCCTGTTAAGTGTTTAAGATATGGTAAGAAAAGAGTTTTTCTTTTTCATCCCCCCCCCCCTTATCTTGTTTATAATTCTTAGGATATTCTGCAATATGATAACACAAAGTTTGGATATTTGTCAACAATTTTTAAGTTAATCTTCATGTTAATGAATCTTACAAATTTTCATTTTTTTAAATTTTACGGACTTTGACTTTTTATAGCTTATAGAGTTGTCTATAATTATTTGCTTAAAATCTAATTCTTTGTTTAAAAAAAAAGGATTTTTTTTTTTTTTGTAGGGGCAGGGCAAGAGTACTGAAAACATTACACTGGTTGTAGGTAGATGCAAAGAAATACAAAAAAATAAAAAATAAATACTTTGGTTTGAACATAAATTGTTCCTGCTCAACTTCGTTCATCAGAATTTGGGCTTTAACTATAATTGTATCTTGTAGCTATGTGAAAAAGTGTTTTTCAGTTAATTGCTTATATTTCAAGAAAATCTAGAATGAAATGGATTAACTGTTTATATGACTTATGTCTTAAATTTTGATTCACTATAATGATTACATATATAGTAGCAGCAAGTTCAGAGGGGTTGTTGTGGGTAGAGATAAAATAAGATCTATTGTATCTTAAACTACAACTGCATTTTAATCTATTACGGTTTTGTTTTTTCTTATTGAAATCCACCGACTTTTCTACTACTCTATCATTAATTAACAAACTAATTATTTCTAGTGAAAGGGGGAAATAATTTGGTGGCTAAACATGTTTTGCAAATTTTTAACCTAAAATTCAAGTAAGTTTTGGCTGAATATACTGCCATTGGTCAGGAATTAATAATTTTGCTTTCACTTTTTAGGTTATAGAGTTGTTCCCTTAAAGAATGGATACTCTGAGGAATTGGAATTGGCTTCCTTACTGATTCACTTTGACATAAAAAATACAAGAGTAAGTAAATCACTTCTCATTTGTACATTAAAAGAGAAAACTTAACTTTTTTCTCTAAAATTGACCATTGATATATTTGATATTTTAGTTTCAAACCTATTTGTTCAATGAAGTTTGTTTAACACATTAAAAAGTTCAAGAATTTGATGCTCTTTTAATATATTTAAGACTTTATAAAATTTGAAAAAAAAGTAAAACAACTAAAATCAATTAAAATGGGAAATTTGAGCTAAAATATCTGATGTAAAAAAAATAGGTTGTTCTTGAAATGGATTAATTTTGAAAAAGTATAACCATCAATTACAAGAAGTCAAAGTATGATCATCAGCCAGAAAAAATGCCAAAGATGCAAGTTACAAAATGGAGATATAAACATCAAGCAGGTGCAGAATTTCAAATGTCTGGATAGTGTTTTAACAGAAGATAAAAAATGTGATACCAAGATCCAAACACACATTGGACTAGCAAAAGAAGCTAAACAAGGATGCTGAGAAATGGAAAGATTTCATTAGAAACAAAGAAAAGTGCTGGGTTACTATGTGATATCCATCCTCTTATATGACAGTGAATGTCTAACAATCTCTCCATGGATGAGGGAAAAACTAGAGGCAGCAAAAATGTGGTCCTAATGACTGATACTGAAAATTCTATGGACAGATCAAGTAAGCAACAAGTCTTAGAGAAAATGGCAACAGAAAGAACATTTATACTCAGAATCAGGAAAAGACAGCTGAAATTCCTTCAACACATAATGGGGAGGGAGGGATTGGAAAACTTAACTCTTATGGGGTATATTGAGGGTAAGCACATAGAAGAAGTGATCGCATACTGCCAAACAAGTCTTCTTTTTAAATCAAATATCAAACATTTTATTTATTGTTATTATTAATATCCATTAATTTAAATTGTGACTAACTGGCATGCTCAAAGTAGACAATATGTACAACATGTTTGAGTTATGAAAAAACTGCAAATCCAGGGCAAGATAAAATGAATTTAGCTATGGTATTGCCAGAAAAATAATTTGGGGTATAACTTAGATTTTGATTTTAACCACTCTTTTTTAGTTTTTAATGTTAAATTAACTATTGAGTATTAAAATGGCAAGATATGTAATTTAATGATTGACAATTTGGTAGATGATAAACATTGCAGAATTAAAATTAGTCCAATTTTGTGCTCTCACTCACCCCAACACTGCAGAATAAATGTGTACATTCATCATGCTGGGTAAATTTTCTTTTACAATTTGACAAAATAAGTTTTTAAATTTCAGGACAGTGATGAACAGGAAACTTATGCATGCATTCAAGAGTTACGCCAGAAAACTGCAGAGCTGACCAATCGTCTAGAGCAAGGAGCAATGAGAGAGGATGTGGCCAATTGTCTTGTGCAGGAATTGAGGGATGCAGAACAGAGGCTTCAGGCCAAGACAGAAGAACGCAGACAGAGGAAGTAAGTCTTTTTCAAAATTGGTTCAGTTGTCTTTTACATACTTTTATTTTAATTTCCTTGTTTATTACATTTAAATTTTGGTTTTAAATGACCCAATGGGTTGATATACCATAAAACAAACAAAATAAACTATTTATTAACCTACTGTTCAGACTGAGGCATGCAAATCAATTCAGAATGTAATATGAAATGAGCTGCATTCAGTTTTGTTTTTTCTCTACATATTCAAAATCAGTTAAATGTATATGTATCTATCAGCACAAAATAACAAATTTATTGGACATTAATCTTTGTAATATGTCCTACTTACAGTGTTGATGTTCATGCTGTAATAAAATGCAAGGTGTCAAAGCTTTAGTCTGGCTATTCTCAGCAACTGTCCTTCTTCTTGGAAGTGGGTGTTGAGTGTGAGTCTGAATCTATGTAATCCATTAATCACCTAAAATCCACTTCATCATAAGATGTTCTTTCTGAGGAATCATCATCTGTTGGGATGGATATTTAAGAGAATCATGCTCTTTCCAACTTATACTTTTTTTCTCTATTCTTTTTTACAAAAAAAGCAATTAGTATAGATAATTTCCAAATTTAGATAGAATCTTAAAATCTTTTTATGATTCAGCATATTTTAGGGTATAATTGTTATCAAGCTTGCATAGCATACCATTACTATAATGTCTTCAATGAGTGCTCCACCCATTTAGCTATATGCTAAGCATATTTAATATTTATATTTCCTTAGTACAACATTTGTCATGTTTTAATTTTAAAATGAATTATCTGCCCCTTTTTTAGTTTTTCTAAATTTTTTACACTTCAGAAATGAAAATCCTATTCAAGTTTCATGTACCTCCATAACTTTTTCATTCTTTTTGTATTTAACCTAACCTTAATTAACTATACTGATTCAGTTCAGATTAACAGCAACATTTATATCTCATTTTTAGCCCAGAATGCATTTGTATTTGTTCTTGAGAGAAGTGTGTGTGTATGTATATATATATATATATATATATATATATATATATATATATATATATAGAGAGAGAGAGAGAGAAAGAGAATTAATACAAATATAAAGTTTGTCACTTAGCTGATTGGTATAATTTTTTGTTTTTGTGAATGGTCCCCTAGTATAGGTTGGTCATAGATAGAAAACTTTCACAAATATACAGTGTCTTGTCAATAACACTACACCCCCACCTCACCTTATTTTAGCATCTCTAGAAAAGAATTTATTTTTCTTTGTTTATTTTATAAAAAGAAGTGGTTGTGGATTATTCTTCTGGATATTGATTAATGAAAATATCCTTTTATTAATACTAAAAAAAAATACTACTTGGTTTATATATTTGCCTGCAAAATCCTATTCACATTAAAATTTTAGTTGTGCTGTTGAAAGTTCGCAAGTGATATGGTTTCTGTTATTTGGTACGTTCTTTATGATTCTATAGTATCATTTAACTAGTTTCAAAGAAGATAGATTAGCAAGGATCATTCTGGTATTCACTTGAAGCCACTTTTAACCATTGATCTGAAAAAGTAGTTGTATACAGCTAACAGTTCAGATATTTCTGAACAAGTTTGGCTCCATGCTTGGTGTCTGTATGAAAGTGTCAATCTGACAAGGCTATTTAAGAACATGACTCAAGATTTTAGGTTAATATTTTGGTTGCAAACACAGATTTCAGCCATATCTGTATTATCACTGTTAACTTTGTTCCCTCAATCTGTCAAATAAGTTTTATTTATCTCTTGTCAGTAAACCTCATATTGGATAAATGCTATTGCAAGAAAACCGTCTCTAGCATTACCTTGAAATGTTCCAACCACAAATGCAAGAAAAGACAGTCCCTATATAATTGCATGTCATAATTATTGTTATAAACTTGACTGTGCCTCTGATCTTATTGTCATTTAAAGCCACACCAAAGCTTATTTCTGTGATATTTGTTTATATGGTTATGGATGTGTTATCTTATGGCACACTATTTCAGTCTTGGTATAAAACTCTTAGATCCACATAACCATGGCACCAGATTTTTTCCATCTCTTTTGATCCATGGTAATCCAATGTCACTCTATAACAGTTCACAGGCCCAGATCATAAGTGTTCAACAGCATCATCATATTTTTGTATATGCATATAGGTTTCCTACGGACAATGGTGTTCCTGACAGTGCCCCTAGTGGTAGGACTTTCTTTCAAAAACACACAAACCTGTCATCAATTCATCTCTTTGCATGTGTCTAAGCTGTGGAGCCTCTGTTTTACTGCTTTTTGGTTAAGTTGTCTCTGGTTACAATTCTCTCAGGACTTCATTCGTCTCATTTTATAGGTTTAAATACATATTTTTACATTGTTCTTGTTCTCAGTATATCAGAGGTCAGTCACTTCTTTTACCCAAGTTTTTCTGTCTCCCACTCTAAACTAGATCCTGCCTCAAATCATTATCCAGCTGTCATATTCACTAATATCAATCCCATGAATTATCCCTGTTATATTCCTCCCCACCCATCTGTGTAATGCCTTCCAAGGAAGTGTACTCAATTCCAGAATGATTGGGTGTTTATCTTTTCAACAGTGAAAAAATATTTTTTCTGAGGTGCTGTGATGTTATGGTGAAACACACCTATTCTATAGTTAATAGATTCTCCCACCTAATATAAGTAGGAGTAGTAAGAGAAGCGACGGTCAGTCGGTGGTCAGACAACAGTTAGCCGAATACGAAAGTATCAGCAACCACAAGAAGATTACTCTGCGTAATACCTATTATATCAAGTTCCTAATGTTGTGTACGTTGAACTATTTAGGACCGATTTAGTACAAATACAAGCCTCTTCTGTGAAATAACTCCACAACAGATGTATTACTTGGCCACACATTCCTTAAAATATTTGTATTTTCATGCACTATAATGGATAATCAAATTATTCAAGTTCCTAGGTGTAATTTCTCAAAGCCTAGTGAATATTTTCACTCAAACTTCAACATCAATAACCTTCAATTTTGCTTTCTTTTCTCCCATGGGTAGAGGTCTCCATCATTTGCAACTACTTCTGTCAATCCACAAAAAAAAATTGGGCACCATGCATCATCAAGACTCTCTTCATACAGTTTCAGCTTCACATCTCTCTCAATTTTATTAATATTTCTACTATAATTGACACAATCATTACTACAATTGTTCCAAACAAGAAGGACCACACAACTGTATTTGTTTTGGCGGTAGGCTTTTCAGATAGCATTGTCAATTTATCCATTAACTGCTGCAGGCTAACCCCTTCCATCAGTCGCAACAGACTAGGAAATTCATTAGTTTCAATCTTAAGAAATTCTTTAATTAATGGTTCCCATAGACCCCATCCAATTACCAGCCGATATATCTGTAATGAACAAGAAAGAGTCTCAAGTCTCATATTTTTCTTCTGCCTGGTAAGTAATGCCAGCTTCTCACCAAAGGCCAAATATCCTAGGGGACAGGCTAATGGTAGTTAGGGATGCTTCTGCTTTTATCATTCCCATCTCTTCTCCTCTAAAATCTTTAGATAATTCCAAATTCTTTTCTAAAACTATGGCCATATTCCATCTGATAATACCAAAGCCTGTGTCAGCATTTTGCTAGTTGTTTCTACCTGACAATTTTCCTTTATTATGTCTACCTTTCCTTTAAATAATCCCAATACACATAACTGATAAGCCACATTTGCATAGGTGGCGCTCATTGAGGGACATGTTCCCAATACATTCATCCTACATGTCATAACCTCCTCAGGAGTTAACAGCATAAATTTGGTCCTCTCCACATTAAAGACTATATTTTCTGTTTCTAGTTTGTACCAGGCAACTACTACTCCCTTCCCACCTACTTCAGGATAGGGAATAGGTAAGTTTATTATTTTGAATACTTCAAAGGTACTCTTTCTGTTCAATAATAGTAAGGATACTAATATGAATAATTTATTCCCTCTATTAAGGTTAGCACATTGCAGTGAACTATAATAAATAGCTGGTTCACTGGATCAGCTGGTTGTTTTAATTGCTTACGCAGTCTTAACTAAATTTTCAGTAACAGTTCTCGAATGCTCAGGGATCACAATACTTAAGGATAAATGTCCCATCAATAACGTCATGCTGTGCCCAAACATGCTCCAACAACAATATCAAGGATTGTGATGCCTGTCGTGACCTATTATTCACCACCAATAAAAACAAATATTGTCTAATTGTATTTTGACAAAATCAATTAGGTTTCCTGCCAGGTCAATTCTAGTTAGGTTTAAAATTGATACTCTCTTTTACAACTTGTGCTAGCCTTTCTTGATCACTCCCCAACGTGATCACTTTTTTTTCTTTCTTCTTTTTTTTTTTTTTAATTAGCTTCAAATCATCTTAAGATAGTCCCAAATAATATGTTTAAAACCTTTCCTGCGATGGTTGTTACTGTTCATTTCCCTCTCTTGTGTAATAACTGTATTTCTTTGAAATAATTGCCAATTCTCTTACACTATTTAATTAGCATCATGTTCTCCTTCCTAAGAGCAAAAAGCAAAGTGAAATATCCACTTTCTTCAGAGCCTAGGTCCCACTTGGATACTTTTTCACTAGTACTTTGTGCACATATTATTTTGTCTCCCAACTTTTTCAAAAGCATTTCATAGGATTTCAAATCAATAAAAATAATTATCCATTTTGATCTGGTTATAGTTAACTCACAGGTCTTCTTGAAAATGGTGTTTTGTGCCTGTATCAAGGTTTCCAATGAGGCCAACAGTAGGTAAAGTATTAGATCTCCTGAACAAGGCAACCTGCAAATATTATAGCAAAACTATTGATCTGGAGAGTTTCTGCAGGATCCCAGGCACCTTCCCTCATGGGATCATACATTTACTCCACTCTCAAGACAACTAAGGAAACTGTCTACTAAGCTCAATGCTCACACATCCAGAAGTGTACACTCTCTCAAACAATATAAGAAAAGGAGCAACTAAGACCTATTCTAAACCATTATCTCAAGCCATCTTCACATGAATTGACATGACTTGAGATTCCCAAATGTCTAGTTCATTCTATTCTTTATTATTTCTATCAGCACTTCTTAATCTTATTCTTCTACCACTTCAGCAACTCTCTCTCTTTGTCTTCTTCTGCAACTCTCTCTCTCTTTGTCTTCTTCTGCAACTCTCTCTCTCTTTGTCTTCTTCTGCAACTCTCTCTCTCTTTGTCTTCTTCTGCAACTCTCTCTCTCTTTGTCTTCTTCTGCAACTCTCTCTCTCTTTGTCTTCTTCTGCAACTCTCTCTCTCTTTGTCTTCTGCAACTCTCTCTCTCTTTGTCTTCTTCTGCAACTCTCTCTCTCTTTGTCTTCTTCTGCAACTCTCTCTCTCTTTGTCTTCTTCTGCAACTCTCTCTCTCTTTGTCTTCTTCTGCAACTCTCTCTCTCTTTGTCTTCTTCTGCAACTCTCTCTCTCTTTGTCTTCTTCTGCAACTCTCTCTCTCTCTCTTTGTCTTCTTCTGCAACTCTCTCTCTCTCTCTTTGTCTTCTTCTGCAACTCTCTCTCTCTCTCTTTGTCTTCTTCTGCAACTCTCTCTCTTTGTCTTCTTCGGCAACTCTCTCTCTCTTTGTCTTCTTCGGCAACTCTCTCTCTCTTTGTCTTCTTCGGCAACTCTCTCTCTCTTTGTCTTCTTCGGCAACTCTCTCTCTCTTTGTCTTCTTCGGCAACTCTCTCTCTCTCTCTCTTTGTCTTCTTCGGCAACTCTCTCTCTCTCTCTCTTTGTCTTCTTCGGCAACTCTCTCTCTCTCTCTCTTTGTCTTCTTCGGCAACTCTCTCTCTCTCTCTCTTTGTCTTCTTCGGCAACTCTCTCTCTCTCTCTCTCTTTGTCTTCTTCGGCAACTCTCTCTCTCTCTCTCTCTTTGTCTTCTTCGGCAACTCTCTCTCTCTCTCTCTCTTTGTCTTCTTCGGCAACTCTCTCTCTCTCTCTCTCTTTGTCTTCTTCGGCAACTCTCTCTCTCTCTCTCTCTTTGTCTTCTTCGGCAACTCTCTCTCTCTCTCTCTCTTTGTCTTCTTCGGCAACTCTCTCTCTCTCTCTCTCTTTGTCTTCTTCGGCAACTCTCTCTCTCTCTCTCTCTTTGTCTTCTTCGGCAACTCTCTCTCTCTCTCTCTCTTTGTCTTCTTCGGCAACTCTCTCTCTCTCTCTCTCTTTGTCTTCTTCGGCAACTCTCTCTCTCTCTCTCTCTTTGTCTTCTTCGGCAACTCTCTCTCTCTCTCTCTCTTTGTCTTCTTCGGCAACTCTCTCTCTCTCTCTCTCTTTGTCTTCTTCGGCAACTCTCTCTCTCTCTCTCTCTTTGTCTTCTTCGGCAACTCTCTCTCTCTCTCTCTCTTTGTCTTCTTCGGCAACTCTCTCTCTCTCTCTCTCTTTGTCTTCTTCGGCAACTCTCTCTCTCTCTCTCTCTTTGTCTTCTTCGGCAACTCTCTCTCTCTCTCTTTGTCTTCTTCGGCAACTCTCTCTCTCTCTCTTTGTCTTCTTCGGCAACTCTCTCTCTCTCTCTTTGTCTTCTTCGGCAACTCTCTCTCTCTCTCTTTGTCTTCTTCGGCAACTCTCTCTCTCTCTCTTTGTCTTCTTCGGCAACTCTCTCTCTCTCTCTTTGTCTTCTTCGGCAACTCTCTCTCTCTCTCTTTGTCTTCTTCGGCAACTCTCTCTCTCTTTGTCTTCTTCGGCAACTCTCTCTCTCTCTCTTTGTCTTCTTCGGCAACTCTCTCTCTCTCTCTTTGTCTTCTTCGGCAACTCTCTCTCTCTCTCTTTGTCTTCTTCGGCAACTCTCTCTCTCTCTCTTTGTCTTCTTCGGCAACTCTCTCTCTCTCTCTTTGTCTTCTTCGGCAACTCTCTCTCTCTCTCTTTGTCTTCTTCGGCAACTCTCTCTCTCTCTCTTTGTCTTCTTCGGCAACTCTCTCTCTCTCTCTTTGTAGTCTTCGGCATCTCTCTCTCTCTTTGTAGTCTTTGGCATCTCTCTCTCTCTCTCTGTAGTCTTTGGCATCTCTCTCTCTCTCTCTCTGTAGTCTTTGGCATCTCTCTCTCTCTCTCTCTGTAGTCTTTGGCATCTCTCTCTCTCTGTAGTCTTTGGCATCTCTCTCTCTCTCTGTAGTCTTTGGCATCTCTCTCTCTCTGTAGTCTTTGGCATCTCTCTCTCTCTCTCTCTGTAGTCTTTGGCATCTCTCTCTCTCTCTCTGTAGTCTTTGGCATCTCTCTCTCTCTCTCTGTAGTCTTTGGCATCTCTCTCTCTCTGTAGTCTTTGGCATCTCTCTCTCTCTGTAGTCTTTGGCATCTCTCTCTCTCTGTAGTCTTTGGCATCTCTCTCTCTCTCTCTCTCTGTAGTCTTTGGCATCTCTCTCTCTCTCTCTCTCTGTAGTCTTTGGCATCTCTCTCTCTCTCTCTTTGTAGTCTTCGGCATCTCTCTCTCTCTCTCTCTCTTTGTAGTCTTTGGCATCCGTCTCTTTCTTCTTGTAATACTGCAATTTGATCCTGGCGGGAACCTGGGGACCTCGCAATATCCTCCTCAGCATATTTGAGGTTGTTGCCTCGCCATCTCATCCTTAATCTACCACTTCAATACCCTCTAACCCATGGTCATTCATATTAAACACATTGATTCAAATTGAGAGAAATTGAAAAATCAAAATAAAACAAAAAGTCCTCTTGGCGAGATGCAACAACAAAAATTGGAAAATTTCAAGGGAAAACCGAAAAGTGTCCCACTTGTCACTTGTTCCCTTGTTGTCAGCTTATTGAGAGATGAAAGAAAAAAAAAATTTACAGAGTGTACTATTAGAACCATATGGTCAAATTGACCAAAGTCTGTTGGTTCTCACTCCCTTCCTGTCTCTCTCCTTTCTGTTGACTGTATTCTTGGGTTGGTCGTAGTCAACCCAGGGTGAATCTGATAGTCACTGGCACCAAATATAACACTCCAATTCACGACAAACAGCAACAGATGTAACCTTTCCTCAATGTCAGCCCAGGGTGGATCCTGGTTTGATCAATGGTGTGATCTCGTCGATCTTGACCTGCCTTACCCCATGTGATTGATTTGATAATAAAGAGGCTAAGATCGATTCATCACAGGTATCTTCGTGCTAGGTTGGTCCAAGTTGAGTGAAGTCATACAATAAAACTAGAGAAAAAAACAGCACTCGAAATATATATAAAAAATAATTACTATTTTTATATCCATACTGCATACAATGGTTCATTAGTAGTTGTGTTCGCACATAGGTGTTTGTTGACCCAACCCATTCCTAAATCAGATGCAACACTTGGTAAGTTTTGGCTTGTGGAGTTAACAAAATTTGTTTTAATGACTTGGTAAGTTTGGCTCAAGGTTGAAGTCAGAGGTTCTTGTGTTTGGCAGGAGTTGTAGAATCTCTCAGTTCACAACTCTGACTGAATCTCTGAATGGCTTTCATGCATTCAATTTTATGGACTTCAACCAGAAAGTGGTGCGGGGCAAGATGTAGACTAGGTTTTGGTGAATCCCCTGATTTCCAACAAAAGTTTGTTTTTTTCTTGAGAAATCAAATTAATTCATAATTTGGGGGAATTCTCCCTCTCTCATGAGGGATGGTTGCAGGCATCGCTCTGCCTGGCTGCTTCTACTCTCTCTTATTACCATCTCTCACCATTGCCTTCCTATGGGTGTTAGCAGCTCCTTCAACCTCCGTAATGTGTCTTCTGTGCCTGCAGGCCTTCATCCTTCCTTAATCGCTCTTCAGCACCTGTCACCTCTAGCATTCGGTCAGAGATTAATTTTAAAAAAAAATATGGTTTTAAATGCTCTTATCCCATAAGTGAATTGACACCACAATTGGCTTTCACAACTTTGACACTTTCCCAGGGAATTTTTTGCAACTCCCATTATGGTGACAATTTGTTCAGCGAAAGGTCACCATTCCACAGGTGTTCAATTTATTGTTTTTTATTCGGACATTCTGCAAAATGAATTCATTTAGTTTTAACCCAATTCTTCTCATGTCACATCCAGACATTGTTTGCCGAAGGCTGTCAACGCTTGTTCGCACAGAGAATTGCTTTTAGGCAGTCATCTGATCTATTGTACATATCTCAATTCTCTGGGAACAATTTTATTATCAGTCTATCTTTCCTTATATTGTTTAACCTATTTCATACTAAGTTATTCATCATTATCTCGTTTTTATTGAAATTCCAAGTCGCCATTATTATTATTATTATTAATTACCAGCAACCCAAATAGTGCTACATTCTTCATTATCTCTCTTTGTCTTCTTTGCCATCTCTCTACAATCCCAGCCTTGTGCTGGGATTGTAGAGAGATTTCCTGGACTGCCTACTCCACCAGTTCTTGTTTGTGAATTGGTATTCTATATGATCTCACTTTAAAGGAGGCTGTTTTACTGCATGTGGGGAAAATTGTGAAAATGGCCTACCTTGGAAATACCTGCGAATCTGTGCAACATGCAAACTCCGGTTGCTCAACGGTAAAAAGAACCAAAATGTTGGCGCCCATGTTTTATGCCAGGCGGTCTCGGACAGTTAACATGAAATCTCATCTCGTCATTCGCATGCAAATCATGGTCGGTCCACAGCTGTATAAAGCAGGCGCGTTTTTCTTTCTGAGTACCGGGTTTTTGCTCATGAGAAGGTTGAACGTATGACACTGTTTTGTCGGTTACCCTCCTTGCGTTTTCCTATCTGCTACTATCAGTTGAGTCATTGCTTTACCACCACACTGCATCAGTTTTCATTTTCATTGATTCTGTTCTGTCTACCTTCTTATCTAAATTCATTGTTTCTCAACAGTTATAACCTTTAACTGAATTTTTCTGGGACTTTTGTTTATCCCCTTTTTGATACTGTAGTGAGTCCCAATAAAACAAAAAAAAATAAAATATGAAAATAAAATATAAACAAAAATAAAAAGAATTTAAATTAAGGCATTCATTTTTTTATTAAAACCTTTATCTTTTTCTCTTTCTATCATTTTCTCTCTGTGCATCTCTCCCAACTAACAAGAAGGCAACCCTTAAATAAAAAAGAAAAGACTGAACCTGGACGCAAAACACTGGAACTTTGCTGGACCAGAGTCTAGCCAATTTGTAACTAAAAACTACCAAAAATCAGAGTGGCTCTGATGTAATAATGTCGTTTTTGACGTATTTTTTAACGTCAAAAAACGACATTATTACGTCATTATTTTTGCACCAACCTAATATATATGAAAAAGAAAGGGATGCTGAAAAATAAAATAATTTTGGACAATCAAGAAATTAACACACAAACTTTTGATGTTAACCGAAACCAAGGTTTGCACCAGTAGTCTGGGAGCCTGGTTAAAAGGACATAAACTGACGGACCTGAACAAGATGAGGAAAAGGAACTGCCAGAGAATCCAGCTTTGCATGACATGCAAATTAGGAAAGTGTTCATCTGCTAATGATATTTTCTGCCCTCCTTAGAACTAAGAAAAACACAGTAGATTGACACTGAACTATTTCTAAGATGACTACTACTACCAAGTTCTGACTTTGAAACTACCCACTACCAAGCCGAAATGGACTTTCTCCTGACTGCTACCAAGATCTTATGAACAAACTTTTGTTACCCAAATTACATAAGACTCCAATTTAAATCAAATAAATAAATATATATTATTTGTTTATACCCGTGATCAAGTTTGATTTAAATCCAAAGTTCTCAATAAAATGATGACCAGGTTTCATTGGCAATACAAACTTATCTTTGTTTTCCTCCTTTCCTTCCTTCTCACATTTTACCCAACTCTTAATGTTTAACACTTCCATCTTCCTCAGCTCTATCGCTGGTCAAATTTGCACTGTTTTATTTAGACAGTTCATTACCATTAGGATATTGATCTCATTTCACCTTCTGCTACTATTGTTTCTAACATACTGACTTCCTCACCTTCTGGATGGAACTATAGCAATTAACTCATACAACCTACCTATTTGTCCAGTGATTGTCTCTAGTTTACCCAAACTGTTTATTTCTGTATGTGGAATTATTTTAATGTCACATCTTGAGTTGTTTGGTTCTCTCCTCCTAACAATATCTCTTCATTATCTAGTGTTAATTGGTGGGTGGGGTGATCAAATGTGATCAATGTTCCACTCTTCCATCACCAGTCTCTATATATTAATCCTCTTTCTAAACTACTTAAGATATAGAATCTCTAAAGACTCCTGTGCTTACCAACCTGCACAAGTAAGACTATCATCTCTTTCACTCTCACCTGCTTTGGTAACCATTGTCAGAGGATCTCAGTTGGAAATTGTCCACATGTAATGGTTTAAACCCTTCATTACTTAACATAGATATTGCTGACCCAGTATCAAGGCCTCCATCTCGCATGTAATTTCCTTTTCAGAAATTACCTCTTAGACCCTCACTGTACATTATCTATTTCCTGGTAGCTTACTCACTCCTGTAGGAATGTCTTGTTTTTCCCTCTTCCCCACCAGGAATTTACTTTCTCCTTATTTGTTTTAGGAGTCTCTTGTTATTCTCTCTCCTTCTGAAAGTTTACTTTGTCTTTTATGTTCATCTCCCAAAACATTTCCGATTGTCTATCTCCTCGGTTACAGTCCTCTCCAAAGTCCCTTTTGATTACACCAACAACAAATAGTATTTTAGCAATATCTTAGTATATGACCCTCTTGCTTGCAGGTCCATCATCTTTGTTTAAAAGTATATAAAGCCCCAATGTGGCCTTTCTTTCTACATTTATAACAAACTTTTCCCTTACACCTTTCTTTCACATGATCTTCCTCTCCACAGGTCCAACATTTTATCCTTTTTTTATTCTCTTTCATTTTTATTTGGGTCATTCTCCATGTCCTACCATATATTGGAATGGCCTTGGCAATTCTTCTTCTGTGGTAAGCTTTCTTTGCAACCCTTGAGTCATTCTTTTCCTACCCTTATCTTTTTGGGGGTAGACACACTACCTTCTACTATGTCCTATTCTATCACATTTACTACAACTGGGCCTAACCCTTTTGGCCGCCTCAGAAGGTAAACCCATATTAGCTGGACACACCTTTGCTCTGTGTCCAATCCCATTACATATGAAGCACACTAATCATGTTGGTACTCCAACAACACCAAACAACTTTCTCCAGTATGAGACTCCCTTTCTGCTGATATGGACAATCCACCCTACCATATGCCCACAACTTTTACAAACATTGTACACTTTACACACTTCTCTACCATCCCTTGACTTTCTCTAACCCTCATTATCCAACCTTAAGAAACTCTCACTCCATCTTGCCTCATCAAATGCTTCATTTAAAGTGACTGGAATTTTTCTGGCCACATCTCTTATTCTTAGATTAATCAGAAATCAGTAAAATATTTTGCCAAATATTTTTAAAACTCCTGCCATTTCCATCAACAGGAGGTCATTGATCCCTAACTTGCAACAATCATTCACTTAATAACACAGCCTCAGACCAGACTCAAATGTTGATCATAATCTACCAATGGAATAATGTAATTTGCAGAATGGTATTAACCCAGATAAGATTTTTAAAAAAACATTCCCAACTGAGTAAATTTTGAACACACAAACCTGTCATCAGTTCGTCTCTTTGCAGGTGTGCAAGCCTGGGAAAGTTTTACAGCTTTTTGATTAATTTGTCGCAGGTTCCAATCCTTTCAGGGTTTCATTTATCTCATTTTATAGGTTTAAAACCTCCTGCAAGAAAATCTTCTGCCTAGTCAGTTATGAATCGGAAACAAAAAGGCAGGGGTTCATAAGAGTATTCCTTTTCATATATATATATATATATATATATATATTATTTTTATCTTATTTTTTTTTTTTTTTTTTTTTTCTAGAAGACAATTCAGTTTGGGGTGGGGAGTCAAGCCGTCTTTGTAGTTAGGTATAGTGTTCAATATAAAGGGATAGAATATTAATAATAATAATAAAATGTTTACTGATATTTATTGAAAGTTTCACAGATTCTGAAATCCCCTCATCAGAAGGCAAATGCATTTTATTTATTTTCATATATCATATTTCTTCTCTCACACACACACAATCTGAAACTGTTTGAAAAAGGTTTGAAACTGACAGTCACCATGCAGTTTTGATTCCAATGTTCATACCGTCTATATCTACAAATGATCTATCTTTGAGATTGAAGACTCTTCCCACATAAATAATTTTAAACAATATAAATTTTGTTTAAAAATGAACTTTCTCATTTATATAACATTGTATGTATTTACCATTGTTCTTGGCTTGTGAAAATTAGAGGAGAATAGTCTCAGATCTGTGGAGCCCAGTCCATGCATGTGGACAGATATTTGTGCATTTAAGACAATATACACTCTGTGCTAGTTGGTATTTGAAGAGCAGGCTACTCCTTACTCAGCCGCTGCTCATCAGAAATTAACTTCAAACTGGAAGCCAGCCGCAATTGCAATCATCACTGAGCACTTATTGGTTCACTTAAATTTTTCCTTTTACAATAGTTATAACACGCTTCAAAACATTTCCAATTGTTTCTTTTTATATGAATATGCTGAAATAAAATAAAAACTGACATTTTTTTCTCTTTTCTGCTTCTGTTCCTGTGATATCTGTTAGTAACAAATGGAACCACAGCCTTTTCCTCTTGAATCCACCTGAGCTTTCTTTTCATTACTCATTACTTTCAAACAACAAGACTTATGATTTTATTCTCTGGGTTATATCTCCTTGGACACTCAGGCAATGAGATTTCAAAACATAAACCATTTTTAATTAGAAGCTCTTATATAGTGTTTATGTTTATACTAGACTTGCTGATTTGATGTTTTAAGCCCCGCATATATTAGGTTGGTGCAAAAATAATGACGTAATAATGTCGCTTTTGACGTTAAAAAATACGTCAAAAAACGACATTATTACGTCATTATTTTTGCACCAACCTAATACAACATACATACCACATCCTTTGTTTTAATTCATTAGGATTGGTATACATCTTTCTCTTTTTATTCATGTTCAGCTGATCCTGATTTCATGGTCTTCCTATATATTATAGCATTTTGAAGCTCTTGCAAGCTTATCTTGTGTGGTCAACTGATTTCACATTGTATTCTGTCACAGTTGCAAATTCTATGATAATAAAAAAAATAAAAAAAAACCCACTAAGAACACAATAAGATATCCACATTAACATCATTTAATTGGATTTGCCATCCTGATATTTTCCCCTTTAGAAATATATTGACTTTGGTAGGATAGCAAATGTTAGATTATTTCAATAGGATCAGGCACCAGGCTATCAGTTGCCCAGAATTGGTTTTCAGAGCATTCTGGAGATTTCCAACAAAAGGTGAGGTTACACTATGAAGAATTCTATTTGTATATAAGAACTTGCACCTAAAATATCAGGGAGTTGGCGATAGCTATTGAAATACCATGACAACATTTCTCCAAATGTTTTCCAACCATTTATGGAAATGTTGCTACACTAAACTGCTGTACTATGTTAGGTTAGAGAGGTCCTACAACAAAACTGGGCACTATTACATGACTTTTGGCATGTCAGTGTATAAAACTTAGATACTATTAATTCATAGAATGAATTCGATTCACTGCATTATAACAATTTGCTATTTCAATTACATTATAACAATTTGTTTAAAAATTATACCACTTGATCAGAAATTAAGAGTGATATTAAAAATGAATTTTTATTGGAATTTGCAGCAAAGTTTAATATATGTACCTTCAAAAAAAAGGTGTGTCAAAAGGACAGATTTTCTCTTGACACTTGCTATTACTGTAGACTCCCTTGGCAATTTTTATTATTTTATAAAGCTATTTTTAAAATTTTAATAAAACACAAATATATGAAACTTGATTCATACTTTTTTTTTTTCTTGACAATTGCCAACAAAAGAATTAAACGCTATTTTATTAGTGTTTATTTACAAAAATAATTCTATATTTATAAGTTTATAAAAATGTGAACCAATGATAATGCAATATTTTTTTTTTTTTACCATATAAAGAAAAACCAATATAAAGATATATTTTTATTCATAATTTATAAAAATGTCTGAACAAGAGAACATGTAAATTGAAGAAAACGCATACTGATAAGTAACTTCAATTATAAATTTTGAAAAAAGGCATTTCTTTCATTTGCTTTTGCGAATAAAATAGGTTGCAAGCATTTGAATTCATAATTTTTTTCGAAAGAATTGATGACAAAAATATTAAACACTCTTTATTAGACTGTTTATTTACAAGAATGGCGTTTAATACTTTTGTTGTCAATTCTCAAGAAAAAAAAAATGTATATCCAGTAAAAATTACAGTGGAAGTATATGGTAATAGCAGTATCACAAAAAAAACCCCTGCTTTTTGACACACTTTTTTTTGTGTGTGTGTGTGTGTGTGTGTGTGTGTAGATATGTATGTTGAACTTTGGTGAATTTACCTTTATTTTTAATAACTGATCAGACGTATTATTTCTATTTGTATATTTTTTAAAGTTTACATTTTTTCCCTTTTATTTCAGACAAGGTGCAAGATCTCAAATTGTTTATCGCAGAACTACCAACAACTAAGTGTCATCAGCAACTTCCTGCCCTTTGATTTGGATGTGCATCAAACCAGCCCAAACCTGATAACTAGGAAAATATGTCAGTGTCTTTGCAGCTGGTCTCCCTCAGTCAAAAGTCTTCAAAAGTGCACCCTCTCATAAATGGGCAGCTTGTACTTACACTGAGACATACTTACAAACTCTATACACATAATCTTCATTATATAACCAACTATACATACGCACACAAACTTTATAATATCAATACTGAGAGCAGTATTTTTCTCTTCTGATATCAGATGACCCCTGCTTATATATATATATATATATATATATATATATATATATATATATATATATATATATATATATACATGTACTGTTGCAGTGGTCAAAATCTATTGTTATTTTTTTTTTCTATGGTTGTCCTTTTATCTCTGTCAACTATTCTCAGTCATGTGGCCTTCATTTTTACAGCAACAAATAAGAAATATAACTCTGACACTGTCCTCTAATTTCTACAATCCCCTAGAATTTATGGCTTCATTTAATTGATCATTCTTTCTTTCTATCATGCTGCTCTCAAACACAAATTTCAAAATGAGATGCTGAAAGATTGAAACCCTGTTGCACATATGAAGGTAATGGTGGCTTTCTTTTCTTTCTCTATATTCCACCATATGCAGCTAGGTTTTTTTTCCCCCCCTTGTTCAGGACAACTGCACTGGGAAAGATCATTTACAGATCATTTATGCACAAATATAGGTAAATACAAAATGTAGAGGAAATAAATTGCTGGCTTTTTATTTTTTAAAATCATGTAATTTGTTGCATATAACTATAGTATGAGAGGAATCAGAAACTTGAATTTCATGCAGTTCAGGTTTAAGAAAAACCTTTTTGTCGGCATGTAAAAAAATCTTTACAGGTTCATATAAAATACCTATACTGACTAAAATTTAATTTAATGCTGAAAATTTGTTTAAATATTTTATATAAACTAGTAATAAAGTGTATTCATATGTAGACTTAATTTTTTGTGGGTAGGGTTTTGTATGTGATATATCTTTGCTTACCCACTTAATATGACCAATTGAATAACCATTGCTAGAAGTTGAGTTTTTGATTTTAAAATTTTAAACAAAAATTTTCAGTGTAAAATTACATTTCAACCAATTTAGCAATTTGAAAGTAGGTTTAGTACATGGAAAAAAAATTTGTCAAAATTAATTTCTTTTTAAAATAAACTGGAAAATCTCACGGCAGTATCATTCATTGTGACTTTAACAAAAATACCTCCATCCCGCTCTTTCAAAAAAAATATCTACCCTCCACTTTCCAAAAAAAAATATCTGACAGCAAAAATAAAATGAAAAAAAAAAAAAAAAAGACAAAATATGAAAAGCACAGGAACAAGTATTTTTACTTGATTTTGTGCGAGGTGGTTGTGCTTTAGTCAGACTCTAAAAGTCCAGGCCAAGGTACACAAAGAAGAGGATCAAGAGACAAGGACATTCATTGCTGCACATATGTGCAGCTGAACTATATCCCCCCCCAACTACACATATATTGAGAAAAAAATTACAATATGAAACAGTGAATACAAAGATTAAAACAAAATTTTCAATGTATTACCTAGGAGGTTGAGGAAAATGAGACATAAAACCCTACATATATATATTTTTTTTTATTTTTTTTTTTTTTTTGACTACTCCTTAACTTACCACTTAATATTTGCTTTCCCTACCTCATTTCTGCTTCTCTTTTTATTGACCAATACCAATTCACTTTCTTTAGTTTTCTTTCAAACTCATTAATACTACCCCCTCTCTCTTCCTTTGTATTCCTTTTTACCACTGTTTAATATTTCCACTTGCATCAATACCTTTTCTTTCTCTCATCTTATGTCTCTGTCTTTTTCTTGTTCCTCTCCTGTATGTGATATTGCCTACCTGTGACCAAAATAATTTTTGATAATGTTTTTGTTGCCTCTCTCTACCCCTTTTTCTTTGTTATCAACATTATTACTTACATCCCACTCCCAGACTCTCTTTCTATGTGAATTTATTTCTTATCTCAAGTGTACATAATATTTTGGGAACCAATACTAAGGGTAGATTTATTTGTGAGAGAAAAATACAGCAAACCCTGTTTATACATTTTGATATCATCTGTCAAATTGTCTACTGACTCGGTGTAATTTGTTTGTAATTGGATAGAAATCACCTGACAATGATTGTCTCAGAGATTTTACGTTACATTTTTCTTTTTTTTTTCTCTCTTGTGTGTGTTTATAAATATGCTTAAATCTAAAATATTTGTTTTTTATATTTTTTTAATTTGTTTATATTTTTTTTCTTTTTGTGGTTTTTTGTTTGTTTTTTTGTTTTTTCTGTTTTTTTTGTTTTTTTTTCATGAACCATTAAGTGCCACTTTGTTTTGAATTTTTGTTTTTAAAAACTTGTTAAAGGATGGAAATATAGCCTCCTTTCAAAAGTGATTTTTGCAAAACAATTGTGACAAAAAAAATATACACTTGTTCTTAACAACTTTGTAGGAAGAAAGGAAGGAAAATTTTGTTTGAAATAAATTTGTCATAAAATTATTTCGGCCACGTAGTGCCAAACATAGGTGCAAATATTACATAATATTATAATCCGTAGTGAGAAGCAATCTAAGGTTTAGTTGTCATTTTTTCTTCAAACTTTTCTCTATGAATGTTTGCAAGAATATCAAAACATTTACTCCTGTGTTTTGAGTAAAATTAAGTATAAAACAACAGATCAACTTTGATCATTTATCTGGACTAGTATCTTTGTTGCTTTCAACACAACTTTTAAATTAAATCTTTTCCATTTACAAAGAGCAGACTATTTTTATCTCTATTTTGTTCACATTTGTAGAAACTGAACTCTGTTGCTTTTTATGTAAGGTTTCATTTCTCTGGGCTGCAATTCTTTAGTAAAAAGTTGCAACATTCATCAACATTGAAAGCAAGTTGTAGATGCTTGTCCAAATAAATTATCAAATCATGATTGATATTGTATTGGTCAGCAAATTTAAAGCTTGTCATTCATTCATTCATTCATTCATTTAATAACCTTTATGCTCACTCTGTTAAACACATTTCTATCAATAAAGAACCATGACTTGCTACTTATTGTTGGTTTGCATCTGAGTTGGGACTATGACAGAGATTGTAGAAAAATCATGTGTGTATGGCAAGGAAGCTGAATATCCTTTGAATTAGCACTTGAATCATGAGCCAGATGAAGTCGGTAATGAACTAAAGTCTGGGTCTATGTGTTAATTATTAATAATATATTGATGGGACTCTGTATGTAATCATCTATTACTGGGACTTTGTTCAAGTCACTTTCAGTTGATTTTTTTTTTTTCATCAGTAAATAATGCACCTGTTACTTGAACAGCATTTATTTTTCTGGAACCCTAACTCCTAAACTTCATCATTAAATGTCTCTGAAATTTCAAATAGGTTGTTTTAGTATGTGGCCTTAAATAATGTAATAGAGGATGAACATAGAAAAAATATTCTGATATTTTGTCAATTATTTTATCAATTAAAAATGGTTGACATAGTAAACATTGACAATATTAATTGTAAAAATAAAAATCTGGTATTGATTACAAGTTTATAAAAAAAAAAAAAAAAAAAAATCGGGTATTTTAGATTTTTCTATAATGAATTAATGCCTATGTTTCCAAAAATGTGATGGTTGCATTAATAGGTTAAAGGTTAATCTAAACTTAATATTTATACCACAAAATCCTGCCATCCTCCTTTGGCCTTAAGCTAAGTTTAATAATTTTAAATGAAGAGTAATTTACTGTACCAGAAGCAATTTTGCTTATTACTTAACATTGCAATTACTATTAATACACAATTGTACAAATAAATGCATAATACAGTATAAAAATGTAGAATATTATACAATATTTTAAGTAACTAGGCTATGGCTTTATGCTTTATAATGGTAGGCAATTGAATATAGATTGTGGAATTCTTTATAATGATCATTGAAATTAGAGCAATTAATGAAATTGAATCTTTTATTTCTTTAGATTTATGGTGATAAGACTAAATTCACTGTAACCAAAAGCTGGCTGGAGCTTGCTTGAGACTTCAAAAACAACTCTCTCTCAAACATCAGTTTTTGAACCTATAATTCTTAAAAACTCCAATTACATTTAATTGTGATATTTACTTATATTTGTATTTGTGTAATGGAGGTAACAAATTAGTATAAGAATTATTAATAGGGAAAAGAAAATTTGGTTGAAGCTGTTTATGTTCACTTTAAATTAATATCTTTGGGAAAGCACAAATCCAGAGTCCTGTTCTGTCACCAGAACTCTGGAGAAAATAAATGTCTCATTGCTGAGATGTTTATATTTGGGTGGAGACAGAGTAAGTGAATGGGCACTAAGTAAAACCACTCTTTCAGACTTAATGCTCAAACAGTAATAAGATCATACACAACTTGTTAACCTTGACAAGGTCAGTTGTATATTTTGCCATTATTTTATTTATTGTAATTCAATCGAAATTCAATTTAAATTTGATTTCATTCCAATTGTTTTCTTGATTAGAATCTGTATTAAGCAAAACTTACTTCTGATACTAAATATAATAAAAAGTAATGCTGAAACAATGCACTTAATAAGGGTGATTTTAAATGTGAATTAAGTTTAAAATCAGTCCAAATTATCGGAACACCCTTTATATCCCACAGTGTTCAAACACTCAATTTTCTTTGTATTGTTGCTATTATTAGAACAGTGTTTTGTCTGATCCATTCTTCAGTTCTCATCTTGGGTTTTCCAGGAAAAAAAAGAAACCTCTTCAAAAAAAAACAAAAACAGAACTATCATAGATAATGCACTTAACAGTTTTTATTAAAGAATGAATTAGCTTTTGTTTGTTCTTCAGTTTGAAGAGGACAACTCAGAGTGAATGAATGACAAAAGTGATTTGGATTATTGAAAAAGAATTATGCATATATGTCAACTTTATTCTTTCACCCACTGTCATTTAAGCCCAACAGCAACATAGCTGGAGACAAAATTAGGTACAGTGGATGACCAGAACACAGCATTTTTAGTTGAACCTTTTTTTTTTTCTTTTTTTTTTTTTGTTTGTTCTCATCACAGCCAATTGAATTTAGTTTATGCATGCTAGGTAGAGAAGTTTTTGCTGATCAAAGTTTGAGACCCATTAACTACCCTCAAGCCAAAGCTGTTATTCAGAGTTTCACCATTATCACATGCAGACAGCTGTTTGGTAGTGGAATAGATATCATTTCAGGATGTGATACTTTCTTCCCTATTATCCAAATATGTTAATCATACATGTCACTTTCAATATAAAATCTGGTCAAAATTCAGTTGTGTTAACATAGCTATCTTTTCTTATTTTTTTAAATAATTTTATATGATTTCTATTGATGAAGCCCTTGTATTTTCCAGAAATTTATCAGTTTTGGGAATTTTTCATCCTTTCAGGTTTAAAGGGTGTGGTCCGTTAACCATAATTCTAAATTGGATCCTTACTTACTGTCTACTATTTGAAAGTACTACTTTGAAGTATTTGGTTACTTACTTTATTACCATAACAAAAATAATACCATTTCTGATGGTTGTTATCCTAGCTTTGATATTAAAAATGTTTCAGAAAAATTAAGAAAAAAATCTTTCTTTTTTTTTTCTTTTTTTTTTTTTTTTTTTTTTTTTAAGCCAACATCTGGTGTTTCTAGGCTGGACTGCACTTGGAGCAAAATACATGAAGTGCAACTTTCATTATTTTAATTTTAAAAAAAAAAATTTTTTTAATAATAATAAAAAAAATTATTAATTTTTTTAACTAACATTTTATTGTCATTTTTTTTGAGTTTATGTTTTAAGCTTAAAACAAATTCTTTTCTTTTCTTTTTTTTTGTTTATTTTTATGCTACATCTTTTTAAAAATAATCTTATTTAGACATGTCCTTAAAACTTTGATTCACAAAAATTTCCTAATAAACTGATGGTCAAATTTCTTATAAAAAAAATAAAATAAAATTCTGACATAATTCCTCTTTCAGTGTTTAACAGCTGTAATTTTGTTTTTTGTATTGTTTAGTATGATGGTTATCTTGTAAATAAGAACTCCCCTCCCCACAAAAAAGTAAAAATAATTTTTCACAAAACTGATAAATTTACAGAAAATGCAAAGAAGTCTTAATGATTAAACATGTATAAATTACTTTAAATAATTTGTTTCTATGAAAACAGTGATGTTAACTCAACCAAACCATGACCTAAAATTTTATTAGGTTGGTGTAAAAATAATGACGTAATAATGTCGTTTTTTGACGTATTTTTTAACATCAAAAAAACGACATTATTACGTCATTATTTTTGCACCAACCTAATACTATACTTTCAAAATACATTCCTCAATTTCAATAAATGCCTTTTTTTTTTTTTTTTTTTTTTTTTAGTAAGAATTGACACTTTCATATCAAATTACTAACATTTGTCAAAAAACATCAAACATGCAGCTGAAAACTTTTGTAATTTAAAATAATACATCATGACTAGATCAATTATTTTTCTAATTCTGGATTCATCTCATTGAATTTTGTTAATGTTACTAATTTGTTTCTATGTTGATACAAGATAATTTAGAAAGTTGACATTGAGTTTGGAGAAAATGTTATCTTCAATGAAGTAGCATTGCTTGTTCAATCTTATCCTTTCTCATGTTTCCTCCAAATATGGCTCTCCACAGCCTCCTTTTTTTGTTTTAATATGTTGCATTGCCATGATTGTCTTTGAGAAATGCTGTAGAGTGGTTCTTCTCTATTGTTTTGAATTAAGAATTGTCTTTCTGGATGAGTTGCTAGACAAAGTCTAGGCTCCTATTTAACATTTAAATAGGACTACTTAGACTGGTCCACTCATTTAAAAAAAAAGAAAATTTTTGGTGGAGTAAGTTTTTTTTTTTTTTTTATAAGCATTTATTAGACTTTTCTCAAGGTACATCTGTCAGAATCAAAAATTTTTTTTTTTTTTTTTTTTATATCATTTTAGAAGTGTGTATGATGGGGAGGGGGTTCCTGTTAATGATATAAATATAACATACATAATTATTAGTAAATATAACTCCTCAATTATAATTGGGTTTTAGCTATGAAAATATAATTTTGGCTACAATTTGCTTGCTTGCTTGCTTTCTTTCTAAGAGGAAAATGAACAATTTGACTTTGTTCAAAATTAAACTAACTTGCAAGTTGATAACTGCACACCGAGCTGAAAGAAAGCTAATGTGAAATTTTTATTAGTTTGCAAGCCTTTAGTTTCAATCTTCCCAAATTGATATCTACATTTAATGTTGGCATATGCATAAGTGTACTTATAACAGAATCATATTAATAAAATAAAAATACTTAGCCTGTTTGTTGTACATGCTTGTGAATTTTGATCTTCACTGGATGCTACATGAAGTAAATGTCTACAATAAAAATGGAAAATAAATATAACAAAAGAAGTTAAAAGTATTAGGAACTCAGATAAAAAAAAAGTGTTTCTGTTTATAGGAGCAAATTAAGTGAAAGAACATAACTCTTAAAAGATGTGAAAAGTACATCACATAAATGAATGTGTTGTACAATAGATGAATAAAATATCAAAATCTACTACAATTTTGTTTATTGAATATTGATGATTTTTAAGTCTATTAGTTATTTTCAGTGGAATAATTACTAAAATATACAGTTGTGAGGAACCAATAACACTATATCCTTCAAAGTCTAAAGTGAGTTAACATGGAAAATTGTCAAAATTATTTGGATTGGTAATTATCCCTTTTGGAAATTGATAAAAGTTCTCTGCCCAGATAGGGAGTACTCATACTCAATATATTTGTAGCAAATTGTATAATTAAAAAAAAAATAAAAAATAACGTCTTTTATTTCCCCCACTCACTAATTTGTGATGCCCATTTGATTAGGTTCCCAAATTATTGCATTCTAATTGAAAGAAATTTAGAAATAAAAATCAACAAAATATTGCTCAAACTGTAAACAATCTTGCTTATTCATAGTTAAATTGTATAAAGCCAATGTTGGGGGAGGGGGTAACATTATCAGCATCAAAAATTGACTCTACTTTTAAAATAAACTTCTCTAACTTGGCTTACTAAGAAAATTATTTCAAAATTTAGTAACACTGGGTTTACAAATGACACCCAATTCATTACCTGTAGTCCAATCTGGTACTATCATGTTAAATTTACAGCTACTGTCTCATGCCTAATAAATTTGGAGATGGGGAAGTTCTAATAACTGGGTAGTGGGTAGAAATTTCTTTCTGTGGGTGAGTCAAAATAAATTAGTACTACTATAATCATCTTCTGTTTTAGCATGTAAGTTGAGGGGATCAGTATAATATATAAAACACAAAGTGGCAGAGGTAATAATGAATGGATATAATTGATAAAAATTGAAAAAAGTAAATGAAAGTACACCCACCCTCCTTACACATCCACTTATTGGGAGAGTACTATCCTTGGGAAAGACCTAAATTCACTTTTCCTTGCACTGTATTTCAATGACAGATATCTCATAACTGATGTTTTATTATGAGTAAGCATTTTGGCTACCTCACCTTCCTAAGCCGAAAAAAAAAACCTGTTACCTCAGAAGGTGTGTTAGTCACCAGTTAATAAGGGTGGTAGAAAAGAGAATAAGCATTAAGTCTATCCATGTAATATGGTAACACACTGACAAACTTGCACTGTTCTCAAATTTTTTATACTGTCACACAAGAAATTATATACAAATATGTATATATCTGTCACTATTTTCCTTACACAGAAATTATAACACCTGAATGCAACAAGCAGTGTGAAAGGATAAAAAGTAAGAGGGTCTTACTTGTAATATTTCCTGAAGGGGAAACAGCTAGGTCAGTGGTTTCCTCTATGTTCCTGGTGGGACCCTGTTGTTTGCTCTACTGCTATAGGCCTATGATGATGTCCCTCTTACTCGTGGTCTACATCACAACTGAAATTTGTCACTGTGACATGACCCTTTTCATTCTACCGAAAAGGGAGATAATCATCTTTTGCATCCTTACACCTCCATAATTAACCTTAAGAGTAGCCAGTAAGAAAATAATTTATTTCCTTTCCTTTAAAACAGTGAAAGGAATGTCAGGAATTTAAATGCTCCCAATGTTATCTGTTGAGCAAACTGGATCAGAATTAAGGCATGTTAGAACTTCAGTAATTGCAGTGCATCAAAAAAAATATGAAAAATATAACAGATAATAGTGCATAAAAATAGAGAAATCACAGCCGTAAAAGAATTAACATTGAGAAACTCTATTAGGTAAAATGAATAGGATGAGCAAATGTTTTGTAATGGCTCAGCTAAGGACTTGACACCACACCAATTAGAAAAAAAGTTGACTATGATGCAAATTTAACAGGAAAGATGCAAGTGAACTTTTGAAATCAACAAAAGCAGAATGATATTTCACTTAAACCTAGTCATTTACCTGTATGGTCACTATACTTAAAAATTCGTCAAAGAAATATTGGAAACAGTGTAGGAAGTGTTTTGTGCTTGCAGCATATATAACAATAGCAATAGATGAAAAAGTCAAGTGGAACCATTGCAAACAATGTACAGTTGTCAGGAGTATCACAATCAGAATATAATGTTAAATCTTAAAGGTCAAGTGAAATCATTATAAAGCATTGGATACCACACTTTTTCCTCCAGTGTTTCTAAATTTTGTAATTTTAGCAAGATAATAAAAAAAAAATTGCTATTGGGTCTTTCTTGGGGAATTATGTAATTTTTTTTTAATTTTTTTTTTTTTTTTTTTTTTTAATCAAATTCACCCCAATCAAGGCAGTAAATACACTAGGGGTTACTTGGAGTAAAAGAATTAGAAAACAAACATTACTAAGGAGCAAGAAGAATTATCAAGAAGACAGTAGATAATGAATCACATTCCATTTACATTTTTGAAGATCAAAGTTGACTGGAAAGCATGAAGGTGGAAGTGAGTTCCACAAGCCAGAAGTGCAAAAAAAGAAACTGTTAACATAGAACTTACAGTTCTATCTAGCCAATTCAACTGTAAATTGATGAGACCTTGTTACCAGTCGAAGTTCATAAAGTCTAGGTACCATAACAAAGAGTTCATCCTAACAATTACCATGAAAGTATTTAT
Organism: Acanthosepion lycidas; assembly: GCA_963932145.1. Classification (NCBI taxonomy): domain Eukaryota; kingdom Metazoa; phylum Mollusca; class Cephalopoda; order Sepiida; family Sepiidae; genus Acanthosepion; species Acanthosepion lycidas. Next base: position 107,240,734 of record OZ010576.1, on the reverse strand, counting down.
AGAAAAGGCACAGGGAAGCAACTTTACAGTGGTGAGAAAGTGACTGAAGCTGAGAGGTTAGGTCCAATAATATTGCTGATTCTCCTTTGGATTTTCTAAAGAATCTCTAGATATAGCACTGGACCATATGTGGCAGCAGTATTCTAAGCATGAACAAATGATAGACTTGTAGATACATAAGAGTTTCTAAAACGTTTAGCATCAGCCATGCTGATAGAAGGCAGAAAGGAATCTCTCAGATGATTAATAGAGAGCAGTTTTGTTTTGGAGGCATTAATACTAACAAGCCATTCTTTGCCCCAGTTAACAATAGTGAAAGTTTTTTTTTTTTTTTTTTTTTTTTACATCAGCTGCTAATATGACCTTATCGAACTGATAAGACTTACTATCAAGACAGGAGTAAATCATTGTCATCAGCATAGATACCAAGTTGAGAGCTGATGCTATCAGGGAGGTTGTTAATGAAAATTCAAAACAAAGTAGGACACCTGCATCAGTACAAAAGGATCTAGAAGAATGGCCATTCTGGATAACTTTCATTTCACAATTTGATAAAAAAAAAAGCCAATCAATTCAAAAGTGGTCTTGTATCCTTATCTTGATTATTATACTCCCAACATTTCAGCCATTGTACCCTTCAGCCTTCTTTAGGTGTTTTTTGCACTTGGTAATCTTGGAATTTTGAATCAAACCCTTTATTCAATCCATGGGGTAGATTGTTCTCATTCTTCTTTTCATGTTTACAGATGTTTCATATCAGTTAATTCTCTCTAGTCTATTTATTTCCCTTTATATTGCTTGCCCTTTACTTCAACTGAACCGGAGTATATTACTTTCCAGTATTACTTGACCCAAGGATTGAATTCACAATTGCCAGGGACCAAGATATGTTTTAATCCATGATGCCATGTATCTCTTATATACTGTAGTGGTATTATTTTGAAGCCATAACTTAATGCTTGTATTCAGGTGGAGGAATATTTTGAGTGTCCTTTCTTAATTAGAATCTTCCAGATGGTATTCATCTTAATAATAGGGCTGCTAAGGAGGTTACCAGAGCCCACAATGTATATTGATTCTTTAACTTGTTGTTATCCTCTAGTGTTGTTCTTTGTTTATTATCTTGACTACATTCCACAGATGTTGATGTATACCCTTTTCTAATCGTACATAATCAACCACACCTGTTTTCAATGTCTGCACTTTTTTTACTATAAAGTTTCAATTTGGAGATGTTTTTGCAGGAAGACAATTATAATCTAATGAAAAGTCTTATGCCATTCTTCACTATGTAAATGAGGTTTTATCTGACTAAATATCAAGTCAGTTAATTACATCATTTCTTTTGAGTTCTTTACCTCAATAAGATTTTGATAAGTTTTTAAAATTCCTCAAAAAAAGTTTTGTTTTTTTTTTTAACAAAAAATGAAATCAACTTTGTTTTATTTACAACATTAACTTTATAGAAAATCATATATACCATTGGTTCCATAATCTATCTTTTAGAATTTTTTTATGTTCCTCCATCCTTATTTTTAGGGGACATCTCATCTCACCCTTGTATTCCTTACTTCAACTCCATGAAATAGAATACACATTGAGTGGGACCTGGTTTAGCAGAGATATCTTCAAAGGGTTAAACTACTTTTGAACACCACCTTGATGTCATATGGACCACATACATTTTGAATCGTGTCAGATGTACCCCTTAGACAGAACTGTGGCAGATTTTTTTTTTATTATTGTTCTTCATTCTTTTATATGCTTATGGGAGATGATTTTATGCTTATTGGTTAGTTGATGGTGTTTATAACACTGATTATCTGTTGTTATGTATCTGGGTTACTACTTGTGAGTTTGGTCAATGTTATATGTAGAAGATATCTTGATGCTGTATGGATGGTAGGAACTGGAGTTCAGGTATTGTCCAGATAGCGTACAATATATAGATATCTTGAACCTATATTCATTGTGAGTTATAAGTATATCCAGGAAGGCCAGCTGATCTGCTTCCTTTTCCATTATGAACTGTATAGAATATTTTATTGAGTTCACATGGTGCTTATACATTTTCCTGGTGGTGGCCTGAGTATGAAGGCATCATTTATGTATCTAAACCAAATGGTTGAATTTTGGGGTGACAGTTAAATAGAAAGGCATATAATGATGATAATTCCTAATCTCAAAAATTCCAATATAAATTATCTATTAGAAAATGTTTATGGAAATATGATTGATGAAATAAAACAACTTTTTCTATTTGCTGTGTCCCTTTAGGATGTTGGCAGTCATGGGCCACCACAATTTCCTGTCCTTTGTAGCTCTTAGTAATTTTTTTCTTTTTATCTCTCCTAAACCCTTTTCTGCCAGCCATTTAAACAAGCTCATTAGGTGGGTTATGTACTGTTTTCCTCTGTCCCTCTTGCCTTCAATATGTCATGTGATTGTCAAATTTTCCAAGCCCTCTTTCCTTATTACGTGCCTTAAAAACTGTTGCTTTCTGATGTTAAGTATAATTGTCTTTTTTGTTTCCATTTTCTTTAAAATTTTGTTGTTGCTCACATGTTCACTCCATGGTATTCTCAGCATCCTTCTGTAGAACCACATTTCTATTGCTTCAAGTTTCTCCTTCATATGTGCAGAAATGGTCCCGCATTCACTGATATATAAGAGGACAGATATCACATAACAGTTCAGTACTCTTTTCTTCATTTCTAATGAAAATTTTCTGTTTCTAATACTTTGCTTAGCTTTTGAACTTTTACTATTATTTTATTGATTTTGGTGTTACACTTCCCAGATATTTAAATTGTTGTACTTGCTTGATTTTTGTATCTTTAATTTCTAATTTGCATGTTGGGTTGTTCCTTTTGCTTTCTTCTTGCAATTGATGTTTAGTCCTTTCTTCTCACTTTTCTTCACTACCTTCTATAGGAGTTCTTGTAGTTTCCTTTCTGTGCCTGCTATCAACACTTATGTTGTTAAGATTGTGGCCACCAATAATGAATGGAAATATCTTATTTGAAACCTTTTTTTTTCCTTTTTTTTATTGAAGAAAATTCTTTAGCCAACAGTCATACATTTTTTATTTGATTTATGAAAACAGCCAGAATTCAGTGAAAATTTTAAAAATAAAACATTTGAGAAAATTACTACATCAAAAACAAACAGTGAAGACATTTTTTTTACTATATAACCTGTATTTAATAATCATGCCTTGTTACCAGCTTAAATTTTATTTTAATCACTACAATCCTCAATGTATTTTAAAAACAGTAATAAGATTCTTTTCATTGTCTCAATATGTAAACAAGAATATTGATAAGACATTTATGAAATTGCTACTCGATCCTTTTAGAGATTTAAAGGAGAAAAATAACTTTTATTTTAAGAAAAGAGCTTATACACCCAGTGCATTGGTCATGGGCTTTTCCTACATGACAAATTGGTCAAAGCTAAATACATTGGTAGAAACCGAGTTCTGGATTCATAAACTTGCCATTATCATCTGTAACAGTCCTGAAAAAAAAATGTCTGTTTTTTTTTTTTTTGTTGTTCATTGATTTATGAATCAAGTCTGCCTGATTGATTGTATGAGAGAATTCAAGTTCTTTTTTATCATGGCAAATGTACACATATTTCATAATCAGGGACAATATCAAAATTTGATATAAGCATAATGAGGAGAGATGGAACCTTGCCAGATTCAATCACTGCCTCCTTTTGCCTGTACTTTTAGCTATCAAGTTCCAATTTGGAGATGATTTCATAGGAAGAAAATTACGATCTGAGAAAAATTATGCCAGGTTTCACTGTATAAATTCTATCTTATCTGACCAAATCTCAAATCAAATACTTCATTTCTTAAGAGTTCACGACTTCTGTAAGATATTGATAAGAATGTATCTTCATATAAATTTCCCCTAGATTTCAAATCATGGGTAAATTTTTATGAAGATGTTTTCTTCAAAACAAAACTTTGTTATATTACATGAATTAAAAAACAATTTTGCTTTTATTAATAAAAAAATGAAAGAACTTTATTTTCATCATTAATTTTATTGAAGACTAATTACCAATTTGTTCCACAATCTTCAACTAATTTTCTGGTAATTTTGTAAGTTCATCTTGCCAAAGTTTTTTTTTTTTATATTTCTCAGCAATTAAATTTAGATGCCTTCTGAATTTTTTTATTTTTTTTTTTTATTTAGAGAATTCTTCAAAGACCTGTATAAATGACAATCCAAAGGTTCAATATCTGGTGAATGTGACAGATGAGTGGAAACTTTCCAGTCAAACTGGAACAATTTTTATTTGATCAGCAAAAAAGTAAATGTTTAGAATACTAACAGAATACTATGCACTTCCTTTCAATTCTGGATGTATATTTTTTCTGTTGTTTCTGATTAGTCCAATTGTAAGTAGAACTCTTTTATTTAATCAACTGTATCTCATTGATGGCAGCATGGAATAGATAGCAACTCAGTTTAAGGAATCAAAATGCTAAGTTTGAATTCCAGTTGAGTTTGTTAATTCACTTAAATGCTAATACCCTTGGGAAAGATATGAATCCATCTCCTCTCTCCCAGCTATAGATAAATAGCAGGACAGACTGGATCCTATAGCTTCATATGGCCACCAGTCTAGGAGAAGGAAAACTCTGAATTCAAAACCAGCCTGGAAAGGGTTGGACTCCATCAGGCTATCATGCCCAGAAAACACCACTTCTGCTATGGCTGCAGTACATGTGATGACCCTATGACTCTAATGACTTACCGGATTCATAATTGTGATAACATTGATTATTCTCAAGTGTTGTCTTCATCTGATTACTATCAATCTCAATGGATCAACATGGCTAGACCCTGGAGCATATTACAATGAGAAATCTTCAGCACAAAACTTTAAATGTATCAAAAAATGTTTTTTTAATCATTCACACTATTTTCACCATAGAATTGCACTTTTTTTATGTTACACTTTTACTTTAAAGTTATATTTTTAAAAAAAATGCATAATTATTAAAAATGTTATCTGTCTATATTTCTGAGATGAGGTATTGTAATTATTTACATTGTTTGAACTGTTGTCCTCATCTTTATTGTTATGTTCATGATGTTTTGGCCATTGTATGCTCTGGCCTTGATTGGAATTTCAAACTGAACCCTTTATTTTGTCTGGGGTATATTGTTCTAATTCCATGTGCCATGCTTCTTCTGGATGCCTCAGCTATCTCCCTTTAACTCAGATCTCCAAGCATTTTTTTTTTGTTCACTACTGCCATAGCCAGTATTGCACTCACAACTCCTAAGCTGGCCAAGCCTAGAAATGAATACAATATAGGAATCAGTAATATGGAGTGCTAGAGAAAAGCAATAATAACAACAAAATTGCAATATGAGCTCTGGAAAAAATGGTTACTGAGAAATTACATTTATAGGTTCCAAAAATGGCCCAGTTGATAAAAGCATTGGTTTGATCCAAGGAGTTGTGAGTTCAATACCTGGCTATGGCAGTGGTAAACAAAAAAAAAACAAAAAAACTTGAAGAGTTAAGTTAAAGAGAGATAACTTAGACATCCAGAAGAGGTATGGTACAGTGGACAAAAGAAAGGGTTGAGTTCAAAATTCCAATCACCTGAAGAAGGCCAGAACTTACAATGGCTGAAACATCGTGAAAATGACAATAAAGATTAGGACAACAGTTCGAACAATGTAAACTGTTATGCTCTTCTATATTTAATGTTAAAATGAAGAAACAGAAATATGCCAATTTCAACAAAACATTTTTTTTAAATGCACTGACATAACTACTGTTACAATACAGTGATCTTTTTTTTTTAATAAACTTGAAAAAATAAACACTCTTCCAGGGATCAAAATCCCACCTCCCTACTATTGAAGCAACACAGAATTTGGATAAAAACATTTTAAATATATACAAGGAAATTTTATAAATAAAAAATGAAATCCAAGTAATCAAATTAGCTTTAAAAATAACAATTTATTTTGTTTTTCATATGTATCCTATTTTATTCTTTAGAAATCTTTTACTTATGTATTCCATTAATTTTAAAAGAAAACTTTAAAATTTACATTTTTGTTAATTATTGGGCTCAAAAATGACAACTCAAATGTAAATGAAAAGTTTTCATTTTGGATTCACTCTGCCCAAAACCTGGCTCCTTGGTAAAGAGTTAAATGTTGCTTAGAGCAGCAAATGACGGACTTGTTGAATGCCATGATTGTTTACCTCTTCAAGGGACACAGCACATAAAAGAACAGCATCAAAAACAAATTTTTAGGCCTCTTACTAACTGCTGCTAATTGTTAATTGTAAAGTACAAGAAGACAACAGTTTTCTATGTTAAAGTTTTTTAGAACAAAATTATTTTTAGGTCAATTTACAAGATTTTAACATTTTAATAACAGATATTCCATATGAATTTTAAATGAAAATTATATTTAAATTTTGCTGTGAACTTTCTTCAAAAATTTTAGCTACTCAAAATGGCACAATTTATTTTACTTATTATCACCAGAAGAAACTTTGAAGTTTGTGTTTTGTAAAAACTTGAGACAAAATTCAAAATTTCCAATATTGCTATTTACCTAAAGCACTTAGTTACTTCAGTAAGAAAGTTTTATAAATAATAAAAGTTTGAATCAGTCTTTTCTCCAAGTTAGAGGGTGAACAGTAGGACAGACTGAACTCTTTAGGCTAAGATAAAGAAAAAACTCTGAATTCAAAACTCTGCGTAAGGCTACAGGAAACCACTCCACTATCTTTCCTAATAACTCATGACAATTCATTGATAATAAAGAAAAGGAATTTGACTACATACAATCAATAATGTTAGAAATTTCATAGTGTCAAATATTTTAAACTGGTAATTAACTAAATACCTACTTGCTCAACAAACAACCCTAAGTATTTTTAAAGTGAAATTTTATAAAATTGGTCAAGGTATTTTGACACTATCAAGTTAGCCTAGTAATTTTTTTTAAAAAGTTGGGAGTTTTATTTAGATTTTCCTGCATTTAACTGCTGACCTTTTATTAAAAATATGGAAAAAACATAGAGGTCACATGGTATCTGAATATAAAATTCAGTAAATAAAAAAATGTTTATGATGTCATGAAATTATGTACAAGTAATGAGCAATAACTGATTAATATATGATAGATACAACTTGATTTCTTAAATATGGGGAGTGTGAATGTGGCTTTTTAGTCCTGCTAGGGTTTTATATTTTCTTGCACAGATGTGGCAATGTTGGGCATCTTTTACAGTAATTGTTTAATTAGTAGTGGATTAATATATGGAGAAATACATATATAGTTTTGTATTAGGGTAGCAATTTATCTCCAATACATGTTTCATTAAAAATGACTTACAAGATATGGTTGTAAAGATTTTTTTTTTTTTTTTTTTTTTAAATGCAAACAGGGGGTTTCTTCTTTGGGCTTAGTACGCGTAGAAATTGTCCAAATCATTGTTTATTCCAGATGTTTTTGGCTAATCTATTAGCTATTTTCAAGGATTTGTGTTGTACTATTGTAAATGGTGTGTAGGTTGCTGAAAGGAAGACATTTTTAATTCACAAGTACAGCCAGTACAATGTAGTTATATTTATAGCTGATCTTATTAAGGGCTGTTTTTATGACAAAAGCTACAATTATTTTTAGTTGCTTTTTACAGTTAGAGGTGCATGTCACATTTGTGTTCTTAACAAGTATGCCATGTATCAAGGTTGGTTTAAATGGCCCCTTATGGAATTAGAAATAATGATCAGTAACTGATAAATATATGGAGAAATTATATATGTACAAACTTAACAAGGAGCTCGGTCACTGGTTGAAATGGTTATATCAGTGTTATGCATGGCGTATGTCAAAGAAAGATCATTTCTTTGCTAAGAAAGAGGCTGAATAAGTTCTCATTGGATTTGAATATCCTGTACTTCTGAAACAATGCAATGATCAAATCCTGCCTCCAATATTCCATTCTAGTAACAGAATCTAAGTGTGAATAGATGATTCATTTTGTTAAATGTCAATCTGTTGTCCTTTTATACTTTCCTAACATGAGTGGCATCATAGAATGATGTAAAAGTAAAGAAGAGCTACAAAGCATGTGCCAAGGAGAAAATCTCATCAAAACAATTGCTATGAAACTATTTACAGAAAAAAAAAACATGATGGTGGGAAAATGACTTAAGTTAAGAAGCCAGATCATGACTGATAACATGACAAACTCTTCTTTGGATTTTGTCAAGAACAGCAGGCCATATGTGGCAGCAATATTCAATGTATCAGTTAAATGGTAGATTTATAGATGTGCAAAATGGATTCAGATAAGAAAATTGTCTGGCACAACATAGTGAACCAACATTTTTAGCAGCCAACCTGGCATCTGGTTCAATATAATCATTCCATTTTATGTCAGTAGAAAATGTGAGATTGAGAAGGCATAATAAGTTGCTCACCTAGTGGCTGGCATCAGCCATGCCAATGGAAGACAAAAATGTTTTTTTGAGATGACTAAATGGGAACAGATTTTGAAGATATTGAAATTTACAAGCCATTTCTTTCATCAGATAGCAATTCATTGAAGGTAATCTTTGAGATCAGCTACCACTTTTTCTTTATTGAACCTATTGGACTTATTCTTAAGACAGGAGTAAATAGCTGTGTCACCAAAATAAATACAGAGTTGGTAAATTGATGACATCAGGAAGGTAATTGAGGAAGATGAGAAACAAAATATATCCAAGTATAGAGCTGTGGGGTATGCTTGCATTAATGTGAAAGGAACTTGAAGAGTAGTTGTTCAACATTTATTACATGATTTGTTAAGAAAGATTGGATCAAATTGAAAATTCAGCCAGACACACCATACTCTTTTAGCTTGTGAAGAAGACCAGCATGTCAAATGCTTTCAAGATAGCTAAAGCTACAACCTGGGAGAAAAAAATCAGCATCCTCACATAGATTGATTTTAAGGAATATCAAAGCCCAGCCTTAAAAATTTACTTAATTTATAATGAAGATGCCATCTGTTATATTCCGTGCTAATAGGAATATATACTTGAAAAACATGGTGGATAAAATAAGTAAGGTTTATTGTAAAAATCGATACAATAAGAATAAAGATAACAGTTATGCACAAGGTTGTCGCAAGTCAATCCAGTAGTGAGTGATACTATTGGAAGGTTGGTAGTTCTCGCATAAGTCTGAGTCGTACTCAACAAATTCCAGCTAGGATATTTGCCAACTGCCAAATTTAACATGGGGTATCCGAGCCCGTATGCTTGGGCAAAAATTCCCCATAGACCCCGTAAAAAACGGGGTTGGGTAGCTGTCTGCCACCCCAGATGAGACTCTGCCCTTCAGCATAGCCTCATCTGGGTTCCTCTCTGCCTGAAAGCAGAGAGTTTGACAGTACAGCCAAAAAAGATTTCAGCTAGAATATTTAGCCACCTCCCCACAAGGGTTGCATGTGGCACAAGGCTGGGTTTAACGTGGGTTCTCTGAGCCCATAGGCTCAGCCAAAAAATGCCTGTAGAACCTGCATAATGGGATTGGGTTGGTCAACCTCCTCAAACAAGACTCTGCCCTTCGGCTGAGCCTCGTCCGGGTTCCTCTCTGCTCAGAGGCAGAGAGTTCGACCATCTAGCCAAAAAAGATTTCGGTTAGACTGTAGTCTGTCGACTTACAGATACTTATAGGAAGTTACTACCTATAGTGTAGTCATTCATGGGGGTGACAGGTTATTCCATTACATCACCATCTTTCTTCAACATATCAACACAAAACAATATTTATAATAACTGTTCATTCATTACTACTATCTTCATTATTATTAATTCTTCCATTGAATAATCACCTAACCCACAAAACAACTCTCTATTGTATTTATGAAGTGGCAATTGCCACCTGAACTCTAACATGGTGAGAGAAGTGATAAAGTTGGGTGGGGGCTTGAGAGATTTATAAAAGCTTAATAATAATATATCCAAGTGCTGATTATGGCAGGAACCATCTTTCAGTTATATGCAAACTTAAAATTACAGAAATTAAAGAAAACCAAAGCAACACCTAAAATACAATACAACAAACTCCTGAATGATCCAAACTACAAAGAGATGTATACCGACAGTGTTAAAAGCAAATATAATAACTTGGATGGGACCAGAAATTTGAAGTGGAACACATTAAGTGAAGCTTTAGTGTCATTGATGAATGAGATAATCCCAATGAAAATAAGACAAGAGAAAAAGCAGTGAATGACAGATTAAATTCTTGAGATAATGAAAGTGATAGTAAACAATACCAAAGAATAGTACATCTTATAGAACATTAGAAATAAACAAATGCAGGTAGTTAGAAGTTGAAAATGTGCTAGGAGAGAAAGAATGAGCATCACATATAAGTCAAATGAATAAAAGAGTTAACAAAAGATGTGCTCAACAGGATGCATAAAAATAAAAAAGGCAGCACCCGTAATAGGAAAAGAAACCATACTTCAAAGATAGAACAAATATGTAAGAGATCTCTTTCACAAAAGAGGGAACCTGTAATACACAAAAATATGGAAGGACCTAAAATAGTCCGTCTATATTTCTGAGATGAGGTATTATGTACAGTATTTACATTATGCGGACCATTGTCCTCATCTTTGTCGCCATATTTGTCACAACGTTTCGGCCGTTGTATGCTCCGGCCTTCTTCAGGTGGTTGGAATTTCGAACTGAACCCTTTATTTCGATCCCTGGGGTAGACCATTGGAAAATTCGTAAACTTAAGGAATCAGCACATATGCTAGGCCACAAAAATCTCCTGAGCCGACCAAGCATAGAAATAAATACAATATGGGAACCAGTAATAAGGAGTGCCAGAGAAAAGCAATGATAACAAAGTTGCAATATGAGCTCTGATAAAAATATGCCAAAGTTGCAATATGAGCTCTGGTAAAAACATGTAATGATAACAGCAAAATTGCAATATGAGCACTGGTAAAAATGGTTGCTGAAAACATTAGGTTTATAATACCTAGAAATTCATACACAGATGAACTCAAGGACACATGGCACAGTGGATAAAGGTGTTGGTTAGATCCAGTGACAAACCCAAAGAGTGTGAGTTCAATACGGCAGTGGAGAACTTTCAGAGGGAAAATTAGCGGGAGATAACTGATAACTGACATCCATCAAACATGGCACGTAGAACTAGAACAGTCTACCCCAGGGATCAAAATAAAGGGTTCAGTTCGAAATTCCAACCACCTGAAGAAGGCCAGAGCGTACAAAGATGGTCCGCATAATGTAAATACTAAAATAGTCCATTGAACAAAATGTGATGGGATTGTAATTAGCTATTAACTATAGTTGATTTCAGCATTGAGGAGATTATGAAAATAATAAATGAAATATATGGCAAATATACTGGAACACCTCAGTAGACCCATGTTCATAACACTTCTTAAGAATCCAGGTTAAAAATGAATGCAAACTCCATTAGACAATCAACTTAATAAGTAAGCTTATCATTCAGATATGACAGGGTTTAACATTTTACCTCACAAGAATGTCTAATGATGATTTGAAATAGGAAATAATTAAAGTTAAACTGTGAAAAAATTGTGGAAATTAAGCATCAAGGAGAAAAAGGAATGAAAGAATGGATTAAAAATAATAAGTAGAAGCCATAAAATAAGGCTCTTGGAAGATTTGAACTTGAAACATTGAAGTAGAACAGATTAAGATGTAGCAAGATTAAATCTTCCCCAACCCACCACGTTGCCTCTAGGCAGTAAGACAAGATTTATGGTCTTCTAAAACTTCTCAAATTCCAAAAAATATTCTTTGCTATGTTTATTTAAAGTACTATCAAACCCCACAAACATTTATATCATTACCACATATTAAACACTAGTGGATTGGTTTGACCACATTCTGAGGTGAGCCATTTGTTATTAGACAAAGAAAGGTCATGAATATCTTATCTGGAAACATGCAATGAATCAATGCCAAAGGTGCTCAAATTTTATAATATAAACCCAGATAGAATAAGCTGGTAAAGTTGAGTTAGAGATGGAGAGACCAGATGTTAAGATAGGCGAGGTCCATTATAAACCTCCCCTCTGCAACTGCTACCACCAATTAATTTACAGACACAAGCTCAATAGACAAGATTGACAGTGACAAAACTGAGGTAACTACTACGAATTACTGTTAGAATAATTTTTCTGCTGAAAGATCATCAATCAGGCTACATAAAAAGATTAATAATTCTTTACTCCTTATGTACTTTTAAATTCTTCAAATTGTTTTCATTAAACCTGTTGTCAGTTATCAACTGAGTTTGTTGTTTTGTGCTCTGAGTCAAAGAAGCTACTCCAGCTACAAGGACTTCACACTTGAAATCCCTGCAGAATCAAAACAACCACTGGGTGAGATCCCCATAGAATCTGGTTACCTCCCAGCTTGCTGATGTCAACATGCAATGGTCATGAAGATTAAAAACATTGCCAAGTGTTCATGCTAAAAATACTCCATTTTTGGTAGTGCTTGGACAGTGAATGACAGATTGTTGAAACAAAACAAGATAGTGCAGTGTCTGAGGTTATACAAATTCTTATAAATAAAGCATATAACAGAATTAGATCAGAAATAAGACACATACAGTATGAATTCTTTAAAAACATTGCAACAAGAAATGTGATAATTGTGATCAGAATGATACTGGAAATAGCAATACAAGTGCAGAAGGATGGTATGGTATGTAGACTATACAAAATGGCATGTGGACTATACAAAATCATTTGATAAGGTATGTAAACTATACAAAATCATTTCATAAGGTACAATACAAAGATCTATCTGAACCTCTAGGAAAACTTAATTTATTTGGGAAAGATATTAAAATAATTCAGGGCATACTTGTAGCAAACCTTCTGCATACAAATAGAAAATGAATTGAGTAAATACACAAAAATAGATAAGCATGTAAAACAATGATGTGTCTTCTTGGTGGACTTATTCAACCTTTACAGTGAGGAAGGAAATCCTAAGAGAACTAGAAATTCTATCAGGATTTATAATTGGTGATCACAATTTTAACAACATAAGATATATAAATGACACAGTGTTGATAACAGACACAGAAAGGAAACTACAGGAACTCCTAGACAAAGGACTAACCATCAATTGTAAGAAGACAGAATCTATAGTTGTCACCAAGAGAAACAGCCTGAGATGTGAATTAAAAATTGGAGAATGCCAACATCAAAAGAGCACAGAAGTTTAAATATCTAGCAAGGATTTTAACGTGACTGAAAATGTGACATCGAAATCTAGACATGCATTTGAATAGCAAAAGATATCTTCTAAAAACTAAACAAAGTATTAAAAAGCAGAAAAATATTGTTAGAAACAAAAGAAAAAAGTGCTGAACTGCTAAGTAAAATCAATCCTCCTATATAGCAGTGAATGTTGAACAATTTTCAGGAGATGTGATTGGTTCTATAGAAGAATGCTGAGAATATGATGGACAGAGCATGTAAGCAATGAGGAAGTTTTAAGGAAAATGAAAACAAAAAAGGACACTAATATTTAGAATCAGAAAAATATGGTTGAAACTTCTAGGATATATGAGGAAGGAGAGCTTGGAAATTTGACACTCACATGAAATATTGAAAGCCAGAAGGACAGAGAAATAGCAAGTAGCCTACTTAACAAGCTTATGTAAATGGTTAACAGAAAAGAAGAGCTACTGGTAGGGGCAGTAAAAAAATATTGCTAAGAGTTACAAACAAAAGGAAGTTGTGGAGAGCTATGTGCTGAAGAGACACAGCACATAGAAGAATTAGATGACTAGTAAACAAATAAATTACAATCATCTGCAGTGATACCTTGTTATTTCATTTGTTCTCTTGTGCAACCATACATGTTCATAATATTACCAACATTCCACCTCACATGAACTTTTGGTTTAAAAGATGGAATAAGTAATGTACAGATTGCTTCCCACTTTAAAACTTCTCTAGTACAAACCCAAAAACTATTCCACTTGCCTCCTGTATAATAATCATGCAAAAATCTTCTCAAATCTTCATCTGTGAATTCAAGCCATGACATGAACTGATGTATTCAGCTGTTATAAGCAGGGTACTTCTACAAGTTTTCTCACCCTTTTTTATTGTAGTATATTTAGAACCATGAAATACAGATTATCCAGAGAGGGATATTGATCAGGTGTTGTTCATAATCATATTATATTTGCAATAAGAATGAGATAAGTCATTTTCATCTCACCGTAACAATATTTTATCTTCTTAATAATAATTTCACCAGAAAGAAGGCACTCTGTGACTAAATAAGCAAAACATTTTAAAATATGGATTGCATTTAATCAAGTAGAAATCATTGACTTAGAAGAGCAAAATTGACTCCAAAGGAACAGAAGATTTATTTAATGGTCTAAGATTAAAATTTCATTTTTGTTTTTGTGAATGTGTGATAAGATTCACTAAAGATGCAAAATTGAAATGAAAATTTTTTAATCTTAAGTTATCTGCTTTACCAGTATTATACCTGTATATATAGAAAGACAATCAGATGTACTACAGATTTTACAAGTACTTGATTAATTGCTGGCAGTTAGAAATCTTAATACTACTTTTTAAGTATTCCTTTTTTATTTGTTGTCTAATTCTGCTATTAATATGTCATGTATTTAATACTAATAAGGTGGAATTTAGCTTAACTTTGGTAATCAAGTAAGAATTGATGTTCTAAGACAATTATTAATTTTTATTGATTAATTCATTAATTTCCCAAGATTTATCAACTCTTTGCAGGTTATTTAAAGCTAAAAAATATTTTTAGTTTGTAAGAATTTTTGGGGGATAAAAATGATTTAATGATACAAGTCTTAATAATTAACCCATAGGTGGGAGGAGAATAAGTGGAAAAATGTAGAAAAATCCGATCCCATATATAAACGAACACACACACACACAAACAACCTGGGTTTTATAATAAGTATATCTTGATATGAGTTGTCCCCCTTTCATTCTCGTGATGCCTCTTAATCGTGTTTTCAAATTGATTTTGTGCAAAAACAATTGTGTTTTTCCAATTTTTGGCACTGTTAGAACCACCGCAAGGTAATTTTACGTAGTCCTGTAAAGTTTTGTTGAAATCGGTTGAAAAATGTAGGAAATCCGATCCAATATATAATCGTACACACACACACACACATAAATCTGCGTTTTATAATAAGTAAGATTACCAATACAGAGAATGTGAGAGGAATATCTCTTTGTTGGCAATTGAAGCAACTTGGAGGAAGAATAGCATTGGTAGTACCTGGAGTTGATGCATGTTTTGGGTTGGTTGGCCGGTCACTGGTAGTGATATTGACAGATTGTCTGTTCACTGCAACTCTCTTCCAGCGTTGTTGCCAGCCTTCTTAAAAGCATATGAGGTGGGTCATTTTCCTATGTTTTTTCTTTGTGATAAGATTCTTTTATATCGTAATTTATATTTTGGGAGTTGGATGTGATGCTTAGAGACCCTCTGCAGAGAGCAACTTTTTATTTTTGCTTTCTTAGCATCCGTCCAACATGTAAAATGAAGCAGAAAGAGATCTAATTTGAAACAGAGTATAACAATAGTAAGTTCAGTACTTTCAAATTTCCAGTAAATCCGAAAATATATCTCTTCCACTTGTCTAATATTAAATAACAAAATGAAAAGAGAAAAGAAAAACAATATTACTGGACTGTTTTACACGCGGTAATTCATCATCAAAACACCGGTTAGTGAAGACCCGAGAAGAAACTTGTTTATGCTAGCACCGATCCATTAAACACACGGCTCTCATGGTTTGCAAAGTGAAATCATTCTGAATGAACGTCCGGCTCTTTCTCTGTGGAGTAAGTTTTATAAATTCTGTTTTGCTTTTCCATATCTGTTCGCGTTTAGTTAATTTATAGATGAGAAAATTTTAAAATTGATGAATATTTAAAAATTTTAATAGATACAGCATGCATCTTTTGTGGGGGGGGGATTATTTTTTTTACTACGGAATACGAAACGTGATATAACAGGAATGTTTAGTTAATCGTTATTCAATCTAAGTGAGTTGAATTTTAAAAAATCCATCAGAGAGTTTTTATTTTCGTTAAAATAATAATAGGGTGTATTTGCATTTTATTTATTATACTTTTTTTAACATTTACATTACAACCTAGCTAATAAAAAATATTCTGACTTTTTTGCAAATTTCCTACACTGGTTACTTTTTTGTGTTGTGTTAACTGTCAGTGTAGTGTTAACTATTTATTTCTTTTTAGATGTCATTAATCCCGAGTAAGTTGGATGAAGTTTATTTGAGAAATTGTTATTGAACGATTCTTAGTAAATTAGAAAGTAAAAAACAGTCTTGTCACTCTTCTTGTCAAAGAAGGCTCCAGTCCATCGTATGAAATTTAAACGCTTAAAATCGCATTACTGGAATTCTTTACGAATTTTTTTTCTCCTCTCATTTTATTTTTACAGAAGTATTAATAATATTTCATTAGAATCCATAATTTTGTTCCATTCCTGAATTATGTTCTGCAATAACTTAACGCACAATCCTGTGATTTGTTTATTACAATTATGAGGTTCCGTAGTCAGAAATCGTTCTCGTTTGTTTTCCTTGTTGCCGTTGATGCTAAAATTCGCACTGCTTGCCTCGTAGCAGAAATCATTTTATTTTAGAGGAAAATAAATGAAAAATATTTGTCCTCTAAGGTTCATTATTTACATTTTTCTCGTGTTGATTATTCTTTCATATAAGAATTCGTAAACAGAAGATTTTTTTCTTGATCTGTAAGTAAAATAAATAATTAAAAAAGTTAATTGCTGACAGTTGAGTACACACACAGTCAACTACCGATTTTTTTTTGTTTTTTAAAATATTTCTGATGGCTCGTTGTTTTCCTTATTTTTTTCACCAATAAATGAACAGAATATATTTGAAAAATAAACGACTGTACAGATTTTTTTTATAAAGCTATCTAATTATTTCTTTCTTTTACAAATCTTTACATTTTTTTTTACAATTTACATACAAAAAAAAAGTATTTTGAAGAAACATGAAGGAAATTAAAATTTGAAAAGCTTACGGATTATTATTCCCGCTCTATGAATTGCAAAAAACAGAAGATAATTTTTCTTTTCAAATTTTCAGAAATTCAATAAAAGGAAAAACCCGTTAGTGTTAACTATCATTATTATGCCTGAGTGTTTATAGACAAGATTATTTAATGTTTGAGGGTTTCAAAAAAAGAGAGGGGGTATTATTGTTGAATTTTTAGCGTCCCAAAAATTTTCGTGTATCAAATACTGAATTACCTCCCTTAGATTGCCGAGCATAGCTGGACTTCGGAAAAATCAATTTATTTTATTCAGAAAATTTTTTCACATAAAATATGTTGCAATTTTCGTTTTATTTCTGAAAGTTGCAAAAAAGAGGAATTGGCCCGATTTTATTTTACGTGTTACTGTTATTGATCACAGAAATTGAATTAGATTCCTTTTTTTACTCCATATTTTAAAAAGATGGTGTAATTGTCAATTCTGTGTTTGGTATCCGAAAAAAAATTGTTTCGGACGCTAAACTAGATGCTGTCTAAAAAAATACTTCTCTCAAGATTTTTAAGGCCAATTTAATTTTCTTCTTTTTTTTAAAAAAAAACAAAACATTTCTAATTTTTAAGCGCTTTTGTCAGTAGAGAGCTGATAAAATATCCGAAATAGATCCTACAGCTTCTGGCCAATAGGATGGTCCGAAAGTTTTGTCACCTCCTACTTCTCTTCCAAACTGTAGAAGCTCGTGTCATCCATCTGAAATAGAAAATTATGTGTGGTGTGACAAGACTTTCGGGCCACCCATTATATTGCATGAATAGTTGGCATGTATACCTTTTTTATATATATAAATTCCATCTTATATGGATAGAAAAGGAATGAATATAACTACACTGTGGAATTACTCCCAACAGCTTTCCAAGTAATTGAATGGATTTTTCCTTCAACTCCTTGGATTCTGTTAGAAATTTTTAGTCATAATTTTCTCAAATAAAATAGAAAAAAATAGTTAACTTTGATGTGTTCATGGTCATAGATTTCATGGAAATTAAACAATGATTATAAATGTTAAATAATTTTTCATCAACAAATGATAATATTGATGGCTATTTCTAATGTCAAATAAATTGGTTCATTTTTGAAAAGTTGTTTTGTGTTTACTAAATAGTAAGAAGAGCTTGTTGGGGTTTTGCACTTGAAAAATTAATTTATTTGAATACTTCACTACAATAATAAAGCCATTTATTTCCTTATTCTGCTTATAGTTATATAAGTATTTTTGCTTTAGTTTTCAATATTTTCAATATAGCTAGCACTTTTGTGCACTGTTTAGTGCATTCCATTGAAAAGGATAGATTGTACCAAATTAAAAGTTGTTATACTCAACTTTGGTGACATGAATTTAATCAAATGTATTTTCATGTTAATTATTTAAATTATTAAGATTCTTAAGTAAACAAAGTCTTTCACAAAAAGGGCAGTTCTGATCCAATGTAGGGATATTAAACTCTCTTGGAGAGAAACATCCAGTAACTACCTTGTCTAAAGTCTCTTAAACTTTCAAGTTACCACCACTGCAGCCTGAGAATTAAAGATGTTTACCATGATGATTTAATCCTATTAAGTGAAGAAATTCTCATCTTTTTTAGAAGTAACATATTTATTTTACATTGTTTTATTTTTTCTTTTTTTTCTTTAATTTTTCAAGCACAGTAATAACCATATATTTTTCCATTTATATACAGGCTTACAAAAGGTGAAGATACTTTTACTAAATATTTTTTAAATAATATTATTTTGGCACTAAAGTATAATTGTAACCCTTCTTCTTTACTTGTATGAATGAATACTATTTTACCTGTGCATACATAAGAGAACAAAAGCAGTCATTACAAAGTGAAATAAAAAAGGTGTCTTATAAGATACAAATTATTTATTACTACTCATCATTTAAGTTTGCATTTTTATGTATAATTGGCAATTTTAATTCATTTTTTTTTCAGTATAAACATAGACCTCATTTGCTAAGAAAAAAGTGAGGTGCTAAAATCTAATCAAATCTCATACTGTAAATATCCCTGCTAAATTTTATCACACCTATTAAACTGTTTCTGTGTCATTGTATAAACACACAAAAATGATTTGGAAAATGTTTTTTGTTTAGCTCTTGAATACAACAGAATGATCATGCTTAGTGATGGCTATTCTATACAGATATGAAAGTTCCATAAAACTATACTTAATCCTACTTATTAGAAAACAAAAACAAACTGAAAAACAAAATCATTTTAAGTACAGCAATATGTACTGTTTTCTGCCCTTCTAAATTACCATACGTCTTTCTCTTAATATGAGCAGCAAATGGTTGTATTCTGAATTCAACTTGGGAATCTTTTTTCCTCCTCTACTCACTTTATACAGAAGTAAGGCCTGTAATTATTCTGTGACCTTTTGTATTTGGAGCAAACTATGCCATTTTAGGAAATAACATAATAAGGTCTCTTTGTAGATACACACATAATTACATTTACTTTTTATACAATTTCACATTTATACATATATTTTTGCATGGGCACACCATCACTCTTTTTTCTTGTTTAAGCATATATACACATACTAATCATTTTTTCTTCATACGCATTTACTAGAGAATGCTGAAATATTCTCAGTCCAACCAAGAAGGGATTGAAATAATTCTAATGTTTGGTCAGATTTTGGAGAGTTTGTCAAATCAAGGACTTTTTAGCATGACCTTTTAAATATAAATTTCTGTACATGAATTTATATCAGAATATAGATTGTTTTGGTAAAACATTTAAGATTTTTCCTCATTGGATGAGCCATAATTTTAATGATCTATCAGATTTACAGAATACAGTTTATACATATTCATGATAAATGTAACTCATTTGTTGGCCACACTACTAAGTTGGTATCTGTATTTTATTTTGATGCTTTTTACAAAACAACTATTCTTGTATAGGCTGATGGTCAAATATTGTTAGAGATAGCAATAAGCTAACAAAGAGGTTGGAACAAATAAAGAAGTAAAGAAAAAAAAGTAAAAAGACAGGTGAAAGAAAAATTGGAAGAGAATGGTAAATAGGAAGCTGAGAGTGAGAAAGAAAACTAAATCAGTGCATTGTATATTTTGAAGATATATAAAGATACATATAGCTGTTTATAACTTA
Source organism: Acanthosepion lycidas (assembly GCA_963932145.1). Lineage (NCBI taxonomy): Eukaryota > Metazoa > Mollusca > Cephalopoda > Sepiida > Sepiidae > Acanthosepion > Acanthosepion lycidas. The sequence continues at coordinate 107,220,400 of OZ010576.1, read as the reverse complement.
CAAATATGTGTGTTAAATGCATTATTTTTATTTATATTTTCATATATACTGCTTTTTCAAAAGAAATCAGCTGAGTAGTTCTTTCCTTTGGAAGTTTAGCAGTTGGATTGACCTCTGTGATCATAAATCAGATAATAAATTAACCTGGCCTTATGTCAATCAAACAAACTTATATTGATTAGCTGTGGAAATAATTTGAAACTGCTGTTAAAATAGAGATAAATGGGCATTGATTGAAAAAATTCTGCTTTACTGAAATCTATTGCTTAAGTACAACAAATTTACTAACAAGATATAATGGATTTTATTATTACAAGACAAACTGTTTAAAAAATACAATTTTGTGTTTAATATCAATCTTGAATGAATGTAATAATGAGTATAAATGATCAGAATATAAAACCATTATAGTGCAGTTTTTTCAAATCATTTCACCCCCAAGTAAAGTGAAAAATCTGCTACGGTAACAGGTTATTGAGAATGAAAGAAACTGATAAAACAGGAGAGAGTGAGAGGTCAATAAAAGAACAGGAGACAAAAGATGACAACTGACATTCCATTTAAATAAAACTAATTAATGGTTGTATCTGGTTTGTTTTATTTCAGCTCAATTTCAACTTCTGTTTTCTGCTCTGTGCTCTTAACTGCTGAACTATACCTGCAAGTGCTAATAGGTGCAAAAACAAGAGAAGAAAATGTAGATTAAGGTTGATTTACTGAAATGTTAAGTGGATAATTTTCTTAACACTTGTGACTATTATTTACTGGTTGTAATAAATGCTCATTTGTTTGATAGAAGTGGCCTAAGAATAATGGCTAAAATTAACAGAATGGCTGATAATGAAAAACTGTTTCTTCTATTGGCTGCTTTTCAAGATTGAACTTCTCACAAAACATGTTCTGAATATACTACTTCAGTGCAATAACTGTAGATATCTGTGGCTGCTTTGTTTTCTTTATATATACAGACAAACCTCTCATCAACAGACTAATAGCGGGGATGGGTGGTCTGTTCAAGCTGATTGTCCATAGATGGGAAGGAATTATTTTTGAGTTATAAAACCACTATATTAACTGCCAGTAGTTATGATCATAATGTAAATACTGTATATATGTCATAAATAAATATATACTGAATATAGATATATTAATCAAAATAACAAAACTAATAGATTTCTCACAGCTACTTTCTCATGCACACACTAATGTATCGTACTTTATCTACTGTACACCCATCTTTGTTTACAATTGAAAGAGCTGCTACTGCTGCCAAACAGTCACTTTGAAGACTAATATGACTTGTTCTGCTAAGCCCGCAAATTTTAAAATACGTTGCTGACAATTTGGAAGTTTGTTTTTTTTTCTGCAGATTTTTTTTTTTTTTTATTTTGCCTGCAAATTTTGTCTGTTGCATCCAAAGTTTATTGATGCCGTGTTCATAGATGAGAAGTTTGTCTGTACTTAAGTCAATTTAATCTTTTCTTTTTATTAGCAGCTATCATTTGTTTATTCAACATTATCTTTCAGTTGTAAGGCAGAACGTTATTTTCTAGATTTTACTCACATGCAAATAAGGTTTATTGATTTTTATATTAATAATCTCAGTCTAATTTATGAAAGCGCATTATTTTTTCTAGCTTGTAGCATTATAAAAGTTTAGAAAAATATTGTTTCTAATTGAATGCCAATATAAAAGGATGTTTTTTTGTTTGTTCTACAAAATATCAAAAAAATAAATAAGTGATAAAAACTCAAATGAACCATAGTAAATTTATAAAAATTTATGGAACCCAAGAACAGTCATATTTATTAATTCCACATTAAAAAATTTGACTGTTCTTTGGTTTGGTAAATTTTACAAATTTACTCTGGCTCATTTCCTGGTTTGTCAAATTGTTTGAAATTTTTTCCCCTTTTTTTCACGCTAAAAATCAAAATATTTTTACTGCTTTGACATCAAATTGTTCAAGTGAGTGAAATTGTTTTTGACTTGACCCTATCTTCATCTTTTGCAGAACATTATACACATATATATTTTTTTTTTCTCTCTCTCACTCAGGTCTATTTCCTTGTATGTATTTCCCTCATCAAATGCGCATGTCTCAGAGACCGTGCTCGAATTGTCCGCGAGATGCTTCGAAAGGCAAGTTCTCAACTTGATGATTTTCTTTTGCATATGGCTCTTTTATTCATCTTTGTCAATTTGTCTTTTTTTTCTTTTTCTTTTTCTTTTTTCTTGCTTGGAAAAAAAATTATTTTGTATCATTTTATTTCAATATTATTACAAAGTACTTTCTAATATCTTCCAAATTTACTTACCTTTTCTCTCCTCCCTGTTCTCACTTCAATGTTTCTGTCAAAAAGACCATGTGTAGAATATTTATCTCCAAAGAAATTTAACTTTATATAATTCATATTTAAATTTTATCAATTTAAAGAGCTTAGGAATTGTTCCATCCCAAAATAAAGTCCATTCTATAAAGTCTATCTTGGAGCCTTTGCTACTGGCCACTGCCCATTTTTATTGATAACATTTATGCTGACATATAAAGTGTATTGATATTCCTCTCAATACATGCAGTGATTTTTTTTTTTTTTTTTTTTTTTTTTTTTTGAACAAAGTAACCAATACTGCTGAAGTGTGTATTTTTAACCAGTAATGACCCAAAAATTTGAAACTTGCTTGAATAGAATCATTTTTTTTTTTTTTGTATATAAATACAACAGTAAGTCTATAGTTTGAAAAAAAGCATTTATTTTATATAATAAATATTTTTTCAACATAATCACCTTCCTTGTCAGTACACTTAATCCAATAGTTCAAACATTATACCGTGACAATTTCAAATCAGAATTCAGCTAATAACTGTCAGGTTACAAAGGTATTGATCCACCTTCAAATATTATCAGAATTAATTTGTCTAGCTTTGCATTTCATCTATCACCTTTAGATTATGTTACTGTATTAAAGCCCTATTTAAGTTTACAAAATACATATTTTTTTATGAAAGTCTCCTTAATGTGATGGTTGTTCCATTAATTTGATTTTCATGATTTGCGCTATTTTTTGGAAATCTCTATATCAGCTACTTTCTACACAATAGTTTCACTTACGATGCCAGTTCTAAATGTTAACAAGAGTTATTTATTGATAATAAAAAATGTTTGGCAGGTACATAAGTACAGGTCCACCAAAAGATAAATGTTTTTTTAGTATTCTCAAATCAAAATAATATAACTAATTTGTAGAAATTTTCTATTTTTTTCTTATTCACAGTTATAATTGGTGCAAGAAAGTTGATAATTCCTGTTAGGTTTGTTGCATTTATTTACATGCAAATACCCTTATGAAAGTTATGAATTAATCTCCTTCCCCAGCTATGGACTTGTATCTGGAAAAATCATTGTTATTTTAAAAAATATTGTTAATGCAGTATTCACTGTTTTAGCTTTAAATAACCCACCAAGTGTTGATAACCAATAAAAAAAGAAATTAATTGTAACAATATGATTTCTCAAACATCTTTAAAAGATAGAGCAATAAATTCCTTCCTTTTAAGTCCAGTCCATCTTTGAGTAAACTTAAGTGTCAGTGTTGGGGGGTATATCTACAGCTGCCTTTAAATTGAGAAACATAAAATGTTATCAATGACTTTAGATAATCATAAAAGTAGTCTTTTGAAGATTTGACCACCCATGTGGTTTTGAGTTGGTCGCACCACTTCCAGATGGTGGGGATGAGACTGCAGGATTATCCATATAAGCAGAGAGAGGCAGAAAGTGGGTACAGCCATGAGAGAAGTAGGTAGGTGAAGCTGGCCAGTGACAGAAGGACCAATTGTGTGGAATCGGGAGTAACTGATCCCAGAGGCCAGTAAAGTTAGGGAGATAGCAGTTCAGCTGAAGGGAAAGAGAACTGGCTAAGTGAGAAATTGTATCGTTGCTACTTTCCAACCAGATTGTCTTAAAAAACAATTGTCTTCATTTTTTGTTGAAAGTGATCACAGCCAAGAAGAAAAACCTGCGCACATAGCGAGTTCGGGGTGTATATGTAAATACACACGACCTTGGATGTCATCACAGGTTCAGTGAATGATGGACGATCACAAAACTTGTCACAATTTTGCCACAAATGGCGTCACACAATCAATCATTAATGAAGATATTTCTAACAAGATAAACCTGCTCAAACTCCTGACCTTAACAAAAACCTATATAGAGTGAGTTGAAAACTTGTATATAACAGAAAGCTAAAGAATATACAGCAGCTTTTGATTTTCTGTCCAAAGGAATGGCAGAATATTCCTGATGAAACAATTTTGGATTTGTATTAAATCATTCCACATTAAGTAAAGGCTGTAGTTTGTGCCAATGGAAGTCATAGTAAGTATTGATGTCCCTAAATATATAAATAAACTTAATGCCACTTTTCTTCTAGTGGCTCATAACTTTTGTATGCCCGATTTTCATCATTACCATCCATTCAGATATATATTTCTCCTTATACTGTTATTTTGAACGTGACAAGTTACACTACAATCCTAAACAACTGCTCTTCTTGAAAGTACATTGTTGAATACTTAAAGATTCTTAACAAAAATTAAATAAATTGATTTTTAGCTTAGTGACTCATT
>OZ010576.1:107013266-107210766 GCA_963932145.1 Acanthosepion lycidas | reverse complement strand
AATTTATATATATATATATATATATATATATATATATATATATATATATATATAAATATGAGAGAGAGAGAGAGGTTTTTTTCAACTGTACACATGAAATATGAAAATAAATACATGCTGAAAAACTACATTGGAAAATATTAATTTCTACTTGTCATTTAGATTACTTAATTAAAAACTTATAAAATACTCACACGGTTTAAAAAGGAGACTTTTCACTTTATATACTTTTCACTTTATATACTTATTTCAAAATGTAGTTTTGATTTGTAATCTCTGATCTTTATATGCTACCCTGTTAGCTTATTAGCATAAGAACAAAAATATGAAATTGAGGAGTATACAATAAGTTCATAAATTGCAGAAAAATAATCTTGCTTTCCACATATTTGAAATTCATGTCTTGTCACTTGATCAAGTAGAATCAAATAATATTGCTGCATTAATATATCTTAAATGAGTTTTATGAATTTGTAAAAATTGCTTAACTATTGGATGATGTCAGTGTAATTTACAAACAAAAGAATCTGTCTTAATATTTATTTTTATAAATTACTGTTTAAATTTTTTTATCAAACTAATGTAAAAAAATTAATTCTTAATCAAAGTAGAGTTAAATTAATGACCAAATAACTTCGAGTAGAAATTTAATTTTTATCTACTCTATCAAATTTGCACCATTCACTGATCATAAAATCTTTTTTGTCATTCTCATTTGTAACTTCATAATGTCCATTGTGATAAAGGGAGATAACAGTCTCTTATTTACTTTGCTTTTTGTATGCAAGCTTTGTTTCCTTGTTCAGCACATGCTAAATCTTTATTTTGCTATTGCAGATGTATTTTCCAATGAAATTTGCTCATTCCTTGACTGCCGACGATACTGGGAGGCTCCTTTTCCTGAAGTAAGTGCTTGTTTTACTGTTTTTAATATTGTACAAGTTATATAACACTATTTAAAGTGCTTTCAGTGTTCCATTTTATTGTATTATATAGCAGCTCAAAAATATCTTGCTGTGGTCAATATGATCTTATCCCTAGCATAATGCTATTGTATCTGTTTATATAGAAAATTTATTTTCCAGTAAAGAGGCACAAATTTTTTGTTTGGTTTAACTAAAGTTCTATTCAAATTAGCATGTGAGAAAGTTTTTAATTTTAAACAAAATATTTCATATATTAAAAAGTTTGCATTTTTGTGTTATTTTGCATTTAGTACTTCTGATTTAGTAAAATATGTTAAAGCATAAATGTCATTAGTTTAAAGTTACCTAAATTTTTGGAGTAAGTATTTTTATTATTAATTTTTGAGTAAGTTTTATTTTATTGTTATGAGCACTGTAGATTGATAAATTCTTTGACCATTAAATTGGAATAAATAAGTATCCTACAATTAGATATAAACTCACATTTCAAGGACGGAGTTCATTTTACATGGATATTGCCTTAACCTAGTGCTTCCCAAACTTTTTCAGCTAGATATTCCCTTGGTTTCCAGTTTACAACGCTGGTGCTCCACCCCTGAAAATACACACATCTTACTTGGTATTAGGTTGACTACAAATTTAAAACGAACTCTAATCAGTTACTATAAATAAGCATAAGTATTTTACAAATAAAACTTAAACTATTAAACCAATTTATATTGCAATATAAAAGGATAAATTTACATCTCATCTGTGACTACAGTGCAAAGATATTAGTTTCTCAGCATCGGGCCAGAATGCACAAAGATGACATCTTAAATAACTATATTCAAGAATTTACAATTTGTTTCTTTTCTCATAAAGAAACTTGGAAAAATTATTGAAGTCTTATTCTACTAAATATGATGTTGAAGAGACAAATTACATCTTGACAGTTGTTGAAATTCAGAATGGTTCTTTTTAACATTATAAATTTGAACAAGCACAAATACATTTAAATTATCAATCCTGAACTATGTGTTTATTTGCAATACACTCTCATGTGCTGAGGTAATACAAACTGCCATAAATTGTGCCTGACTGAGAAAAAAAATGGGATGTTTTTATAGTGGAGCTGATGGCAAAGTGAGTCCAGTGGAAGCTTCTCGGTCTGACAGTCATCAGATATGACAAAAAGACCTTGAACATCTTCATTTGATTAATACCTAATATGGTGTCTGTCTTCAGCTTGAACAAACAAATGGAAATATGAGAGATTAAAATGAAATTCAATGAGAAAAAAAAATCTTAGTATAATTTCAAATGGCAACCTAATACCTGACAAAAATTTCAATATGGAATGAACTTTGATGATTGGTATGAAAGATTAAAATTTTATTTCATAGCAGTGTCCTTTAACACATAACAAGCATGTATGCCTTTTAACAAATTTGAATTCAGAAACACAATCCATTGAAAATTTGATTCAACCAAGGAAGTTTAAATGATTTGAAAATGATGTAGAGGGATAATTATATCCTAATCCAAAGATAGTGATGTAAAGATATTCTTTTCAATACATTTCCATCAGTATGTTCAGAGATGAGAAACATAGGTGAGAATGAATGTTTTAATTGCTGAGTCATGACATTGTTTACTTCAGGCCCAATCATAATGCAACATGCCGCCAGAACTGGAGATCTATCTCAAATTTTGTCATTCCACTGGGAGTAAAAGTTTCTAGTTTGGGTTTGTGGCTGTTTGCTGCTGTTGAAATTAAAAAGTAAAAAGCAGAGATCAAGTGTATAATCAATTTGGCTTGAAAGTTTTTGCTATATTTTTCCATTACTAAGGTTTTATAACAATAATATAATTTCACAGAGCTTCAGATCCATAAATTCCATTCCATTAACAAGAGTGTACGAAATGTTATATGCATTTTAATCTTTGAATTATCCACATTAAAACAGTTTTAATGAAACAAACCCTTTCAGAACTATGATTTCTGAAACAAAAATAGGCATGAAATAAATAAACTTGAAAGTAACATTTTTATTTTATTGTTTATAAATAAAATAACCAGTGTTCTGTTGACTTATTTTGTCATAAATATACTTCTTTATGATTTTTTAAGTATCAAAAAAATTGACTTGTAAAAAATGTATATAGCAGGAGTATTAATGTTTTATATATCTTGTTTACGATATTTAAAATTATTAGATTAAATTTATTGAATTATAACATTGACTTTATGTAACAACGTTCTTTAAAGATTTTTTTTATTAATTTTTGTAGTATAAAATATACTTTTTGTTTTTTAATGATAAACTAAAATAAAATCCAACATTTTTTTAAATACTTTTTTGTAACAATAGCATGCAATTTTAGAGATATTCCTTGAAACTCTGGAAAGAGTTTTGAAGGTATTGGAAGAAGTTGAAGCTTCAGAAAAACAAATGTCATTTCTGAGAACATGTGAAATATATTATTTAAATGGAGTAAAGGCTCTGGCAAAAAATGTTGTTAAGCATCAACCCTGGTAAACATTTGTCAGCTAAAATCATTTTTACATTTGATTAATTACTATTACAGGCATCTCTCTAATTTTAATGACAGATTTCAAACCACTTCATAAATTATGCAGTAGCACATTGTAAGTTTGGGAAGTGAGGTGAGAAGAGGCTTTTCAAAAAGCAAAATAATGATGTGTATGGATGTTGGGCTGTTGATTTATTATAGTGGTTCCCAAACATTTTTTCTCTGGGCTCCATTTTTGGAATGAAAATTTGCTCTTCCCTCACCAAATGTTATGTAAAATGTACATTTAAAAATAAAAAAACAAAGAGTGGGTTAAAGGGAGATAACTATGGATTCAAAGTCAGAACTTATCGTTGATAACTCTCTCCTCCAATTTGCAGACCCTAGTTATTATATTCTTGATATTTAATATAATGCAAAAATATCACAATGATAAAATTGGTCAGTAATTATAACTATTTATACTGGGACTCATGCATGCAATTACAAGTAATCAATATTATTTTAAATTTTGAAATCATATTTATTTTTGGTATATGACTTTTTGGAAACTGTCTTTAAGTCTTTGATTGTCTTTCAGTCATCCCGCTTCATCTGTTATCCTCTTCTGCTGCACCTATGAGGCATGGCACATCATTTGGAACTACTGATCTATTATGATGCAAACATTCCAATTAAAGATGCCTCTCCATAGAGCAGTGTTAATGCATGTTATGGCAAATGGTTTGGAAAAATCAATTCATTATGTGTCATAAATGCTAACTTCAGAGAAGAGGTACAGCCACCTAAAGAAGGGTTCTCTAGCATAAATTTAACCTGTATTTGTGGGGTCAAAAATTTCTCACTGCAGATCAGACCGTTCATTAAAGTATTGGGACCCAAGATTAGCACATATTCAAATATAAAGTTTTATCATACAACTGTGAATTTGGAATATAAATCTGGTCAGTTGAATGAAAATAGTGGGGGACTTTCAAGATTACCCAACCCAGCAGAGCATGGAATTATTGCTACGAGGTTCTAAGATAGCATAGTCCCTGAGAAATCAGGTCTTAAAAGAATTACTTATGGTGCACATTGAAATTATCCTTATGAAGATGTTAAGAAGCTATGTCCACTGTTATGAGATAGAAAGGACATTGAATAACATGACAAATGCCTGATAAATAGCAACAAACCATCTAAAGCCCTTAAATACCCATGAGAGAAAAGTTTAAAAAAAAAGTAAGAAAAATACAAAATCTTAAAGGTTACAATGCAACTATGCTAGTCTGATTTAAAAAAAAACAAAAGAAAAACAAGTGGTTACTATTGTGTATGACAATTTCAGCAAGTAGATTGATATTGACATATTCATTTGGAAGCTTACTTCATCAAAATATATTCAACACACAGATTACCCAAGGAAATTGCAACAAGCATGATAGGCTCTAGTTGTAATGAATTTCATACATTTTTTTTTTCACATGTGATCTCAACATCTTATTATCCATCATCAAATTGTCTAGTAGAGAGATCAGTCCAGACAATGAAAGCAGCATTAAAATTAGAAAAGATTTCACTTGAAACAAAAGTGAGTTGGTTACTCCCTTCAGTCCGATGAATCCTGAAGGACAAAACGCATTGCAAGTAAGCTTTTTCCACTTTGTCATACAATTTTCCCATTACTCCCTTAATAAGATTGGAGTATCTTCAGCAGAATTACAAATAAAATGTCATCTCTGCAGTACATTGTCAGTTCTTTAAGATCATGAGAGAAAAATTCCAGAGAAGACAGGTTTCAAAGTCAGTGTTTAACTAATTGCAAAATGATATGGCAATGTCAAGTGGATGAAGTAAGTTATATCAAATTTGAGTAGATGATATATTATGTGAGAAAATAGTAGGAAAATATATAGAAGAGATATACAGACCAGACATGAACAATGCTTTATACACAATGGAAAAAGTCATGTGAAGACACATGAAGAATCTTTCAGAGAGAACACTGAAATAAAGGCTCTTGCTGTAGTGACTGGTCTGGAAGTTGCTTTCAGAGAACATCAGCCAATAGACAAAAAGGCATCCACTTTGTCCATACAGTTCAAAGCATAAGCTATCCCATCTACAAGAAGCCTTCCATTAGACAGTCTGCAAAGATTACAATGATGCCTCAGTAATTAGTGCCAGAGAATTTGTCTAAGCATGTAGATAGCTCACACTAATGATGGTGCTCTGGAAATTCGGGCTGCTGTTTTCGTTTTGACATTTTCATTTGAACTGGTGCAAACATTTTAATTATCAGCACCAAAAATTGTTTGCCTGAATATTTTTGTGTGAGTAGCAGAGGTAATCTAGACTTCTGTTCGGATTGCTATATTGGGGCACTATTGTTCACTTTGTGAACTGATTTGGCAATGAATACACTTTCATAGTTGTATTTATCTCCCCTATTTTCTTTATAATGAACAATTAATACAAAGCAAATGTTACATTTAAAAAAAATAATGAATGATTCCTATATAATCCTATTGAGTAATTTTGGATTGGATGAGTAAGTCATCTTTTTGTATACAGAAATAATTTTGTTTGAAGTCTCAAAGAAAGATGTAATATAGAACAACTACAGGTAATAAGTAGTTTTTTGGTAGTGGTGGATGGTAACAAGAAACAAAGATTATCGTTAAAACAAATGCTGGAATTACAAGTTTCATTAGCTTATGTAAATTTAGTATAATGCTTTTTCTTTGAAAATTGAGAAATTTTATTGCTATGAACCAGAAGAAAAGTAAAAATTTCGAAGTATTAGGTTGGTGCAAAAATAATGATGTAATAATGTCGTTTTTTGACGTTAAAAAAATACGTAAAAAAACGACATTATTACATCATTATTTTTGCACCAACCTAATATTAAACTAAGTAGCAGTTTTTATTCGTCTGGTTTTAGTTCAGTTTCTTTTGTGACAGTAAATTGGGATAAAACTTCCATATTTCAAAGGCCAGCCTATTCACTAAACCTTCAAGTGTAAGATGATTTAAAAAAAATTTTTTTTTTACATTTAAGATTATATAAAATGGACAGAGATTAATCCTTTTTTTCGTAATTTCTGAGGTTCAACAGTCAGAATAAGAAATAAAATGTTTTACTCTTTCCATAATTGTTATTCTTTTTTTCCTCTTGTTTAAGTATGAACATTTGACTATAGTTAAAATATTGCTTTTCTTTCTTTTTCTTTTTTTCCCCACCCCAGAATACCTCCATTGGGACAGCTGCCTACATCATCTTGTCAGTGATTTTGGTATTCTTCCTTGTGCTCTACTATTGCATCGCTTACCACTACTTTTAGTAAGTTTTTCTATTTTTATAACTTATTCATTTTTAATTTGGAAAAATGTTAAACATTTTAATAGTCATTTGAATAAATTCAGTTTTTAGAAAAATCCTAGTCATTTCCATCACAATCTTTTTATATATATATGTCTGGCTGATATGCAAGTAATAACGAAGTCAGTTTTTGTAAATAAATTTAATACTTTTAATGATACACTTTTATTGTAGACTAGCTTAAAAGCTGCCTTATTGAGCAGCATTTAAGCTAGCTCCTGTGGGGTGCTCTTGATTAGACCTTTGGCTTGTTCAGGAATTTGAGAGTCCCTAAGTCTTTGCATATTTGCAGCATTGGAAGCTCTCCTGGCTGCTGTTTGATTTTGGTTTTCATTTGCATGGGACTTTGCTGCAGCCTTGGCTCTTTTGATTGCAATCTAGTCCTCTGTTGGTGAAGTTTTTTTGTTTTTTTTATGTCATATTGCTGCCATATGCAATAAGTAATAATAAATTACAGAAGAACTCAAAATTGATCACTGCATTTAAGTATTGCATTAAGCTTAAGTTTTAAAAGTTCAATGATAATTCTTCTGCTGCTACTTAATTTAAAGACAATTTGATGTATCTTGGTACTCATTTTTCATACAAACAATTATTTTCATTTTGTGGGTGACTTTCACTGGATTTCATAATTTCAATTATTCCCAAATTTATTTCCAAGTTGTAAAAATTGTTATTGTACAAAAAATTTTTATAAAAAAATCACTTTAAAAAATTTGTCAAAAACAATCACAGTAATGAAAAATTGGGAATCTAAAATTGCAGGATTGCAGGTCCAGATCCAGATCCAGAATGTTTTTAATTTTCTCATGGAGTCAGCATGATTCCAAAATGATATATGTTGGGCTATGGCCTCTAGGAGTAAAGTTGAAAAAGTTTGATACACTGGCATTCGCATTTATTTATAGAAGATTTAGTATATTAAAACAATGTACAAATATTTAATTTTTGATATAAACAAGACATTTACAATTTTTTTTTTTTTTTCAGTACTGATTCATTCATTGACTATCAACCAATGGAGTATTCAAGAGGAGAACGCACTTACAGCAACCCTACAGTCTCAAATATTAATATTCGTCATCGACCAAACAGATATGCTCAGTTTACCAAATAGTGCAAGTTGTCAATCCACTGATCTCCCTTCCACTTGCCACTATTCACAAAAACACTAACCTTTCTCTTAAATTGTTCCTGGAAGCTCTGTCACTTTTCTAGTTGAAAACAGTTTATAATTTCAGTTGTTCACTTTTTTTTTTTTTTTTTTTTTTTTTTTAAATATTCACAATTTTTTTTTTTTAAGTTTACTAATGTTTTTATTAATAAACATCAAATTTTAACTTCATTGAGACTAATTTACCTCTTCTACTTGAAAGGATTATATTTTTTTTATTTAATTTGACTTAAATAAAAAAAAAAAAGAAAGAAAGAATGCTCATTTTAAAGCCAAGAAGTTACAAAAAAGCATTACTGTTAAAGTTCTCATTTTGTTATCATTATGCAACTGAAATCTAATCTTAAATTAGCCTGATGAGTTTTTTAATAAATTGTTGTTAGTAAACATTATTTATAGTGAATAATTTTCTTTACGAAGTTAAAGGTTGATTTCTTATTGTTTTCCATTTCCTTATGATTCTATCTCAGAGTTTTTTATCTGGAGAATTATTAATCAAGGCTAATAATCTTAGCTGACTGAATCCTGTTTGGCATGATCTCCAATACAGCATTCTTATTGCTGACAATTTCAAACTCTGTTCTGTTCTAATTAATCTCTATTATCTTAAGCTTCAGTTTCTGTTACTCAGCTTGAAGTTAGAAAAGAAGTCCAGAATTCCTCTTTCCAAACAATACTTCATTTGCCAAAAGTGGAATTAGAAAAGAATTTACATTGAACAATTCAACTTGACTGATTTTAAACATTTTAAAGAGGATCTAGATCAGATGTAACATCTGTCACATAAATTAAAAGTATTCTTGACAAAAGGATGTGCAACAACTTGTATTTAAATATTACTGAATTTAAAAAAAAAAAATTCACTTTTAAAAAATATCACATTGCAAGTATGCTTGTTTTAAAAACATTAAAGTCATTGCCAACAAATACTTAGAAAAATAAAACATAAAAGATATCTGTAAATAACTCAGAGAAGATTATAAAGTTTTACAAGTTGGTAGTTTTGTGACTAAATTTTATCATACTTTATACTGAGTTTTTGCTGTATGGGGGCGTGGATATTCAATCTTTATTAATTTTGAATCTAATACAGGGTGTGATGGATAAATTTTTGTCTAAATTATGCAAAAATGAAAATAACACTGACATCTCATTTTAACAGATATATCTACCAAAATTTACACAAAAATATTTTGAAATACTAAAGAGTAAATTTATTCAATAAAATCGCTATTGGCTCAATTACATCCTCCAGGAAGATTTGGAATCTCCTGCATCTCTTTTGGACGGTCTCCTTGTTTAAGTTGGTGAATGCTGCGATAATCCTTGCCTTCAGTTCATCTTTGATGTTACACAGTTTTGTTGGTCTCTTGCTCAACTGTGCCCCACACACATTAATCAAGGAGGTTGTAGTCTGAGGAGTGAGGTGGCGATATCTAAGGAGTGATGTGTCCACAAAAATTGTCTGATAGCCATGACTGAGTTCTCCTGCTTGTGTGGCATGGTGCATGTAGGCCTCCATGTTGAGTCTGAGGCTCTCACCAACAAATTTGTGAGTTCTTTTCTTATCAGAACAATCAGTGATTTTTTTTTTTTTTTTTTGTGATGCTATACCTTCATAGTCACCATTAGACTCTTCCAACTCTTTCTAAATCCTCTACACTGTCATCTGATTGATACCCAAACACTCTGAACTGTGTGTATTAGAGCTTCTGGCACAAATAACAAGCAGTACAGCATAACGTTTCCAAATTTCTGGCAGAGTGAATTGTGTAATGGTGCTCTTTTTTCTTACAGTGCCCAACTGATGCTACTATAGTGTGCAGTCAACAAAATCAAAAACAATGTACATGTGCACAATTAAAAATATAAAATGATGACAATTTATCCATCGCACCCTGTATATATGTACTTCAAATTCTTAAAAGTGACTTTATCATATTTTTTAAAGTTGATTTAGTAATTTCATTCCTTTAAAAATAATGCTTATTGTAATATTTTCATTATCATACTTCAGTAATATGTTTATAATTCCATAAAACTAACTTTCCTTGATTACATATTTATTTAAATAGATGACCAAATACTTTTATACTCAAGATGAAAGTCAAAATTTCAAATCTATTGTAAGAAATGTAAAGCCATACATAAAATATATGTATATAAATGTGAGTTATAGATTTCATGATAATAGAAATATAAGAGAAGTTATTTAGAGAAGGGGGGAATATTCCTCATTCCTTATTTATTTTTACCTTTAAATAAATGTATACATGAGTCAGTATACTACTGATTTACTAAAAAAAGATTATAAGCAGTTTTGAAAGTCTTAATTTTAGATCAATTTTTTTTATGCACAATTGAAATTTTTTTTTGTTTAAAGTTTTAAATATTGAAACTGACAATAATTTTAAACTGTTCACAACCTGGTAAAAAAAAATCACCTGCAAGTTTTATATATAACAGAAAATGGCGCTTATTCATTTTTAAGTCTATAAAATGTACAATTAAGTATTGTATATATATTATTGAAATAGAACAAAACACTTAAGTTCTGAGTTTGTTCTCTGTAATTTTTACATGGTGTACTTGAAAAGAGGCAAGTAAAACTGAGTTCAGTAACTGCTAGATATTAGAGTAATTAGAAAAGTGAATAACCTTTATTCAAAATTTTATTTTCAAAATCATTTTTAATTGAAATATGTAAACATGATAAAGTTATTGTCTAATTGGTTAATAAGACATTAAATGGGAAATGGCTTGTTACAACTGATTTGATCCAATTTTAATGTCATCTTTTTTGATTGTTCAAGTCAAATATTACCAGTAGTTAGAAAAAAAAGCAAAACACAATCCAAATTTGTATTGGCACTCAAAGACATTAGTCATCTACAACACACGGAACAGACTCAGCAAGCAACCATCACTGAAACTAAAATGAAAAACAAAAAAAAAATTTTTTTTAAATCATTGTTTCTTACTCTTTCTTTTTTTGTGTGTTTGCAAGTGGATGAAAACTATCCATGAACTGAAATTGTCCTGCCATGTCTTAGCTGTTTGCAAAAAGTAATCAACTTCCTTGTATTCTGGGAAGAAAAAGAGATATTTTTCTATGTTAAACCACAAATTTAGCTGTGGTAATAATAAATTGGGGTTATTTATATGACAAAATGTTGAACTTTTTACTACTCTTTGTTGTTTTGTGTATTGGAGTCTTGTTGTGAGAGGTTTATGTATTACAGCATTGGGGTTGGGATGTTTATCTTTTGGTTTTATAGAAAGTATTCTATAATCATTGGGAAGTTCATTGTTTATAAAGAATGTATATACTATATAATTTTTTGCACATATTCAATGAAGATAAATATGTATACGTATATAAAGAAATGTATGTATTATATACACTCAGTTTTAAATTGCTTTATTCATTCACATACATGAGAGGGAGAGTTTACAGGTATATTTACGCACATTCATTGTCTTAATTGTGCATTTTATGATTACATGCTTTCTGTTAACTTACATATATTTTTTCAATGCCATGTACCTTCAGAGTCTAGGCAATCATGACTCTCCACAGATTTCTTTTCTTTATTATCTGTGAATTGCCATGCATTTGTTGAGGGCTTGCAATGCCTGGTCAACACCAAAGCCTCAAACATAAAAAATCTATCATTTACAAGCAACAATTTGAAACAAAGACAAAACTAGGTTTAACGAAATCCAAAATAACATTTATTCAAAAACAATAGTATGTATTGACTATGTATGATTCAGTTGTGTATTGGTATTAGTATCTGAGTCTATAGGTAAAAGTGGATTTCACAGTTGTGCACATGGTGAAAAGTTTGAAATGTCTTTCCTTAATTACGTTTGCAAGATAGTAAGTAGAAAGAAAAGTGTCAGTGAAACAGTACTTAACTGGTGTTGCTAATATGGAGTGTTCCCAGTTCTTGACTTGGTTACCATGGCAATGTCGTGAATCATTGAGTTTGTTTTTTGGCCATGGGTGTTGAAGGAGTGGAAAAAAGGGATGAGTGACTGCTTTCCTAACATCTGCCAACTTGAAGTTCAGTAGCTTGCGGATTTCTCCCTTCTGATCTGCAAATTTCTGCGCTATTTATGTTTACGATGGCTGTCAATGATGTAGTGTGTGGACGTAGTTGTAAGCTAAAATTCACACCTACTTGAGATAAATGTTCGTGTCAAGGAAAATAAGTAGAGGGAAAAAATGTATTTTTCAACTAATTGTGTTTTTTTTTTTTTTTTTTTTTTTTTTTTTTTAGGTCTGCTACACATTCTTAGGAAGGATAGTGAAATGGTTTCTCATTACCTTTTCTAGTTTAGGTTTCAGCATTTTCCTACTGTTAGATTAGTTACTTGAGAACCCAATAACCCAGGACCCAATGCTATTTACCGTATTTGACATCATATAAGACACACCCCAATTTCAGCAATGCAAATCAAGAAAAAATTAGTAAACCTACATATGGCGTATAAGACACAGGGGAATTTTAAAAAATATTTTTAGTAAAAAAAAAATGCGACTTATATGCCTTCAAATATGGTAACTCATAGCTTTTTCTCAAAGCCTTCTATGCAAAAGTGAACAACAAATTAGCCCAGAATTTGAACTTATTTTACCAATTCCACTTTCCATTACACCACCTGTACACCTCCAGACTTATTTTAGGTGTTTGAATAGATTTTTTTTTTTTAATTTTGATATACTTTTATTTTAATATCCAATAAACAGATAAAAAAGTAACCTTTACAAATTATTTTTTCATTCATGAAACTGGTTGTGTATTAGCCTCTGAATAAAATTTGTCATTTTTCTTCCTCTTTCCATTTTGTATCATACACATTGCCTTGGTTTTCTATAAAACAGGCTGTAGATTGTTGTAAAAGAATGCCATAACTTGACTGTATGACTTGTCACAGCACATCTTTTACATTGTTTCACTGAAGTTAGTTTGTTTCCCTGCAAGCCATGAAGAAATACAAGTTATGTAGTATAAAAAATATGAAAATTTGATGAATAAAATTGAAAAGTTGTATGTAACCTTAACAAAAACTTTAGAAAATTATGCTTTGAGATCCTATCAGAAGTACCATTCTCTGGAAAATTACTGCTTATATTTAAAATATATGAATGAATGAATGTATTCATACTTCTCTAAGATAAGTGATTTTTATCTCTAGTTTCTTTATTTTTAGAAAGAATGAACAACTTTGTAGAGAAACAAATCAGTTAAAGTATAAATAGACAAGAACAAATTTAAGTAAAATAACATTTTTACTGTATTTAATTTATGTTGGTATTATTACTCTTTTTAAAATATTTTCTAGAGAAAATTTGGGAAATGGAATTTTTAGAAAATTTGATTAAATTCAAAGAAATATGGCGAGGAATATTTTGAATATTAATACAGTCTATCTGTTGAGTGTTGACAGTAGCATTCTGAATTGAAACTCACCTGATAAATATTCATTGGACTTACAAATGTCATTAGGAAAAGATCAAGTGTACCAGAAGGTGAAAAAGTAACCTTTATTTGCTGTTATTGTAAAACAAATAATTGGCTTATAAACTTTACAATATCAGTTGGCTAAAACATTGATTTTTATGTGGGAGTATTATTGATCCATTTCATTTTGTTTTTGTTTTTCATCACAGCTACTGATAGTATATTTTTCTCTTTATTGTTTCAAGTGATGGACCTTACTCAGCTGTAAAGAAAGGCATTTATCTGAAACATAAGCATCATTCAACTTTTAGTTTCTATTATATAACTGGATAATTCAATTGTCACACACAAAGTGCATATTGTCACTGGTTAACAAAATTGTTGCACAGGTGGATGACATGTCCTTTATGGGACCAAAGCATATATACATAATATTTAAGCTCAGATAAAAGGTGAAATTTTTCTTGGTACATTTCAAATTAAGTACTTTTTTATATCAATCTATTTTGATTGTACTATTACAATATAAAAATAACTTTGTTCATCAATTTTAATGTATAATGTGTAAGGGTAACTCTGAAAAATATGTACTGCGAAGTAAATATGAAACAAGTCATAGAGGATTTTTGTTTAGTCATGTCATTTTCAAATCAATGAATGATTTTCCCCTGCCTCTTTATAGGATTACTTACATATAAAATAAGAAACTAAATAAAATCAAAGGGAACAAAGGCAATAGCAATTGGATAGAATTACAAAGTCTGGTGCAAACATAAATGATCCAAAGATGAAAGCCAAAAGGATGTAGCAAAACAGATAGATTCAGGAATTTAATCGATTATTGCAATTTAGTCAACAGTTTGTGACTCATTAAAATTTTACTTAAGAGTTTTTAAGTTTTGTAATTTTATTCATAGCTTTGTGGTATTTGCTTCTGATTTTCATTTTTAAACTCATAAAGCAGAAAAGGTCACTGAAATTCATATTTTGAGGAGGATATGAATAAACATTAAAATATTTTAAAAAATACTTACAGCTTTTGTTAATATAATATTTATTGATTCCTGACAAGCATCTTTTGGGAATTGTAGAAATAGTAACTTGTTACACAGGCTTATATTTTTACTGCACAAAATTAAAACTTATAACTCTAATGTAACTTCAAATTTGTTTATACAATTTCTATATCTATCAAAGAAGCAGTGTTCTAGATATGCCTAACACTTCAAGCTTTTAATTAGAAAAAGAGAAAAATTATCAATAAGGAAGTTATTATCGACGTCATTGTATTCAACAAAAATTCAATGTTGATCACTGTTGTAATTTAAAATTGAATTTTTCAAACTTATGAAAATAATGAATATATCATTTTAAATTATTACAATATTGTTAATTCTTTTGAGATTGTATAGAACAAAATATCAAATACATGAAGTTTAATATAAACCTGAAGTAACATTGAAAATCAGAAAATTCTTTTTTTTTTTTTTTTTTTTTTAATAGAAACATTCACGGGGTTATATCTAGTGATTAATACAAATATTCCCCTATAAAAAAAAAAAAATAAGACTATTACATTATTGTATTTTCAGTTTCTATGAAAGTTCACCTGTCTCAAAAAGATTTAGTGCTGCAAAGATATTTTCAGATTGAGAGTTGGCAAAAAAGAGACAATTATAGAAGATGCACACACACACACACACACACACATATATATATATATAAGAAATATAGTCTGAAGGTGTGCTATATTTATGGAATAGAGTGCTCAATATCAGAGATAGAGCATGTGTAAATATAAAAGTGAACATAGAAGTCAACACTTAGAGGCGACAGTCTGTTTCATGCTATATGCAATCGTCAGGTCATCGTGGCCTGACGATTGCATATAGCATGAAACAGACTGTCGCCTCTAAGTGTTGACTTCTATGTTCACTTTTATATTTATTTATATATATATATATATCTCATTCCTGTCAAACCATCTATTGAAGGTCGTTCTCAACAGATTCTCCTCCAGCTCCTATCCCATGAACGCAGGTGTTCCCCAAGGCTCTATCCTAGGCCCTACTCTGTTCCTCATCTTCTTGACGTCATATTTTCCCAAGTAGGCATCTATGCGGATGACACTACTATTTACTCCTGCCTCAAAAACAAATCTAGTGTCACTGACAAAACTAACTTGGCCATTTGTCTCGAAAAGGACCTCCAGTCAGTTGTGAACTGGGGTAGGAATTGGCCAGTTAACTTTAATGCCTCAAAAACAAAACTGCTCTCTCTTACTCACCACAGAGAAACATCCCTGCCCCACCATTAGAATGTCTGACGCTCAACTCCACGAGAGCACCTCTTTGTGACTACTCAGTCTCACATTGACTGCTGACCTGAGATGGAACAAATACATTGAGTCAATAGCTTTGTCCACTGCAAGGAAAGTTGACTCCCTGTGCCGTGCCAGGAAATTTTTCTCGCCAGAGTCAATCCTTCAAATCTAAAAAGTCAACCATTCACCCTTGCATGGAGTATTGCTGCCATATATGGTCTGGAGCCCTGTTTATCTCAAGGTTCTTGATAAAATACAGAGACTGATATGCAATGTAATTGGCCCTGATCTGGCATCTCATCTGCAGTTGCTCTCTCACAGACATGCTGTCACCTCCCTCTGTCGTCTTTACAAATACTTCCACAGTAACTGCTCCAATGAGCTGCTTTCACTGGTTCCCAGACTTCATGAATTTAAGCGTTCTACTAGGCTGGCATTTTGCTCTCACCCTTTCACTGTCGAAACTGTTAAATGTAGCCATCTCTTCTACTCCAATAACTTCATGTCTCGCACTTCTCGCCTGTGGAAATCCCTCCCCTTTTCCTGTTTCCCTGATAGTTATAATCTCCAACTATTCAAATGTCGATCCACGTCTCCAGATGCCTTGATCTATCCCCTATCCTTCTCGTCATCCTTTCCTCTATTACTCCTATTTGCTCTCACTCCAACTCTGTAACCCCTTGCATGCTAGTGGCTTCCCGCCTTGCTTGGGGTGAAAGGGTTAAATATATATATATATATATATATATATATATATATATTATAATCTTGAAATGGTAAACTCAGTGGGGAAGGGCTGTGTATCTATGTATGTGTCAATGTTATAATCATTTTTATATATTTTGATTTTTTTTTTTTTTTTTTAAACCAGTCTACACATGTTGACATGCCATTTTTGAAAGAAGTTTTAAGTAAACTGAACCACCACTCATTCTCTTTGTGGTGGGGTATGAGTGCACATCTATAATAAACTCAGGTCTTGTAATGTTCCCTGAAAATTTGTTTGCTTTTGTTTCTTTTTCCTGCATTTTTATGCCTGTACCAATGATACTTGGAGAAATACATTTTAAAACTGCAAATTGTGATTTTGTTATTTGACTAATGAATCAAAGAATAATTTTTGTTTTTTGAATTTTTAAAGGTATTATTCATTAAAAATGACATTTTCAAGTCTATAAATTTTTAAACTGGTTTACTTAGGTTTACTGTTTTTGCAATAAGTATTTCAATTTTTAATTCAGATTTGGTGACTTGTAAATTATAACATGACAGTAATTTTTATCAGCTATTTTTTTTTTTTTTTTTTTAAATAAGAACAAAGATTAATTTCCCTTTTAAAACCTTGCAGTATGGGTGGGGATTATTTCTAGATATTAATCATTCCTTATCTATATTATAATTAAATTACATGCAATGACTTGTGTAACAAAATCTCAGAAAGAGAAAACTTTTATTTCCTTGGAAACAAAGTAACAGATTTATGAAAAGGCAGCCACTTGAAAATACAGTGATTTGTTGATTTTATTCTATAGAGTAAAGATCTGTCAGTTTTTCTTTTATGAAATCATGTCTGGGAACATTTTTATTGTAGAAAAATAAATTTCAAGCACACAACACAATTTAAGTCAAAAACTAAGAAAGTAGTAAAAATATCTGTTAGTATAGCAAACAAGATCCATCAAAGATTTTCAGAAATTTGCAGTGCAATACCCTTGAGAATCTTGATTAAAAAAAAAAATGTTTGGAGGTAAATATTGAAATAATTCAAGACGTTAAAATCATCTTACTTTATTTGAACAACAAATTAGCTTAATTTATAAATGTCAATGTTAAATATAATAACCTTGAATAAAAATTTTGTTTTAATTATTTTTACTATATGCAAAATCTTCTCAATTGCCAACTATCATCTCACTTAACTTTAAATATAACATCACATGACCATAAAACTTGTTTGTTTCCATTTCCATACCATTTTATTTGATATAAACAATGACACAATTGAAAAAGTTATATATATGCTAAGTAATGTGTCCAGATAATCTTTAGTAAAAACACAATCCCAAAGTATCAGTCCTTTTAATTAAAATTTCAGGTAAAAGATTTTTTTCATTTCTCATAAAGACCAAATGAATATCTAGTTTTCAGGCCAATACAAATCTTAGTTTATTCAAATACAGTGATTTTACTAATAAACTGTTTATCTTACTTATTATAAAATGCAGATTGTGTGTGTGTGTGTGTCTGTACATTTATATATTGGATCGGATTTCCTACATTTTTCAACCAATTTCAATAAAACTTCACAGGACTACATAAAATTACCTTGCAGTGGTTCTGACAGCACCAATAATTGAAGAAAAACAATTGTTTTTGCACAAAATCAATTTGAAAACACGATTAAGAGGCATTAATGAAAGGGGGACAACTCATATCGAGTTATACTTATAAAACCCAGGTTGGTTGTTTGTGTGCGTTCGTTTATATATGGGATCGGATTTCCTACATTTTTCAACCGATTTCAACAAAACTTCACTTTTTTTTTTGGCAGGTAGTGTTTCTTATTGTCTTGCACACTTTTTTCTTTATTTTTACATTCAGAATGCTTTAAAAATTCCATTTACAAGACAATTGTTTATAATAAAATTCTATTCAATCAGTAGACTCATAATGATTGAAAACAATGTTTTTGTTTGAGTTTGGGTTTGACCAATTCATAAAAAAACAAAAACCAAAAAAAAAAACTAAAACTAATTAAGACATGTGTCAACCTTAAACAATAAACTTTGTCAATTTTATTTTTCAGTCTTTATGATGGTCGATATTTGATCTATCTCTTACTGTTACATCCCTGGCAACACCGGGCTCTACTGCTAGTCTTTAATGAAAGAATAAGATGAATGATTATTTGTTTAAAATGGTCACATCTTTGTTCAAGTTTTATGACAGAAAAAACTTATGCAATAATCTTTTCTCATATTTCAAATTTCCTGAAAATTCTTTTTATATTTACATCCAAAATATTGTTGGCATATATATATATATATATATATATGTGTGTGTGTGTCTCTTCCACCTGTATAACAATAGGAAACTGCATCATTAGTCAATGTTTTTCTATGAGTTTTTCTTAAACAGGTAATCATTTTTGAGTTTTAGATTCTGTAATTTTTGCTTATTCAATAAGGAAAACAAACATTATAAATATATCTTGATGTTTGGCTATCTTAGTATTGTTCCTATTTAATTATAACAGATTTGATTAATTAATGCTTAGTCATTTAAGAACAGAAATATTGCAGTAAATAAATATCAAAATAAAATGAAAGATTAGTTATATAACCAAACTCTTCATATGGTTTTAGCAATTTGGACATTACAATATTTCATAATTGTATTCTGACTCACTTTAAATGCAGTCAGTTCCTCTATTTTAAGAAATCTCTGTAATTTTAATCAAAGAAATGAAGGATTAATATAAATATTTTGTAGGCTACATTAATTTCTTTATGAGCTAACCCATTGTGATAAATGTAATGTATGCAAGTGTAATTCAATAAATTACAGTTAGCCAAATTTTGATGTAAAAATTTTCATTATTTCATTTGTGATTAATGTAGAGGCACTGGCTTAATTACATTGGCAAGAAAGGATATGAAAAAATACTTGTGAAAAATAAATACTACCTAAATTAATAATTTCTTTCTATCATATTTACACGAGGGTGCTGAAAAGTTCTCGGCCTGGGCCACTTCCCCAAAATCAAACCAAACAGAATTATTTAAACCTTTAGTCAGGATAAGGACTTTTAATCCTGATCAGCCACCCCATTAAAGTCATGCTCTATATTATCCATAACCATTTGAAATCCAAGGCTGAAGAACTACTGTCAGAAGAGCAGGCAGGTTTTAGAGCTGGATGGAGCAAAATGGGACAAATCAACTCTGGGTCCTCATTGAGGAACATCTGCAAAACCAGAGGGACATACTCCAATTTCATTGATTTTCAAGAAAGCATTTAATTGGCTATGGCATGGTGGCCTCTGCCATGTCCTTAGAGGATTCAGCATAGAAGAACGGCTTATACAAATCATCTATGCCCTCTATGCCCATGCCACCAGTGCAACCAAGTAGGAGACTTCTTCCAGACAACTAACAGAGTCAGACAGGGATACTTACTTTCTCCAACACTCTTTGTACAGTGTACATAATACTTACTACATTCCTCTAAAACAAATTAACTTGCACCTCAGTAACTACAGTATGAGTAATGTTTTTAGTATTTCTACAGTAGAACTTTCTTCATAAAAATTTTTTATGCATTCTTATTTCACCATATCACCATAAAACATATCAATCTGTCACATGCTACCTTTACTACTCGTGGATTCATTAATGATTATATTGTGATGAAAACTATTGATAATGATATTCAGTAGCAATAAATATGGCTCCAAACCAGATTATTAAGGCTGGAATAAGCCTGATGCTATGCTTATACTTAAAATTTACCTAAAAATTTTCACCATTAGTTTGAGCTTGAAAAGATGAGTTTGATTTTGTATTTGAGTTTTTTTTTACCCATTTTAATATATTTAATAATAAATCTAAAAAAGTTGTTAAATTTAATTATTTTTGTAGATTGTTACAATTTTACCACATACTTCTATCGTTAGTCATATAATAAAAAATTTAAGGATGTTTATTTTTATTTATTTTATTTATCAATCTTAAAAAATTAAAACTATTAATTGGTGCTGCTATCTTTTATGGATGATTTCAGCTCATGAAATTTGCTGCCATTCTCTTCATATGATATTCAGTTATTGGTTAGTCTGCCATTAAATTCTTTGGCATATCAAACACTTAAAATTTTAATTCACTTTGTAGTTTTCTAATAGTTTAAAGGTTGACAAAGAAACTAGTTTATGTTTGTGAACTTCAAGAAAAAATATTCTCTATCTTATTCTTTCACCTATAAATGTCTTATTAGTAAAGACACTGAATTAGAATCAGTTTTATATATAGCATTTTTCTGAAAGAGACATTTTAAATAGAAATAATTTCCATATTCTTCTGCATGTCATGAAATAAACATATTTAGATATTTACTAATCTTAATTGAGCAAATGAGGTGAGGGTTGATAATAGATGGGAAGATTATGCTGCACTAATTTTTCCACTGGAAAGGATCTTGAAAATCAACATTTGAAATCATAGCATTTTATACTGACTATCAAACCTCGTGAGAAATGTTCATCCATCAAATAAAAGCTTTAAAATTATCCTTTAGTTAAGAATTATTGTTTGAATACATTTTTCTCATATACAAAAATATCTTTATATCTTATAAAATATTTATCCATTATGATTTTGATAGTTTCTGCTTCATATACAAAATTTTCACCCAATGAAAAAAATTTCTTCTAGTAGATGATAATTTTATTTAAATCAAGTAATAAATATGTCAAATTTCTGTTAGATAGGATTCTAAAAAGTTCTTGACCCAATCAACTTTCAAAAAATTTGGCCAAGCATTGGAATTTATTTTGGAATCTATTCTTGGTTAGGCTAAGATACTTTCAACATCTCCTGTATCATATATATATTCAATATATACAATTTCAACATATAATTCACCTGGTAATACTATAAATAACTTGAATATTTTTGTCTCCTGAAGTACAAAACAATTGAGAAAATTATTTATCTAACGTAATGTTGCTCAAAAGATCATTTTCCCTTGATTCTGCATATTCTGTTTTTGTCTCACTCTGAGATGATGGCTTTATGCTTATCTTTCATGGAATACCATTTCTTTAAACAGGATTTGTAACCCATCTGCAAATAGAAAACAAAAATATCCATAGAAAATATCTATTTTATACATTGTAAGATTTTATGCTAAGCAATGAAAACTGATATATTAGGTTGGTGCAAAAATAATTTCGTTTTCTAACATATGTTACTATGTGAAAAAACGAAATTATTTTTGCACCAACCTAATAAAACAACTTATGTTGATAACATTTTCAGGACATATTTTAGGAGCAATATATTTATTTATAAAAATACTTTTTTTTTTTTCGGAGAGTCAAGTTTTATTATTGACGTAATGGAATAACCTGTCACACCCATTAGTAACTACGCTATAGGTAGTAACTACCAATAAGTATCTGTAAATCAACGGACTACAGAGTCTAGCTGGGATTTGTTGAGTACGACTCAGATTTATGCAAGAATTACCGACCTTCAAATAGTAAGTACTCGCTATTGGATTGACTTGTGACGACTTTGTGCATAACTGTTACCTTTATTCTTATTGTACTGGTTTTTACAATAAATCTTTACTTATTTTATCCACTGTGTTTGTCAAGTATATATTCCTATTAGCACGGAATATAACAATTATGCAAATCAAGTGCAACATAAATTTTTTTTTATAAATAAATCCCAAAGATATCTGCTATAGAAACACATACTTGATTATTTCATTATTTTATATATTAATATGAACTGCTTGATATCCTCTAGCCTTCATTAGCCTTTCACTCATTGATTTTATTAACTTTTCTACTGTTTAGACATTAATATTATTTGTAGTGATTTTTATTGCATCCCAGAAATCTTTCTTTGCTTCAATATTGTTTTCCATTTTTATATATCCATCTCTTTTAATGATAGACTATCTGAAGTTGGACACCATTCCTTTAATGTAGTGTCTTTGAAATATATGCATTTACTAAGAATTTTACCAGCATCTGTTAGTTAATATCCATTTTATTTGGAAAACATTGATACAGCAAATTTAACATTAATCTCTAATTATTCTCCTGCTATATGTCAAATGTAGTTTTAAGTATTTGTCTAACTTTTTGCTGTATTAATTTACACTGGCAATGCTAGGTGACGGTGTGTTCATGACAGTGTTGTATTGTTCCAAGATATTTACAAAGCTAAGAAGTAAAAAGTCTGATGTCATTAAAGAGCAGAGTGCAAGAATAATAACTGGAAAAAATATTAACAATTCATATATGAAAATCCAATATTAGTAAAGGCTTAAAATATGTTGTCATGGCATGTGTTATCTAGTTATTGAACATTTTTATCACATACATTTGAATATAAAACTACATTAAAGTTAGTTTTGAATTATAATCAGCCTTAAATCTTTACATATTCAACCAAATGAAATAAAACTTATCAAATTTACTTCTATGCTCATTGTTCTCGCTTATTGCATGCAAATAGGATTAAGCAGTGTTATAAGCATAAATATTTATATTTCATGTAAGAGAAACTTCTTTTTTTTTTTTCACAATTTTTTTCAGAGACAAATAATCGACTTCATCACCTCTGATATTTCAACTTTCCTTTCCCAAGATGTCACAATTCTGTGTAATTCTGTAACATTTGCTTTTTCTTTAACAAATTCCATTACTTCTGGAACTTGGTAATCTGACAAGTATTCTTTTAAACTTTTGTTCATTTTCTCCACTCCAGTTTTATCCTGTCACAAAAACAAAATAAAATCAGTGTACATTATATAATAAAGAAAATTAAGTTTGATCAATGTATATCTTTTATAGTAATATTTTGCTTGTTAATCATGTTTTATATAGGTTTTCTTACCATAATTATCAATGAATATTTTTATTTAAATAAGATTTATTGGTACAAATATTAAGTCAGATAAAAGTATGAAAATAGGAATATATTAAATGATTGATGGGTAAGCAATATAATAATAAAAAATGCTGTTTATACATATTATTTATCATAAGTAAGCTTTTATGATAGGCACTATGCTTCTATAGGAAAAAAGCTTAAAATTTTGGTACCCAGGTTTAAAATTTAGTCAAATTCAAATAGCTCTTTCAGATAGAAGCCAGTTTTTAATGGGTATTTTTACCCATTAAAAACTGGCTTCGATACTTGAAATTTTTACTAATACAAAATCAGGGATACAGTAAGACCAACTGAATTGTACATCGAATGTAGATGTCTATATGTAATAAAAAAACCTGACACAAAATTGCATCTTTAAGCTTTCAAAAAAAAAAGAAAAAAGTAGTTCCACAGTGAATCTTCTGAAAACTCTTCAAGTGTATTGGATGCTGATGTCCAAAGGATAGAATTTCACTGCTGTGACACATTAAATGACCCTAAAATTTACGATTTTATGTATATTTGGATGTATATCAGCTACTTAAAATGTCTATACACTATATTTGAACTTAGATTGAGTGATTTTCTTAATCTTTGTTCTATTTTGATGGAGTGGGTGAAAAGAATCACTGGGGTCACTTACCTCAACCACTTGCTTATATTCTGCATCAATTCTGGTACAAAGGTCTTTCTGCGTTTGGATCTCCGATTTCAGCCTGTTTGACTCTAACATTAATTCTTGTAACCTTTTCTATAATGGATTAGCATGAAATTTACATTATTTACATGTGGACTATTGTTTAATTATTTAAAAAGCAAAAAAAATTCAGTGTAAATTTTTATAAAATTTCTCCTAAACTTATTTTTGAAAACATCACTAAAATACTAGGTTACCTGTATATATTTATTCACTGTATTACAAATTTAATGATAATAATCAGTTAAAATGGTTAAGACATTAGAAAATATGAAATGATCTTCAAGTGATGGTTCACTTTGCACAAATGTCTATGAAAAATCTACCTTAAATTGGCATTTACAGTATATTGCAGATTTTACATGATCTACAGTAGTGAAAATTATTTTGATCTAGTTTAAAATCAGTTTTTGTTCCACTATGAGTGTTTAATAAAGCAAACCAACAACTTGACTTTAGAATAGAACATATCCATTTTGTTTTAATAATTTAGTTTTCTTTACTATAATCTATACTTTTATCTATTTTTTTTCAAAAGACAAGAAATTGGAACAAGTATCTCTTTCTCATCATGAAATTGGTTAAGTAGTAAAGTTATAATAAATCCTTATAATCTTTATATGAGTTTCAGATTTTCATGAACATAAATTGAATGCTAACAGATCTTTATTTTCTGATGTCATATAAATTTTAAGAAAAAATATTTGTGTAAATCATTCATTTATCATGACTAAATTTAAAAGATGACAATCTAAAAAAGATAGTGAATGCTGGTGTCATAAGTGAAAATAGTATGATTGAATAATTTAAACCTAATAACAAAAGCCACATCGATTGAAGACTTCCAACTGCAGAAACAACAAAAATGTAAGTAGAAAAAAATGATATCAATATATTGACTTTCCACACTACCTTAAACAAAGGTTAGGAAGGAAATTCCCATCACTACTAGAAATAGTGGACTTCAGAAGCCTATTTTCCTGAAAACCTTTTTAAGAGAAAGATTTCATAAATTTCAACTGACAGCAATGCTGTTTAGTCAATGAATGCCAAATGTTTCTTGTATGGAAAAAATTAATCATACTATTACCATCATGGCATGTGAAAGGAAGTGAAATGAAAAGACTGTGGCTTTGTTGAGTTGAGAT
This sequence comes from Acanthosepion lycidas, assembly GCA_963932145.1. NCBI lineage: Eukaryota > Metazoa > Mollusca > Cephalopoda > Sepiida > Sepiidae > Acanthosepion > Acanthosepion lycidas. Next base: position 107,185,479 of record OZ010576.1, on the reverse strand, counting down.
CATAACACTAATTTCTTAATATCTTAAAGTTAAAATCTTAAGCTTGTGTTATCACAAAAAATGTTCACATCTGAGAAAGTAATAATAAAACAGCTGCTACACAAAGTGATGGTACTCTCAAAGAAAATAGGCATATATAGAATTTGAGGAAGAAATGCAGCATGTCTTAAATAAGAAAAGCAGTGCAAAATTAGTGCCTGTAATCTTTGAATTGTCAGTATGCATTTTGTTATGTTTGAAGGGAAAAGTTTCTTTTTAGGAGGATGGACTCTTAGATACCTTAACTGCTGCCGCATTGTTCAAAAGCAAGCAAATTCAAAGTAGAATGATGTAGAATTAGTTTTACATTATGTTACCTTGATGGTGTTCAACAGCTGCATTGTTTTGCTTGCATCTTGTTTCAACCTCAGAAGATCAGTGTTTCTCTCTTCTATTTTTTCCATATATTGTTGGTTTTCTATCTTCAGCTGATTAAAATCAACAGCATGTAAGACTTCACCCATTTCTTCTTTCTGAAAAATAAAAAGCAAATTTTTCTTGAAATTTTGCTATGAATACTCTGAATATCTAATGATTTTTTATACTACTATTCTCATCTTTATTTTTAAATAATGTGTTGGGTGGTTTAATTACAAGTCAATGTAGCATCTAGTGTCTAGTTTTAAATACTGTATTTTTTAGCTTTTAAGATGTATTAAATCCCTCCCTGTTTTTCAAGGGTGGTTTTTGGAAAAAAAATAGTTTTAGTACATTTTTCTTATATTCAGTGTACAAAACAGTTTTCGAGCTGTGTGTGTATATGGGTAATTGAATGACAGAATGGAAAAATTCTATGTAACGTTTCATAAAAATTTAATAATGTTCTTAATGATGGGATTTTATTTATATCAAGGAAATATAGATGTAAATGTCAGTTATAATTATGCACCAAAGGGAGATGTTGAAGATGTATGGATGCTAATTGTAGTTATTTTGTGGATTATCCCACTTAAATTTGCTAAAACCTGTTGCTAGGGGGCACTCCTTAAACCTATAAAATGGTGTGCATTTCTCACCCTAGTCACTTTTACAGCTTTTTAACTCTGGCTATCAGAATTAGTTATACATGGTAAAGTGCAGGGGCACATTCATTTCATGGTTTTCTCTCTTGACTTTTGTACTCTCTGATACATACTTGTTACACACATTCTTATTATAGCTAGTTTCAAATTTTTTCCTTTTGTTACATGTAATTCCTTTTTCATTTCACGTTACTTATTTTTTTTTACTTTGACTCACATTGAGTCAGCCAAATTATTTGTGAGATAAATTTTCCAGGAACTCATAAATATTTACTATCCAAAGTATTGATTCCTGCAACATAATGGTGACTAAATCATACAAGCATCCTGCAACAATTTCTCCTTTACATCACTTTTTTTTCTTTTTATACTCTCTCCCTATTCTATTTCTTTCTTTCCTTTTCTCCTTTGGCTCTGAGTTCCAAAGATAATGTAACAATGTCATTTCTGGTATCATACACACACACACACACACACACACAAACAAAGGTCTCTCTGAATGTCTGTAGGTAGTATAGTAGCAGTGGAGGTTGAGTCTTTACACCAATAACCTATCTTTTTTTTTTTACTGTGTTACAGATAACAACTGAGTAGCAGTATGGTAAAATGGCATCTTATATGAAAGTACATATGAAGTTGAGATATATTATCTAATACCTCCAAGCTGAAAAGAACATTAATAGCTTCAACCACTGTACTCTCTGGCCTATTCAGGTGTCTGTCATAGTTGATAACCTTCCAGGAATTTCAAGCCAATTCACAAGGGTAGATTGTTCTCATTCTGCTGACTATACTCAAGAATATTTCATATGGGATATTTTTTAGCAAAATTCTATCAACTTAGTTCATCTTTGTGATGTCACTTGTCTCTTCCACAATATATGACTTATTTTCATAACCAATTATGACAGCAGATACCTGAAGAAGGCCAGAGAGTACAATGGTTGAAATGTTGTTGTGATAACAAACAAGATAAGGACAACAGTCTAAGCAAATCATTGTATAATAATGATAATTCTTCATCTGAAAAATTCAGACAAAAAAGTATTATTATATGACAAAGAATTAGAATTATTTATAGAAAATTAAGAACTGGTCTTGTTAACAAATATCTTCTTCAGACTTATACATTCCATTAAAATTGAAATAGTTAATATTTACTCTCCCTGAAGATTAGTAAAATTTACCTAACAACTAACTTTTGATTAGAGGATTTTGTGTTTGTGTACTGTTGTTTAAGAACCTGTGAAGAGAAAACACACAATGTTTTTTTTTTTTTTAATATTAAGAAGAATGGTCCCTTGTTTTGTCTGGTTTCTGACCAAATATTTTATTCCTTTAAATCAATGTTTTAAAAAAACTTACATCAGCAATTGTGAGGGAAATTGTTCTAACACTTAAGCTAAATGCAAAATACCAGTAGATAAGTGGAAAAAGCTGTTGTACCTGTTTTAGTTGTAATAAAAGCTTCTTCATTTGAGTTTTTTGGGTAGCATTTTTTAACCTCAGCTTCTCAATCAGTGCTTCCTGAAATGTATTCATAAAAAAAAGAGAAAGAGAAGAAGAATTCATACTGAGAAACAAAAATTTCCTAAGTATCACTGTTATCTAATAAACAAAAAATAATAAGGAAATCCTATTGAGATATTTTTGTAGTATATTACATAAACAGAATTCAGAAACATTTTTATACTGTTTGGAGTAACTCCTAAAGCTCTTTATACAACATCCACTAATCATTTATAATTAGAAATGTTAAAAAAGGCTTCAGTGAGATTTGAATTCACATCCACTATTTTTGTGATACTTTTAATAGTTTTTAAGTGCTTTTCAAATGGTATTATAGTAAATTTATATATCATGGTGGTTGATACTCAAGTAATTAGCTATACAAATAAAATAGGTTCAACTTTGTTCTTGTCTAAGAGAGACTATTTATAATCACCACTGTTCTTTAAATTAAACTACCACTACAGCTATCAAAAATATATTTGTCAAGTAAGTGAGTATAAGCAAACTGTAGAATCTTACTGTGTCAAATTTTGCTCATAAAAGTTGTAGTGGGGGAGATCTTTAGTCATATACAAATCTTCAGCAACTAGAAGGTTAAAGGCACATAAATTCTCAAGATCTCAAGCTTTCATTTATTTCATATTCAAGTGACACATTAATCATTAAGAATCTTAACTGCAATTATCAAGTAAGAACTGTTGGTATAAAAATGCTACAACACTAATCCATACACACAATACATGTTTGAGTAGACAACCCTATCTTTTAAAGAGTATAATTGATGTCTACTAGCCCAGATAATGAAAAGTCTTAATGAACATCTGGTTTGAAGGTGATTTCCCAATATAAGGGGCCTCAAGTTCAATCTCTGCTGAAAGGCACATTTACTTTATTAAGATTTTGAATTGTCCTGGCTAGCAGATGCCAATTACACTATTTAAAAGACAGATGTATCTACTCAAACATGTGTATCTACTAAATATAATGTTTATAGTAATAAGAAATAATGTTGGATTATAAATAAGATCCATTAATTCCTCAGAATTTACTATGTTTACATTTTGGATATGAAAATAAATTTAGCAGATATGGGCTTTGAAAGATTCTGAGAGAATAATAAAAAAAAAAGAGTAATTTAGCCTTGCTTCACTGTGAAATCCTTTCATGTCTCAGTGGTCTAAAGTATACCTGACTTGAAGGTGGTTTCTTCAGTATAAAAGGAAACGCAGATTCAATACCTGCTGAAAGGACACATTTTCTTTATTAAGACTTTTGACTTCCCAGGCAATCATGTCTATTCAAACATGTGTATTCAATAAAAATAACATTTATAGTAATAAGAAATAATGTTAAATTTTAAATAAAATTCATTAATTCCTTAGAAATATACATATATCTACACATATTCATATCAATATAATAAGTTCAGTTGTTTTCATAGAATTAACAACAAAAGTAAAGCTTTATAAGAAAGTGTAGCTGCTATATATTAAAGACATATGGCTTTTTAGTGTCTGAAGTAGTTGCACAATTATCATTTGGTACTAACAGTTGGTTTCTGAATGCAGGTAAAATCAGGATTTCAAAAACTCTGATTCACAAAGCAGGCCTTCCTCACTTGAAAATTGAGACAATTTTACTTCCTATTGTTATAGTCTATGCCATATTAAGATACACTTAAATATCTATAAGAAAAAATATTGACAACAACAATACTTTTTAAGGAAAAAAAAATAGAGTAACAATAATTTTTAACAAGTAAAAAAGTAATATTATTAATAAAAAGATAAAAAGGAAAGTCTAATGTTATCAAAATTTTATTTATTATATATAAAATAATCTAATAGAATATTCTTATATATCTACATATTTTTCTATTTTACAAGGCAGCAAATATTTCTAAAACAATTTCTTAAATTACATTGGGTTAAAAACGTGTTTTACACTAAATCAACTATAGGGATTATGAAACTGTGCTCAAAATTGTTCTAGTTCATCAAGATTTTGTATTATCTGCATGTACAAGATTGGGATAACACTGTCTTATATCAATTACAGTAAGTAATTAAAAAAAACTCATTTTTTTTTGACACCCAAACACTCTGAAATGTTCATATTGGAACTTCCGGTGCAAATGCCAAGCAGTACAGCATGCGGTTTCCAAATTTCTGACGGAATGAATTGCGTGATGGTGTTCTTTTTCTCGCAGATGGTTCCCAACTAACCCTACTATAGCGTGTAATTGATAAAATAAAAAACAAACAATGCATATGCATGAAATTAAAAATAAAAAAATAGCGACAATTTACCCATCGCACCTTGCTGTAGATTTACCCTAAACATAAATATGCTCTGTGTATATCTAAAAAAACTGACAATATGAATCATATGTTAATTATATGAATAATACTTGATTCAGTCTAGTATAGCATTATTTTATATAGTAGTGTTACTATTGATCACTGTTAAAGTGTTTAGGAATAATATGTCATCATGTGAAAGAGAGGCAGTTTGAATGCAAATTCAAATTCATTTTATTCTCAAGGCTAAATAATAATTGGTCAAATATATATATTATTTCTCTTGATATTCCCCACAAAAATATTTTAATATTTTTTAAATTAAAAAAAAATATTGTTAGTAAAGAAACAATAAGTAATAAATGACATGATGAACAAGAATTTTTTTTGTGTCAGAGTTATCTACCTTAACCATTTTAAAACCTGTAGCAGAGTTACCTACCTTTGCTCTTAGTCGGTCTTCAAAGGTACGAATTATTCGCTCAGCAATGTGTTTCTTATTGTCTCTTTCAATTTCATGTTTTTCTTTCTCTATTTCTCGTAGTCTAACTTCGGATTCTTCTAGAACAGCCTGCATGAATAAATAAATAACATTTCAAATTTGGGAAAACAAGCAAAATAACATTTTTAAAGTTTTTAGAATATTCTAATATTTTTTTCAATTTCATAAGAATTTATTCCTACATTTTAATAGATTTTATTTTTACATAATAGATTTAAATTTAAAAGCAAAGATAAAATGACTCCCTCACAGCTCAATTGTTATGTGGTAAATTTGTAGAGTAAAAATAATTTTTATTTAATTTTTCATCACTTCACCCCAAGCAAAGCAATAAAGACATTATACAAGGGATAACTAAATGTGAAAGAATATGAGAATAAGAAAAACATTAAAAGAACAAGAATTATGAAGACGGAAGATAACAATTGATGTTGCATTTAAATTTTTGAAGATCAAACTTGACTGGAAAGCAAGAAACCAAAAGAGAAGTGCAAGAGATGAAATTGTTTGCATAAAACTTATGGTTACATCTAGTCATTTCATCTATATAATAATGAGACCTGGCTGCCAATCTAGTACTTTGCTTAAATTCATAAAGTCCAGATACCAAAAATGAAAGCTCATTAGAACAATTACCATGAAAATCTTTTTAGAAAAAGTACAGGGAAGCTATGTAAAGACAGTGGGAAATTTACTGAAGCTCAGATGCCAGGTCAGGACTGATAACATTGCAGATTCTTTTGGATTTTATCAAGAATCTCTAAAAACATAGCAGAATCAACAGATTTCTTGTGTCATAAATATAAAGCAATACTTTCTGTTGTATTATAAAACATTTTTCTAACAATGCTACAAATTATGATAGATATAAAAACTAATCAACCTTTTTGCTCATACACAATTTTCCTACTTTATTTCAACATTATAAATATTTTATGTTAAAAATGTGAATAACTAAAATATCTTGAAAAATGTGTTTTGCATGCAAGTAGCTCATTAGTGAGATGTAAATGTCAGTGTAGATGTTAAGTATATAGACATCAGAGAGAAGGATAAACTGTTGATAAATTGAATCAAAGTATCCCTGTATATAAAAAATGAGATGTATCACTGATCATTTATGGATTTAGTTAACATGTCTCTCTTACAAGTTACTGAAATTGAGCTTGACTTTTGTTGAGTTCACTAAAAGTTGAATAAATATGAATTCATTTGTCAACTGCATTTGGCATAAAGTGAAAGAATATAATATTGAAACCTTACACTGATGCTTGATTTGGACAGGCAAATAATCATTATAAAAAATGTAAAATATTCTAAACAGAATCAAGTGAAGTTAGAATGCTGTGTCACAAAGAGCATTATTTACTTAACTCCAGTTAGTCACAAAATATTAATTGGTAAGGCTTTAGAGCTAAAGATGCTAGAAAATTAGAATACTTGTATAGAAAATCCCCTAGAATAAGTGAGTTGATTGCCCAGTATAAGCAGTTACACTGTTTACAATTGTAAAATTGATGCATAATTGCATCAACTTTACAATTTCAATGTAATTCTTATGAACTTATATAGACAAAGTAATTGCCTTAAATTAAAAAAAAAAATATCAAAACAGATGCACAGAAATATTTTACTAATCTTTCCCTTACCTTGTACATGTCCAGAACTTTCTCTGAGTCTTCTTCTGCTCTGGTCATTTCTTCTTTTATTCTCTCCACTTCCTTTTGAGCAATGTGACATTTTTGTTCAGTGGTTAGCCGTACTGTACGATCAATAGCATGACATCGAACTTTACTGCGTTTCCTGCCTGTTGGTCGGGGAGCTTCACCGGTAGATGTATGGGTTGTAGGGGCAAAAGATGTCGAGAGGGTAAGTGAGGTGGTGTCTTGCTTTTTATAATATCTTTCAAACATTTCTGTTTCAATTGTAAGAACGCCATTTTTATCTCTGTTAATGACAAGATATAAAAGAAATTCAATTAACAATGCTCACACTTTTATTTATATATATATATATATATATATATATATATATACACACTGATGAAAAATAAAATTACAACACCTTGAATTAATTTTTCACTTTACTTAGGATCAAATATACAAATAATAGAGCTAAATATCATGCCTCATATTAATACGCAGTATAACCTCCTTGTGCATTAACATAGGCCTGTAGTCTTGCATGTATATAAGCATACAGATGATGAATACCTTCTTGTGATACATCATCTTGCACCTGTTGATACAATACAGTAAGATTGAACAAGTCAAGCATTGTCCTATACATGTTCAATGGGAGACATGTCTGATGCTGGCCAGGGAAATTGTTACACATCTTGCAGAACTTGAGTAGCATAGGCATCATGTAGATGGGCATTGTCTTATTGGAACATTGCATCAGCTTCATGTTGTAAGAATGACAACATAAAAGGTGGAACTATATTCTGGACATACTGACATGCTGTTCCAATTTGTCTCAACAAACATCAAAGGTTTAAGTGAGAGTTATAGTGTATGGCATACTATACCATTGGTTGTATCTGTATATCATGAGTGATTACACTCTGGAAGATGTCACTCACCAGGTTTATATAATACATGCAAATGACCATCTAAACTCTGACACAGATGGTGCACTAAATCAAAAGATAAATGAAGATTTTGAAAATTTTAACAGAATATCTGTTAATCTCAGGTATGTCTTTACTTTATTATGAATCAACATCAAAATCAGCATTGTGCTTCATAGTGTTGTGTTTTTACTTTCTGAAAGTGTATATGTATATATATATATAGATAGATAGCTAGAAAGATGTTTTGATCATTCACATACAACACACATTTGTTAGGTAAGAGTGCATGTGTGTCTATAAATTTTAATGTTTTTTTTAACAAAATTAAATAACAAGAATCAAGTAAAATTAAAATTTGTGCAATGGGGACACAATTCATGTTTAGAATTTAAATTGCTTCAAACAATATACCATTGATGAATAATCTGGAAGATTAAATGCACCTCCACCACTTTCTTACTCATATATTTTGTTTTGTATGATATCATGGCATCTAGATCCAAGCATCTGTATTGTGTTAGTGATATAACTACTCCTATGGTTATCATTAACTTTTTATGAATATTTTTTCATCTTATTTCCTTTACCTTTTATTGCAAATTTCAGACTATGATTGTTAGTGTGTACTGAGGATTACAAATAATAAGTAAGTTTATATTTGTTGTTCTTATAACAATAATATATACAAGCTTACTCAATGACAGTGTTAGGATTTATAATTAAAACCTTAGAATAATCTATAAATAAATTTAGTAAAACTTATGTAAACTCAATAATAAACAAATCTTTCTTATAAATGGTATGTGTCAACAAACTCTCATGTGTACTTTAGAAAAGAATTTGTTGATGAAGTCCAAATTTATTTTTATTAAGATTTTGTGGAATTCTGAGTGAGCTAAAATAACTATCATGTTCTAAAAGTCCCAGTCTTGCTTGTCTAATGTAATCACACATTTCTAGAAGTTGATAATGTTAGAATATTTGTCTCACTACAAATCATACAAACCTAAATTATTTTTCATAATTTTAATATAAACTAAATTTGGAAAGTAAGATTAACTTAATTAGGATAAAAATAGGAATAGCTTTAATAAATATGGCAAAATGAACATTTTTTGAACTGTAATTAACAGAATAAGTATCTGTTGTTAGGTGATGTTAAAACACGCTAGATGGAACTTATTAAATGAAATTATCACATGAGATTTATTCAGTATATCAGGGTCTTTATTTGGGAACACAAATGTTTTTATTTTGACTGATAAAAATATGATACAGTGTGATATTATTTTATCTATTTGATTATCAACAGATAATATCAATATTGCTTATTCCAGTATTTTACTTGGACAACTTTTGACAATTTTTATTAGAGTAAAAATAATCAATGTGTTTTAAGAAATATTGTTGAAATTGTCTCCTTATATTAAATACAATGTTTGATTGATTTGTTTTCTACAGCTTATCAACCCATTGCAGGTTATTTAAAGCCATAAAATATTTTTAGATTGTAAGAATTTTTTTTCAGATGTAATAATGGCAGGGTTAGGGTCAGGAATATAACAAACTCAATGAGAATTGGAACTTGGCTCTCCGATTAACAATCCTAAGCTATTATCCTTTACACCACCCACACATCCAAGCTTACAGCACTTGGTATTCTTATGCAGTCACCCATCTAGGTACTGACCAGTCTTGCCGTTGTTTAATTTTAGTGATCATATGGGAACCCATGTTTCAACGTGATGTGGCCTAGTTTCACGGAAGGGTTAGACAACAACTCTGCCATCAGAAAAAAATGTACAGATACTGTCATGAAAAATATATCTTTTGAAATTTGTAATCAATTAAAAAAAAAAAATAACAATTTGAACAGGATCAAACAAATAAGAAGAAAGGGTATTTTTTTAAGAAAAAAGAATTTTTAACCCAAAATGACACCAGGAAAAAAAATTATTGGTATAAAAAATAATCTAAACGAAAAATTCATTCTTACTCTAAGCCTTTAACTGTAAAAGCTAATTGTTCGTCTGTTAATTCGTTGAGTCTTTCGTCCACAGTCTCATTACTTGTGGTAGCTGTACTGCAACTGAAAGACCGGTCTGCCATTTTGACAACTTAGGCGCCGTATCCATAGCAACGACCCACCCTCTCTCAACATCAAGTACCTTGCGGCACAAATTGCAGGCGAATTTGTGAGGGTCGGGGGATATATGTTACGTCACTTCCGCTCCGAACCTGTCTATTTTTTTTTTTTTTTTACCGGCTCGATAGTTGCGTCATCCTTTTTTTCCTTCTTATTTACGCTATTTTAGGGAACTGTAAGAAAATAAGGTCCGTTAAGTGGATCGTTCTACACTCGGAGTAGGGAGTGAATATTTTTAAGGTGTTGAATATCTGTCACTTGTTTTAAACAGCATTAAAAATATAATGGTGTGGGAGTGTTATTGGAGGTATGGATGGCTAGTGGTGTAGCGAATATATTTGTTTCTGTACTTACAATAGGCTGCCACGCAAGCAAGACCAGATAGAGTTGAAAAGGGAAAAAATCAGATAAGAAGACTTAAAAACTAAACATTTTGTAGAAAAAAAATTGATCCACTAAAATTTTGCGATTATTTTCATTAAACGAAAATGTCTGATGAAATAGAAATAGGCAATGATCGAACTATAAATATTGTTTTAATATTCAGATATAACTGGAAAGAATGTTTCAAGTTTTGATGACTAGGCTGGTCATCCATATTCCGAGATGTACTTATTGAACCTGTTTCAGTTTTTTTTAGCTTATTCGGCTCAAGTTCATTTAGACTTCTACAGTGCTAAAATTTTACTCCTAAACATTAATTAACAATTACCTTTCTCATCTATCTTTTTTATTTAAAGTTTAAAAATTTATTTTTCACTAAAGCGAAAGAAACACTAAATAAATTGATTTTTGTGCAGTGCGCCTTTTATGATACTCCTAAAAATTCTGAACTTAAAATTAATCCAGCACTCTCCCACCGTTGAAAAAAAAGAAGAATTTATTTAAAAAAGTCTCATACTGTACAACAATAATGTTACAATATTTATATTCATTTTTTAGTTACTGTCTCTCATAAAAGGACAGTTAAAACTTTTTAAAAGATTTTTTTAAATTAATGGATTAATTCTGAAGTCTTTTTTTACATCGAAAGAAAATTATTATTTATATTCCTAATAGATCGTTTTTTGTTCTTTGTACTTATTTAGCATGAGAAAACTTTACGGGTGTACTTTTTTTTTTACTAAAAAAAGAAGAGGAGAGAGACAAAGACTTAAAAATTAGTTTTCCTGTCTCTCTCCGTCGCCTTTTTAAAAGGAACATTTGCTTGTCTTGTCATTTTTATACCCTCAGAAAGAAGAATACCCTTGAAATATGTTTGTAGTTGTACTAAGCAGTATGAAATAAAGAAAAATATTTTCACAACAATTTTTGCAACACTTCTGGCGCGTAATAGGAGACAAAAAAAGTCAAGGCTAGCTAATTGACATTTGGCTTTCTTTAGTAAACAAAATTTTTAAAAAATTCACGTTATCCCATATTAAACGTTGTTTTAGTAAGCGACACCCCCCTTCCAATGGATTGATATCATCATTTCTTCACTTAAAGAAAGAATTAATCTTGATATTTTTTTAAAAAAACTGGCTTTAACACATATGATTACGACGGGTATGGTTGGGGAGACATCATTAATGAATTTTTTTACGAAAAGTAACACAGTGATGTGTCAATATTCAACAAACAACGTAAAGACAGAATAAGGCTAACGACAGGTTTTTTTTTTCTTTTTTAGTTTTTACAGTTGACAGCTCTTTTCTTTGTCTTGAAATTCTTTTCCTAAGTGATTATTTCTAACAAGTCTTACCGATTTGCTGGCAAGTTTTGAAACTTACACGTTAATATTTTCGATTCACTGGTCTAGCCACTGAACTTTTTTCAAGGCCAAGTGTACTGTAGAACGTGGTATTTGCGAAAACATCCTGTTTACCCCCGCTCTCACTCTTTCCCTCTCTCATCAATCTACTTAAACCAGAAACAAGGTGTTAAAATTCAAGAGGGATTTAATAAATTTTATATACACATATACATACATATGTATTTCTACAACACACGACTCTTTATTCCGATAATGATACATATATATCGGAATAAAGAGTCGTGTGTTGTAGAAATATTTTTTTACTCATCAAAGAATTGGTTTAGTATGCAATAAAAGTTTATTGAATAATTAGTTTTTATTAAATAAAACTAACCAAACACCATATGAGAAAATAAACATCTATGCCGGTGAATGCTGCTGATGACAATTCTTATTGTTCTTTCTTTTTTTTTATTCATTTGTTTGTATTCATTGAGTTTTTTTTCACAGTCACACCAGTCTGGTGGCTTTTACTGGTGATTGATCAAGTGACAGCAAGTCTCCACAACATTCCAGTACTCTCGTTATCTCAATTGATTTAATTACGCTATCACCCAGATAGTTTCAACAATTCTCTCTTAGATTTCCATTGCTTGCAATCTCTGAACCAAGCTCTTCAAAACTATTCCAAACATGCCTAAAAGTAATGAGCACAATAACTATCATCATGTTTTTTTCACAATATTTTTCACTTCACTGGCAAGGTGCAGATATTTTAATTACTTGCAAGTGTTCATTTCTGGGCCTTTTCTAAATTAGAGTTATCTTGGCATCCATCATCTACTCACAGATACTTATTTCCATCTGGCATTTGTATAAATGTTATGTGAATCTTGCACCAATATCTTGCTTTCTAAATTAAAATTTTTCTTATAATTATTAATATATATCACAAATTCTGTTACCCCTTAGGATTGCATGGTCACTAGATCTACTGAAACCACAGCAGCAATGATTTTCCTGAGCCCAACCCTCTGCAGGCTGGTTTGAATTCAGAGTTTTCCTTCTAGACTGGTTGCCATCCAAGACAACAGGGACCAAGATGTCCTACTGTTTAGTTATTTAACCATAGCTGGGGGAAGAAAGAGATGGATTCATGTCTTTCCCAAAGGTATTAGAATGTAAGTGAATGTATTGAACTCAACTGGAATTTGAACTTTGTTCCCTGATTCCTCAATCCTAACTGCTAACCATTACTCCACCGTACTATATATATTTGCACCAAAATTTACATGCACATGCTCATAGTTAGCAGGAAGGCCAAGACCAACTTTGCATTTCCCAACTCCCATCGATAGTGGAAATAATTGATTTTTTCATTCTTCTGAGGCAGTTTTCATGTAGCTTGCGGGCATTTTCTACTGGCCAGAGTAAGAGCCTATAACTGGCTGCCACAAATAGGCAGGAAGATTCTATTGGCCAGCGTGAAAGCCAACAGCTGACTGACACAAATGTTAACTAGCATACTAGCATGCAAAATAAAATCGATAGCTGCATTCATCACAAGTGGGATAAATTTAAATCTGCATGGCACTTTACTCCAATTGGCTCATTCGTTTGCTTAAACCCAACGTTGATTCTGATTCCGCAGAACTGGGTTTGGTGTGAAAAAGTATTTGTTGTTAACATTCTTTTTTCATTCTGTTTTTCCAGTTACAAGTCCTTTTTTAAAGCTGATCGTTTTGTGTTCATTTTGTTTAGTTCTTTTTTCGTAACAGATTTAATGTTTAGTATAGAGCTTAAAAAAAATTTGCAGTGTGAGATAGGCAAGAAATAAGGCATGTAGCAACATCAGCACAGCAAAGGGCACTCCTTTAAAGGCAAGGAAGGGCAAAATTATTTTAAGTCAAGTCATGCTGCTAGTAATATATATATATATATATATATATATATATATATACTTTCTATTTTATATATATATTCTTGTATATAGTAAAGATAATAAATCCATTGGTATATAATCCAAGTGGATCCTAGTAACATAAAATATTAAAACTGATTCACAAAAAGGGATCAATGTATTTAGTATAATAGAGCCAATAAATAGTATTACACAACAAAATCAAAAGTTACCTCATTTGGGGGATAGATCTATTTTCAAAAATAAACTTTGTTAGCCTTATTCAACTCTGGTGTATACATTTCAATGTTTCAGTCAGATGAAATTTGTGAGACAGTGGTCAGGGGAGGGTGGAAGGTATTAGCCTTAAAGGGAAGAAGTTTTACAAAATTAAGCCTAGATATTAATTACCCTTATGACATTAAATTGGGGTTATATGAAAAATGAAGGGTTAATTTGAAACTAAAAGAGGACTGAAAAAGAAGTTTTATAAAAAAATTTATATAGAAAAGTTAAGTTTAAAAATACAAGTTCCTACTTAAAAATACTCTTCCAAAGATAAATTATGCTTAAGAATAAGATATATTTAAAAATTTTAAAATAAGTCATATTTAGATAATTTATATTAAATTTAAGTAAGAATATATTTAAAAAAAAATTATAATTAATAAAAAGATTTTTATATTAAAGAATAAAAATATATTTAAAAATAAATATATAATAAGATAAAATAAATTATACATTAGAAAAAATGTTTAACTTTAAAGATAAAGTTAAATCAAAAACAAGTTATATTAAAAAACCCAACCATACAAAGTTATATTTAAAAAAATACTTTAAAAAAATATAGATAAAAAGGTGTAAGTGATAAAAGAAAAGGGAGTTCTTAGAAGAGGGAACAATTATAACATATAATTAATATGGTGAAAAAATGGAAATATAGAAATTAGAAATAGTTATACATTCAACATTTGAAGAGTTAGAGAATTGTAAGTAAAATCTATATTATGGAAATTTAAATTTGTTTTTATGTCAACATTGTAAAACTAATTCATTTCTTTGATTCAATAGTTTGCTTTGATTATTATATTATATTATTATATTTTTTTCTTTTAAACATAAGTTATACCTATCCCTAAAGCTATTAGGAGTATGAACAGAACCTATAATTTTCCAGTCTATCTATCGGTTCAGACCTTTCTCATTCAATTCCAAAAACTTTTTTGAAAAGAGAGAGATAGTCATTCTATCTTATATATATATATATATATATATATATATATATATATATATATAGGATTAATGTGAGTAAAATTTTTCACTTAGCTGATTATTGTTACCTTCAGTAGAGTTTTATAAACAGACCTGTCTGTCCACACTTCAGGAGGTATCAGCAATTTACTGTTTACATTTGTTTAATTTTTTCTTTTTATACACATTTAGCACTGGTGTAAATTTTCTTCTGTATTCTCTGTGTCTGTGTGTGCACTTGTCCACATGCTTGTGTGCACCCATCTGTACAGATGTGTGTCATGATCAGGTTGGCCCTTTCTCTTCATTTTTTTAATCTGTTGCAGACATAGCCTGGTTTTGACTCTAACCATGTGAGCTATTTTTATTTATTTATTTATTTTTATAGACTTTTTAGTTTTATTTCTAGGGAAGTTGTATTTCATTTATTTATGTTTTTATATAAATAATTGGTATTAATGCTTAGGCAATAATTATTTCACATATATATAAGCACACACACACACACACACACACACATATATATATATATATATATATATATATATGAAGAAATATAGTCTTAAGGTGTGCTATATTTATGGGATTAAGTGCTCAGTAACAGAGATAGAGCGTGTGTAAATATAAAAGTGAACATTGAAGTCAACACTTCATCAGGCCACCTGATTGTGTCTAGCATGAAACAAACTTTTATAAACAGACCTGATGAGTTCACTTATATATATATGATACTAATGATGGTAATGCTTAAATAGTAAATACTTTTACATACACATGCTCACACATACACACACACACATATGCATATTTATATATGTTCACTGGATTATTATTTCATTCTTTTATTGGGTTTGGTGATATCATAAGTATTAATTGGAGGGGGTTAAATTTATAATTAAGTTTATTTATTATTGTTAGAATTTATGTGCATATATCTGTAATTACACAACTGTGTATATATACATGTACACATGTATTCACATGCATATATGTAATGGGGTTGATAATAAGTTGGGTGTAACAGGGTTGATATTAATGGCAGAAATTAAAATGTACAACAGTATCAATTAAAACTTGAGACACCTGTTGACATAAATAACAAGAACTTGTATTTTCTTTTTGTGATGTGAATTACAGAATATTGGTATGATGTGTGTAAAAATGTTCTCAGTGTCTCATTTGTTTAAAAGTCAGTGCTTACTTGGTTTGGTTCTGAGAATTTTGTTTGTGAGGATGTCATTTGAAATCATCTGTTTTCAGTCTTCACGGATCTCTGGCTAGACCTATGTTTCTGTACTGCTACTTGTCTACTAATCGATTGACTACTGCTACAGGTATCCTAGTCTACTGTTTTCTACTCTACTGAACTGACTCTCTTGTGGTGGAAGGGTTGTTTTTATCATGATGAGGGTTAGGATGTTTTTTATCATCACTGATAACAAGGTTATTTTTAGAATGATGAAATATCCTTATTTTTTATCATCACTGATGACAAAGTTATTTTTAGAATGATGAAATATCATCATCATTCTGTACTTTAACATACGCACAAACAAGAGTGCATGTACACTTAAGTCTGTGCTTTGTTAATAATAGACTAGTGCATAAATAGCAAAGTTATTTAATTTTTTAAATATCATTTTTTACATACATACAAAGATATATATATATATATATATATATATATATATAGTGCACACAGCTACACACTTACACACGCAAGTTGCAACAATGCACATATATGTAATTGTTAGATAGCATATATAAATAAAATAATTATATATGTTATCATTTATTTAATGTTTCATTTTTATTTTTATTTAATGGTTAGTAGTTTATTTGTTTTTGGCTTGGTGTTATATATTGAAGTATTAATTATAGTTGGTTAGATTTGTTAATTTTTTCATGTTTGTGTGTGTGAATGTCCACATGGACATGCACACACACACTCACATAGGTGCATACTTTAATATTTGTTCATTTATTTGTTTATTAATAAATTAAATTTATAATATATTTGTTTCTTTTCTTTATTTATTTAAATTTTGCATTATATATTTTTTAAGTTTATAATTATTTTATATTTTTTGTTTACTTTTAGTTAGTGCTTAGATGGCAAAGTAAATATTTATTTACCTACCTACATTTGCCCATTATTTCAGTTTTCTTGTTTAAGAGTTTATTTTGCTTTTTAAAACTAATCATTGCTAATTTTGCCTCTAAGCATAATTTACAATTTTTGCTGTTAATACTGTATGGGGCTTCTCTTTTTATAATTTCCCATTTAATTTTAGTGGGGACATTGTTTTCTTTTTAGCTCCATATGTATTTTGATAGGATTGTATTGTTTGTGTATTTTTTTCTTTCAAATGACATTTTGTGGTTATAATATTTTTCTCTAAATGCTTTTTCTGTAGCCCCTATGTAAATTTTTTTGTCTGTGTTTATGTCATTATTTATGATGGCTTTGTATATTATGTTATTGGTTAAGCATTTATTGTTAAGTGGGTAATTTTCTTGGTTTCTGCAGTTAAATTTAATGGTGTTATTTTGCTGTATGTTGTTGTTATTGTTATTGGTTTTGTTGTATATTTTTTTATTGTGCTTAGTTCTTATTCTCTCCATGTTATCCATGCAGCTGTAACTAATTTTGATTGCATTTTTGTTGATAATTTGCTGTTTTTAGAGAAATGTTTGTCAATTATTTTGAAGAATATTTTCCCTATGTTTTTTATTGTATTGTTATGGGGCGGTGTTTGAACTAAATTATATTTCTTTTTCTGCTGTTTTGTTTGAATTATTTTCATTTTTTGTATTCTAGTTTGTTTGAATATCTGCTGTTTCTTAGGGCTGATTCACATGTGTTTTTTTATTTTCATTGAATATTTTTAGGCTACTAGAATTTGTTGAAATTCTCTTATTTATAGATATGGGTATTTGTTTAAATACGTCAAGGGAGTGGTTAGAATTTTTGTTAATGTATATTGGGTTGTTTGGTATATATTCATTTTAACATATATATATACAGGGTTATTCAAAAGGAATAAACCAATTTCATGACATATTGCTTCAGTTCTCAAGCATCATCATTGAAAGAGGAGTTTTCTAAGTTTTGAATGGCTGCCACCCACAGGGGCGCTGTAGTTGTGTTGTATCTCCAGCAACATCCAATTGTTTGTTTATCCCTGGAATGGTGAGTCCTCAGCAAAAGGTGTTCTGCATTCTTGAGTTTGCAAAAACAAATATGGTTGTCATGGTGCAGTGTGCTTTTTGAAGGCAATTTTACATTAATCTGCTCTCTCCTAAGAAGATTCAATGGTGGTTCAAACAGTTTCAAGACAGTGGGTGCCTGTGTAAAAGAAAAAGTCCAAGACACCTACAAGTTTCAGAGGAACAAGTGGCAAAAATCCATGCTGCGTTTGAGGGGAATCCTCAGAAATTCATAAATCAAGCTAGCCGTGAACTTGCAACCTCTCAATCCACTATCTGGCATGTGCTAAGAAGATGTCTACATTTGAAACTTTACAGACTATGCCTTGTTCAGGCATTTACCAAGACCTTGCTCTTTGTGTTTTGGCTACAAGATTCCCAGTGTGTGTGTGGTTTTTTTCTTGTGACTTGATTGGAGTTTTCTATTGCTTTTCCTTATTAAAATATTGTATAATGAAATTGGGTCATTCTTTTCCTCATACTTTACATATATATACACAGTGCAATAGATAAAGTTTTGTCTAAATTACACAAAAGTGAAAATTACACTCATTTCAACAGATATATTTACCAAAATGACACAAAAATATCTTGATATACTAAAGAGTAAATTTATCCAATATAATCACCATTGGCTTCAACCACAGCCTCCAGACAACTTTGGAATCTCCTGCAAATCTTCTAGATTGTCTCCCTATATAAGCTGGTGAATGGTGCCATAATCCTTACCTTCAGTTCATCTTTGGTGTTACAAGGAGTTTTGTTGGTCTCTCTCTCAACTGCACCCTACATATAATAATCAAGGGGGTTGCAGTCTGGGGAGTTAGGTGGCCAGATGTAAGGGGTGATGTGGTTGCAGAAATTGTCTGAGAGCCAAGACTGGATACTCCTGCTTGTGTGGCATGACACAGATTCTTGTTACCAGATATAAGGTCTTCCACCAGCCACCCTCTTAAGCAAGGGCAGCACTACCTCCTCAAGGCACTTGATGTAGGCCTCTGTATTGAGTCTGAGGCCCTGTGGGAAGATGAATTCATAATGTCACCATCACTAGTGATCACTCCAAATACCATGATGTTGATTGGATATATCATCCAACTCTTTCCAAATCCTCTGTACTGTCCTCAGATTGACATCCAAACACTCTGAAATGTTTGTATTGGAGCTTTCAGCACAAATGCCAAGTAGTACTGTATGCCGTTTCCAAATTTCTGGCAGAGAGAATTGCATCATAGTGCTCTTTTTCTCACAGACAGTGCCCAATTGACACTACTATACTGTGCAGTTGACAAAATCAAAAACAATGTGTATGTGCAAAATTAAAAATATAAAATTGCGACAATTTATCCATCGCGCGCACACGCGTGCGCACACACATATATTACTTAAACATTATGTTTAATGGATACTTGTATTTGAGTAGATGCTCCATTTATTTATTAAACAGTATATTTCACTGGCCTGAATGTTTGAGAAATTTTAATTGAGAAATATATGCACTCTCTGGCAGGATTCAAACCTGTGTTCCCCTTAGCAGGAGAAGCTGTCCTTAGATCTGATGTGCTTTAGACCTCTTGGCCATGGAGTATCAATGACTAAGCAATGTTGAATAGTGCTTTTAAACACAGATTTTTTTCTCTGACTCTCAAAATAAACATACCTTCTCAGTTTTGTATCCTAACATAAACAAAGCAATTTCTATTTCCTCCTTCAGAATTTAATCCACCACTTGTTATAATTGTCACAAAAATATATAGAAGAAACCTCAAGGAATTTAAATCAAAGATTATAGGAACACAAAAGGGACATTTTACAAAACAATATGTTAAATGCATTGCTTGATCACCGTAATGTAACTGACCACAATTTTGACATAAAAATGCTACTCTGATCAAAAAAGGAAACAGTTCACTATAATGTAAATGTCTAGAGAGTGCCTTGATCACAAGGTCATCTACAGTTAATTTGCACCCTTGCTCTTACAATAATTCACCATTCCTGGCAGATCTTCTATTATAACAGTGTGGGATACCTACTAACAAAAGTGTTGGAAAGAAAAGAAAAAGACTAACTGAATTCAGCTAGATATGAAAAAAAATTCTAAAATCCCCAGCACCCCTCATTCATGCACACATGTAGTCATACCAACATAACAAATTTAGTCCACTGAAGTCCTGAAGGACAAAATGTGTCACTAGTAAATTTTTTGACTTTGTTATACAATTTCCCTTATATATATATATATATATATATATATATATATATATATATATATATATATATATATATACTCTGTAATGCCACATATAATAGAGAAGTAATAGAAAAAGTGGAGATTCTTTTGAGCCATTGTAGAGGCAGTTTTAATGTATGGTGCCACTGCCCGGACATCAATTAAAACTCATTGAAAAGCTGGATCAACCCTACACTCAGATGCAAGTTATACTTAACATCTTCTGGAGACAACATCCAACTAAATCACAGCCTCTATGGACCCATCATTGATATTTCTACAATCTTACATGAATGCAGAATGCACTTTGCATGATACTGCTGGTAAGCAAAAACAAGAACACACAAATAATCTACTGTTCTGGACACCTCGCCATAGAGCAAGACAAGTTGGTCACCCTGCAACAACCTATTTTGACCAAGTATTCTATGTCAGAGAATACCTCCCCAATGACCTTCCAACCTTGATGCAGGACCATGATGGTTGGCGTGACAGACTTGTAGTGGATGGGTTAATTATGTGGTAATATTTGTTGAGAATAAGTTGCGTGTCAATTAACTATTTCCACTAACATCAAAATAAAATACAAAATTCAGCTGAATTGTTTTAAAACGTAACAATTAGATTTATTTAGGTTGGTGTACAACATGCAAAGAAAAGGTAGGACAGAGTCGTGTCCCTTTGATTTGGAAATATTTGTACCAGAGTTCATATTACGAACAAGACATATTTAATTAGAAACTAATAAAACATTCAAAACAATGTACAAGCAGAATATTTGGTATATGTTATGTTGGCAAATATGTAGGATGTTTTAGGTTTCAGAATGTCTTTCTTGTAATCGTTTGTTAATGTTGATATTAAAGTTGTTAATATTAAGTGTCTTTTAAACAGAAAGTTCTTAAGAAGTAATTTACCTTTTACTGTAATATTGAACTTGTAATTCAGAAGAATAAAGTTTGGAATTGTGAGTTCTAAAGTTGATAAAAGTTCAGGAGTGATTTCAGAGGTTGGTGAGTAAGTGTATTGGAGTTGTTTCGTGTTAAATAAATTTAACTTTGTAACTTCAAAAGTATGAGTGATGTGGAGTTGTTTGGCAGTTGGTTATCCATCACGAAGCTCACTGGTAAACTTGTTTTCGTGCATCGTATTTATTTACATTCCTGGTCACGTGCGTGGCTTGCGAACACATTTCAAGATTTTTGGCGGTATTTTGTGTTTAAACACGTGTGCATAGGCATTGTTATTACTTTGAGATATATTGGCCAATCAGAAGCAATTATTGTAAAACTTGCGTCTGGAACCTGGATTGTGTTTAGCTTGCACAAAAATCTATAACTAACATGAGAATGTAAATTAGAAATGTTTTTAACATTTCTTGTCCAATGAGGATGTAGTGCACTCAGTAATTGGTTCTGATCCACTGGCATATGGAGGTTAAACTCTATAATACCCTCCCGCAGATTGTAAAAAATTTTAAAGATTTTTTCAATATGTATAATATTTTTTTAACTTAGTAGGCCAATGAATGTGCCTCCCAGCTCTTGTAGTAGCTTTGCGTCCAGGGTGAGAAAAGGAGTGAAAATGTTCAAATATCTGTTTGTGCATTGAAGGTGGAACGTAGGGTTGTGCATGACCGGTACTGACATCACAATACAAGTGTGTTGTGCTGAAAGGAAGAGGTCGTTGCTCAATTTGTAGTGACGTGTCCTGCTTTACTTTCTCAAGTGTTACATCGTTCTTTTGTGCCCTGGCTAAACACTCCAAGTCCAAGGATTGTGAATGAACAGAGTTTAAAGTTGATCTAGACAAGGTGTCTGCAACAGTATTATCTTCTCTGTGAATGTGACGGATATCAGACGTATATTGAGATATGTAATCTAGCTGCCTTATATCTCGTGGGTTGTATTTGTCCGTTCTAGAATGCAAAGCGTAGATTAGTGGCTTGTGGTCTGTGTAGACTACAAAATTCCGACCTTCCAACAGGTGTCGGAAATGACAAAAATCTATAACTAACATGAAAATGTAAATTAGAAATGTTTTTAACATTTCTTGTCCAATGAGGATGTAGTGCACTCAGTAATTGGTTCTGATCCACTGGCATATGGAGGTTAAACTCTATAGACTCATGAATGTCTGAGCTAACTCAACCAAATAAAATAAATAATTTGTCAACCATTTTGCCTTTCTATTGTATTCTTTCATGCATGTCAATAAAGTCTTATTTCAGTCATATTTGGTTGCCCTGTTTTTGCTTGGATTCTTTTATCTGACTATAAAATGTATTTTCATTATTTGAGAATATTCTATTTTATCAATGAATTCTATGCCAGTATCTCTGAATTTTACCTTCTTCGGCTAAGATCTTCCTATTTTTTCCTTTATGACAGTTGTTAGTCCTTTTTAAAGAGTTTTATATTTTGTTAAAGATGTACATTTCTTAAAAAGAATAATTGAGTTCTAAACAACTCTGTGACTGAAGCAGTAACAACATATCTAGCTAAAGAATGCTGGTTTGATTCCTGCTAAGAGGTACATTTTCTATATTGAAAATTTTTATGATATGGTGGACTCTCCCATCATATTTGGCATATGAGGGTCAAGCAGCTCAGTTCCTAGGAACTGATAGCCAGAAACCAGCACATATGATTTGATTATAGTGGTGAAGGCTTTGTGCAGAACCAACCACACTTTTTGAAAGTTCAAATACAGAGACCTGGTGCACTATGTGCCACAAGATCCCTAAACAGCCCTCTGCACGTTTTTGAATTCAGAGTTGTCCTTCTCCTAGTTGCCATCCAAGGCTATAGAAAGTTGGAAGGAGAAGAGGATTAATATCTTTCCCAACAGTATTAGCACATAAGTGAATGTAATGGATTCAACTGGAATTCAAACTTGGCTCTCCAATTCCTCAATTCGAGCTGCTATCCACTACTCCACCATGCTTCTTATAATATCTTTGATGATATAGGCTAGTAGATATATATATATATATATATATATATATATATATATATATATATATGTGTGTGTGTGTGTGTGTCTTACTTCATAGCTTTTCTCATTCACACTCTCTTTTTCTCCCTCCTCCTTTTAATCAGATTTCCCAATTCCTTCCCACTTAATATTATGTAAGTTTCTCAGTCAGCAAGTGTAAATTGATTCCAATCCAATGCTATGTTCTGATTCTAGTTTTTAAAAGCTATATATACAAACAAAATATTAGTATAGATTTATTTCTTATGTATATAGCACTTGAACAATGGGGAGTGTGTTGGTTAATAAACAAAATAAATTATTCAAGTGTAAAATTTTAAATATTTTATCATCTGGATTACCCCTGCCACTTTTGTTCTTTTACAAATTTTCATAAACTAAATTTTGTCAATGTGTTCCCATCTTACATCAATAAAACAGCCTTCTATATAATAAATGCAAATATCAGTGTGTCACTGTGTCACACTTTCAACTTTACTCCTAGAGACCGTAGCTCAACATATTATACTATTTTAGAATCAGGTTGACTCCATGAGCAAATTGAAAACATTCTGGGTTTGAATCCAGACCCACAATCCTGAAATTTTGGATTCCCAAGTTTTCATTACTGTGATTGTTTTCAGATCCTGCCATCTTGACTTCTACTGATAAAAACAATTAAAGGGACACAACTCTCTAATTTTCAAAAGCTCATGTTCAAATGAAAAAAATTACTGTTCTCAAATTACTGAGTTTCAAAATAAACTTGTTCATGTTTTCAACTTTACTCCTATCATACCATTTTGGAATTGGGCCGGCTCCATGAGCAAATTAAAAACATTCTAGGCTGGATCTGGACCCACAATCCTGAAATTTTGAATTCCCAAGTTTTCATTACTACGATTGTTTTCAGTGACTTTTTACATGATTTTTTGCAACAAATTTTTTGTACCATGACAATTTTTATATGGACATAAGTTTGAGAATAATCAAATTAATTGCAAAATCCAATGAAAGTCATCCATGAAATAAAAATAATTGTTTGTACAAAAAGTAACGACCTATGTACATCTGTCTTTAAATTAAATGGTGGCAGAATTATTGTTGAACTTTTAAAAGGTAAGCTTAAATATTAATACAATACTTAAATGCAGTGATCAGTTTTTAGTTCTTCTGTAGTTTATTGCTGCCTATCACATCTACTTTTTCCTACCTATTATGATGGAGGCCCAATCAAGATCCCTTTGCAGGAGCTAGCTTAAATACCACTCAATAGGGCGGTTTTTAAACTAGTTATATATATTGCTAAGAAATGGTGTTTACAATATATTTAATTTGCATAATAATTTTCAAAAGAATATTTTAATAAATATTTCTCTCATTTATTTTTAATTTAAATTTTAAAAATTGCCATATATAAACAATATTTCTGTTAATAAAGTTTTATTTTTGAATTCTTCATGTTTGTATAGAATGAATTTATATTTGCCGTGTTAAAATTCAGTTGTAAGTTAGAAAACCCGCAGTGTTCATAAGTTTTGTTGTAGTCTGCTATTTCACATTACTACAAATTAATTGAATGGAGTCAGAAAAAATTTATGGAATTGTCTAAATAATACAATATAATATTTTTAATTATATTTACTTAAAACTACTGAAAAGTGAAAAAAATATAAGTTTACTGAATTCATTTTTTATTATCATTATTATTATTATTATTATTAATAATACTAATAGTAATAATAATAATAAAATTTTAAAAAAGCATTAGAAAACAACACAAGCAGGAGAACCCTGTCATGGCTGTCAGACAATTTCTGCAACCACATCTCTCCTTACATCTGGCCACCAAACTCTCCAGATTGCAACTCTGTTGATTATTATTTGTGGGGTACAGTTGAGTGAGTGACCAACAAAACTTTGTGTAACACCAAAGGTGAACTGAAGTTAAGGATTACAGCAGCATTCACCAACTTAAAGAAGGTGACCATCCAGAAGAGATGCAAGAGATTCTGAAGTTGTCTGGAGTCCATGTTTAAAGCCAATGGCGATATTTTATTGAATAAAATTACTATTTAGTATATCAAGATATTTTTGTGTAATTTTGGTAAATATATCTGTTAAAATGAGATGTCAGTGTTATTTTAATTTTTGCATAAATTTAGGTGACAATTTTACCATCACAACTAATTTATTACCTTTTTCAATTCAATGCAAAATGAATTAATGTATCAATAAATAGAAATGATAGTTTAGTTTGAAACTCCAGTTGCTTGTTGGCTCATTTTATATTTATATCCTTGAGGTTTCAATTATTTCATATTAGACATATTTAAACATTTTGAAAAAAAAAACAAACTGTACTTGTAGATTATAAATTGTGAGTTTGATCTTCACTGGATGCCCCATACCTGTGTCCTTGTTTCAAAACTAAACTTAGTAAATAATGACATCATATTTAAACATTTTAAATAAAATGTACTGAAACTAAAATGTCCTTGGGAAAGCTATAAATCAAAACTTTCATACAGTCTATTCTAGTACCAATCATCTGGAAAAAGTTTAAGTTATATGAAACATTAAATCAAAAATAAATAATGTGTTAGCTGTCAAACCTAAATTTGTTGGTTTATGGCTAGAATAACTGTATAATAATTTTTATTTTAAATTAAATTCATGTTTGAATGTTTAAGAGGTGCATTCATAGATTTCAACACCAGTTTTGGAAATAACATTACTTAAACAAGATATATTATTCAACATCAGTAGTTTTTTTATTTAGTATCTGTCATATTGGAATTACAAGGCCATGGAAACAGTTAACAATAAATTAGAGTGTCTGTCTTCAGTTATACACATTACAACTATGATATTTCTGTAATGTGATAAGGCAGCCTTATATTATGAGAATAGTTGTAGCTGGCGGATGACACATAAGTTGATATCCGATCAGTTGAAGGAGAAGGGATATGATGTAGTAAGACCCAACACCCCTAACGATCCTCAGCTAAAAAGATTACTGAAGATGTGTGCCAAAACATCAAACAGATGTATTTCACAACAAAGTTACCCTTTAATTTTCATTTATTATAAATATCACTTTTGATTATAAATATGTAGAAAAATATAACCAATTAGTCTAAAACTGTGCAGCATAGGAGAGTTTAAATCAAATTTTTGAACAGTACATGTGAATAAACAAAGATTCCTTAATAAGAGCCAAGATTTTAAATGTCTTGATTCTAAATTTATTTGGGAAGAAGTTTAATTTTCTCTTCAAGTGAGTCAAGTTCTTCACTAACTTTTTTTTGTTTGAAACTCTGTGATTCCACTGATAAAACCAAGACATTTACTTTCAACAATATCTTCCTCCCATCTGCGGGCTAAATAGTAGGACTGGTAAAATCATTGTTATTCTCTAAAAATTGTTAAAGCAATATTCACTCACAAAAAAATAAGGAATTATTCTCACAATCCCAAATCTTTTTCAGCTTTAAATAAACCACAAAAGATTGATAAGCCATAAAATCAAATCAGTTGATCATTTTCAACTATATGTATCCATTAACATGATGTGGGTGGCATTTTTAGTGTAACTTTGATATACAGGTTGAGAATCCTTTATTTTAAATACTCGGGATCAGATGTGCTTCGGTTTTCAGATTTTCAGGCTATTTAATTTGTATATA
The DNA here is from genome assembly GCA_963932145.1 of Acanthosepion lycidas. NCBI lineage: Eukaryota > Metazoa > Mollusca > Cephalopoda > Sepiida > Sepiidae > Acanthosepion > Acanthosepion lycidas. Next base: position 107,158,386 of record OZ010576.1, on the reverse strand, counting down.
GCAGCTTTGGAATGGAAGCCAAGCATAAACACGATATTTCATTACATTTCATAACACAGCTTATACATATACCCTGGAGGTAGTTTTATATAACCAGAATATGTTCACTCCAACACTGACAAATCCACTCCATCAATACATGATCAAGATCATCATTTTTTGCTCTCTGCAGTGTTTTTCTATTTTTCATTAATTTCTGTTCATCACTTTCAGCATAAAACTTTAAAAATTTTTCCTTCTGTTTCCTTCGGTCGTATATGGTTGTTCCAGTGCCAAACTCCTTAGCCAGATGCTTCACACTTACACCTCTGTCTAGTTTTTCCAACAGTTTGACTTTCTGTGATATTGATTTCTTTTTTATCCCTTTCACTTCCCATATCTGCAAGATGTTTTGACATTTTTAATAATATCTTTACTGAGCACGAAACGCCTGGTAAATAATCCACAAAGGTGTTGCCGTGATGATTGCTAACAAAAATCTGGTACAAACATAGGCTACATGACTGGCCTGGGGAACCCCCACCCAGAGCAGATGTGGTCACTTACAACAGCTGCACATCACCTAGTAACCTTTCCAGTGTTTTCTGAAATTTTCCATTTGTAGTAAGTCATGTCAACACTCGAAAAACTTTCAGATTTTGGAGGGTTACAGATTTTGGAATTTCAGATAAAGGATACTCAATCTGCACCAATTAAATAATTCAAAACTAAACTTAGTAAATAACAACATCATATTTAAACATTTTGAATAAAATGTGCTGAGACTGAACCAGTTTTCATCTTTTTCGTGATATGAAAATAGAAAAAGATAGAAGTTGAAAATTCAAGGATCTTTGGAAACAAAAAGAAGTACTGAACGGTTATCTAATATCAATCCTGATAATATCGTGGACTGAACATGTGAACAAAGTTTTAGAGAAAGTGGAAACAAAAAGGAAACTCAAAATCAGAAAGAAATAATTGAAATTTTTAGTGCATATGATGAGGAAAGAGGGCTTGAAAAATTCGGCATTCACAGGACATACTGAAGGCAAGAGAGTGTAGAAAGCTGTGAACAACCTACCTTACAAGCTTGTGTGAATGTCTAGCAGAACAGGGTTTCGGAAGAGATAGCAAAAATGCAAATATTACTAAGAATTACAAAAGACAGGAAGTTGTGGAGAGCCATGATCGCCTATGTTCTGAAGGGAATACAGCACATAGAAGAAGAAGAATATATGTTACAATACAGGCTACATGTAACTGATGAGAAAAATTTGTGAAATTATATGATATGCAGATGTTATATACTCACATTCACATAAATTTTCCTTGTCATTTTTTTTATTATTCTTGTCTATACAGATACATTTTATTCATATATCTGAATTTCTACATATATATGACCTGGTTGTGCATATATATATATATATATATATATATATATATATATATTTAATCTTGTAGTGCATTACATTGTATATACAACAGAAACTCAGTTCTTGAACTTAATTTGTTCCAAGTTGTCATCCAAAAAGGAATTTATTTGAAAACCAAAACAATTTTTCCCATAGGAATTAATGTAAAATGGATTAACCAGTTCCAGACCCCAGATGACTTTTTATTTAAAACTATATACACACCTATATAATAGTTTTCATATCTAAAATCATATACTAAAACAGTAAAAGATATAAAATTGTATGAAAAAACACTTAATGCACAATAGTTTAACTTTTTAGAGGTTATTTAATGGCACATAGTGATGTTAGTAAGGAAAAGAAAGAGAAGAGAGGGTACTATTTTTTGGACAGGGAATCAGCTTTCATAATAACACTAGGGAACTGTCCTTCTGGATTTTTCCTTTTTGTTTTTTGGCCTCACCACTCAATTGTCTCACTAAAAACCTGTCCAATAAAATTTTTTTTTGTCTTCATGTTAAAATGTTTATGAAGTGAAACCCCACTATCATTGAAAACATTTATGGTGTGGTTTATATCAACTTTATCAGGATGATATTTTTCTACAAAACTTTTCAGCTCACCCCATTTAGCAAAGATATCTTTGATCACTGAACTAGCTATATACTCTCTTCCTTCCTCATCTTCTAAAGAAATTTTGTCCCTGATTTCTTACTGTTGATCCTTCTGAAGCTGCTCCAGTTTTTCTTATGGGAAAATTAGTGACTCCCCATATGAGTCATAAAAAGAGGAACATAGAACAAGGCAAATTGAAAGTTTAAAGACATACTTTTATATAAATAGTAAATTTATACAAAGAGAAAGAAAAGAGAGAATTGCTAAACATATTTCTTTAGCAGTTAATTTCAGTTCAGCAGGAATGAAGTCCAATGCATGAATCTATTTGAAATGGATAAAAACACTTATCTGAAGTTGATCATATCTCTTCTTCTGATGTCTGTTTGTCAAGGCATTAACATGTCTATTCAGTTTTGCTTTGGGACAGTATTGTCTGTCCTTTGGAACAGGCTGAAATGCATCTTTTCATTTTGGTGGTCTTCAGGTTTCTCAAATCCATTTGGGGCCTAAATTTGGAGCTTACCCATTATTACCAGATAAATGAACACATCTTTCCCTACCAGGGATCTTATCAAGCAAGGGGAGATAACCTAAATTTTTCATATTCTGTGGTGAACTCATTATTGTGGTCTTCCATTAACTCCTTCACATCAGCATTGCTGACTTCCAAGCCCATGCTTTTTACACTATATCCTCAACAACATCGATAGTCTTCACAGCCACAAAGAGCTTATGACCGCATCGCATTGAAAATACCAGTTCCTAAATGATCACCTAAGTTAAGCAACATTGAGCCTGGTCAGTACCTACTCGGGTAATAGCTTGTGAATAACAGGAGGTGTAAGATTTGATGTGCAAGTGTTATAATGGATAATGCCTTGGAATTTTTAATCAGAGAGCCGAGTTCTAATTCCTATTGTGTTTGTTATATTCATTTACTTGCAAATATCCTTGAGAAAGGTATGACTTCTCCTCCCAGCTATGGGTTAATTATAAGACTTGTATCACACTAAACCATTATTATCTCTTAGAGGATAAACAGGAGCATTGTCCAACACAAGAAGGCACTTCATTGGCAAATTTTCTTGGAGAATTTCATTTTCACAGTGGGGCCAATGACTTCACATATATACTCAGATAATGATTGTCTTATTACCCTAACCTTACTATTAGCCCTCCACATAACATGCAATTTACTTTTCATCACACAATTTTTCTTGAATATTCTCAGATTTTTTGAGTGATACATGAGCAATGGTTTTATTTTTAAGTCCCCACTTGCATTCCCACATGGCAAAAGTGTTAACCTGTCCTTTATTGGTTTGTTTCCTGGCAATGCCTTTTCCTCTTTAATGATGTCGATGCTGTTTGGTATTTTCTTCCAGAATAGGCTTGTTTCATCACAGTAGAACATTTGTTAAGAAATAAAACCTTCAGCCTTTATATAGTCAGTAAATTCTTTTTTAAATTGCTTGATTCTTGGCTTGAACCTGTAGCTTCCTAACAACACTAATTCTGTTTTTAAACCTCTTGAAACACTGTCTACTTCTTAACAGCAATACTTGTAGTAGGGTTTTTCTTTAACAAGTCCTCATGTAATTCTTTTGCCTTTTCATAAATTATTGATTCTAAAATGCTATCACCAGTTAATTGTTTCTCATTAATCCAAATCAGTATCAATTTTTCCACATCTTCAAGTGTCTGTGATCTTTGTTTAGGTTAACACGTTTACTGCTTTATTTACATTATTCGGACTATTGTCCTCATCTTTGTCGCCATATTTATCACAACGTTTCGGCCGTTGTACGCTCCGGCCTTCTTCAGGTGGTTGGAATGTCGAACTGAACGCTTTATTTCGCTCACTGAAATATAGACAGACACTTTCACTGCTTTTGCAACATCTGCTGCTTTGATCACATCTTTCTTCTGCAGTATCATGCATATAGTTGATTTTAGCATTGAAAATTCTTCACTATATCAATGACACACATTTCACTTTCATGTTTCACTATTATTTGCTTTTTCACTTGGAATGTGCCTCTCAAAATCTCCCTCTTAGTTTTGCTAGCATCACTAACTTTCTTCTACGCTATTAAGGTATATATATTGCTTGGGGTGAAACGCTTAAAAAAAAAAATATATATATATATAATAAAAAGGCTTAAACACTAATATTCCATTGTCATAATTTATTCCATTGGAATCGTAAATACGATCCAATTCATCAGACCTACAAATTCAAAAAGAAAACGGAAAAGAACAACTCCGGAAATAAAAATAGAATTTAGAGAGAGTGTAAGTATGAGAGTGTGGGACGAATGTTAGTTTTAAAGAGAGGGGTAACATACGAGAGAATTTGGGAGATTAAAACTTAACAGAGAGGGTTTTTTTAAAACTAGGTGTGAGTGGAAGGGGGAAAATGAATGTTGTCAGGTGTCTAATACATTAAAGATACATATCGTGGTGACATACACATACCATGGCCAATCTAATGTTTAAGATCAGAATAAGAAGGAGGGAGAGGTAAGGAAAGAAGTGGTGGGGGAGAAAGATGGGGCGGGTGAAATTAAAATTGAAAGGGACGCTGTGTAATTGAGAAAATGTGACAAAAATAATATCAACTACAGGTTACAAATCAAATATAAACATATAAAGAATAAATATGACGATTATCTAATCTAGCAAGGACCTATATTTTTATGTTCAAAACACATGCAAATACACACATACACAATAACTTATACATGTATATACATACACATAGGCGTGTACCTACATACACACATACATATACCCATATATCCACACAAATACACACATACATATACATACACACACACATATACACATATACATATATCTGATTCAATATCTTAGCTCTATATCTGATACTAAGTGCTTTCTAATAAGTACCGCGCATATAATATACAAATAATTACACCTACATATATACATATACACATACACATATACACACATACATACACACATACACACATGTACATACCCACATATATATATATATATATATTATATACACATACACACACATACATATATATATATATATATATATATATACATACACACATACACACACATATATACATATATATACATATATACATACACATACATACACATATATCCACCTATACCCGTATACACACATTTTCCACATACATATACATAAATACATACACATGCACACATATACACATATATATGTACGCACACACACAAATACATATATATATATATATATATATACATACAAAAATGCACATACACATACCTACATATACACACATACATCCATACGCATCCAGTCCTTACACATTTACCCACATATATACATACGAACATACGCATACGTACACATAAACATATATACCCGAAACCCTACATTTCTATACAATTACATACACCCATTTAAACAAATAAACAATATATCCCTGTATCTATCCGTCTAGCTATACATACATACATATATACATACATATACACCCATATACATATATATATGGGTACATAAATACCAAAACATACACACATATATATACACACATCTCTACATATACATCCATCTACATATACCTACATCCATATACACGAATATACATATACACACATACGCATGCATATACATATACATCCATACATATACATATACACACACACCTAAATATATACCCACATACACACGCAGCTAAGTACATACATACATATACACATATACATGCATACACACACACATATATACACATATACCTACATACATACATACATACATACATACATACATATACATACATATAAATTAGAATTTAAAATCTAAATAAGTAAAATTTCAACAATTTGGGGGTAAAAAAAAAAAAGTACATAGCGCATCACACAATGATCTATATAGAGATAAACAAAATAAACATAATAGTCATTCCGTTAAGGTATAATGCCCGATGTTTTGAACCAAGATGGAACTGACATAAGTGACAAAATGTTACAAAACGGTGTTTATGTTTTGAATCATTTCTTATGTCTACATTTAGAAAATATCTTATTACGAAGATTCAGCAGTTCATCTTGATTCTTATCTTTGATAATAAAAATTTTTTCCGCCATGCACAGATCACACCAATTGCGGAAGTTATTAGGTGTTCTGGCTCTTGATAGGTATCTCCATTTCAAAAGTGGGGTTAATCCCCTATCCACCAGATCCCAGTAGTGTTTGGATAAGGAAGTTTGACTTCTGAGGCATCTATATCTAAAAGAGCGTCTATGGTTGTATAGATGCTGCTTCCAATCACCGGCGGATATACCTATATATCTTTTTTTCTCATTTATATTTTCCTCGGGAAAGATTGTTGCCTCGTATATTACATTTTCATAGTTACATTTACCCCCGATTGGACAATGATCTTTATTCCTACAATTGCAGGTAGGGTTACTCGATTGAGTTACATTACTATGGTAGTTTCTAAGTATTCTGCAATTATGGGAAGATATGATTTTCTCCATATTTCTAACGCATGAGTAACTAATTTTCAGAGTCTTCCTATTGAAAATTTTACGTAATGGATGTTTACTGTGAAAATGTTTATCAATTAATTTCCGAAAAAAACTTCCTATATCAATGTTAGAGAGCTTGCAATATGGTGGGTTGAACCATATTACCTTCCTCTTTCTATTTTTAGTTCTGTTATTATTCTGATTTACAAGTTCTCCATTAAAGTTTAATTCTTGTCTAAAACCACTATTTTTGAGGGCCTGATTGTATATAAATTTATTATCATTAAAGATTTTTTGGCTAGAAGATAGCTTATTTATTCTTGTATTCACAGTTTTGGGGATGTGATCTATCACATGTTTAGGGTGGTTAGAGTGGACGCTAATGTATAGGGGTGTTTGATCAACTTTATGGAAGGGTTTAAAGGTATCATTCGATAGATTGAGTGTAATATCCAAAAAGTTGACTATTTTCAGGTTGGAAGATATTTCAATTTTAAGGCCTAAGTATTTGAAGGCCCTAATTATCTTCTTATGTAAGCTGGAAGTCAAGGGACCATTGCTATTTGGGACAATGATTAGGCCGTCATCTCTATAAATTCCGACTTGGCTAAGGTTAACTACTCTACTCAAGGTGTCGAGAATATATATGCCCACCAGATCTGCAATTTGGGCAGAACCAAAGGCTCCCTATAGGTACATCGAAACTACCATTATTCTTCTTCACCCAAGTAACGTCATTGTATGTAAGTATTGATCTTCTTGACGCTAAAATGATGTTCAGATCATTATCCGTTATTTTGGTATATCATTTGGCGAAATTAAGGCTGTTACTTAATAGTTCCTCCGAAATAGAAGGGTAGAAATCGAAGATGTCAAATTGGATGAAAGTGGCTCTTCTTTTGCTAGGGATCTTTTGGAACCATTTAATCATCTCGGCCGAGTCTTTCCAAAGGTTAGCAGGGTATTTATCCAGGACACATGATGTTATTTTCTTGATAATACTCTTGGAAATTAATCCCAACTCAGATTTGGAGGGATTAATTAGACGGGACTGCAAGCTATTGATAAAGTTCGGCTTATGATCTTTGAAGAGAATGTATGCATCTTTCAAACTAAATTTACCCATTCTGTCAGCAACAACACATTTGTTAGCGAATTTGCAGATGTCTTCATTGATAGATGATAAGGTGCTATTGTCTTTGTCTTTTTTATAAGAGCTGGTAATTTTGTCAGTGACGATTTTGTCATATTCAGAAGGTTTAACTTTATAGAAATTTTTGGATTTGTTGGCTTTAATCCATAATTTATTGGATTTTTTTATGTTTTTAATGTCTCTACCAATTTTAGTTTGGAAGTAGTTGTTATAATTCTTGAACTTAATCTTTCTGATTAAATCGATCAGATCGCCTTCGAACAGTATAAGTAGCTTGTCACATGGTGGAGTTTTCTGGGATTTCAGGTTATAAGTTTCAGGATTTAGTTCTTGGTCATTTTTGGGATTATGGGAGAAAAAGGTTTTCCACCTCATTCTTTTAATAAGGTCAATGATTCTTTCGGTAAGGCAGACAGAGAAAAGGTGCAATGAAGGGTAAGGAATGTTTTTCAAGGAGTAATATATATATATATATATATATATATATATATATATATATATATATATATATATATATATATATATTAAACTGGTTGTGTATTAATTTGAATATCTACTTGTAAGAACCATTTATTAATGATATTACAGAGAAAAAGAGGGAAAAAGTAACATAAATTAATGAATAAATCCCCACCAGATATGGTGGAGAGAAAAATATGAAATAAGAAGATGTTATATAGAAATTAGGAGTAAAACAAGTTTGGAGATTGTTAGCAGGGGTAGATAGAGTCCTCATAATTCTAGATAAAAAAAATAACAAAAAGTATAAAAATCCTTGGCTTAACTTCTAACAGTCTGCTAATGACTGATGAGTAAAAATGACATTAAAGAAGAAATAGCTTATTCTAAAAGCTGGAGTTTTGATGTGGATTTGGGATTAATTAATGAATTTCTATGAAATTCTTTCCCACATCAGAGTTAATTAGTTTTACTTATGGCAAGGAGAATTGTGGGAGAGATAAAGTCCCAAGATAGTTTTCTTTAGCACCATATAATTCATATGAAGATGAACTTTGATAAATTTATTTACTGGCACACCTTATTATGAATCACTCTTTTTCAGTGAAGTGGAATTCTTTAGCAGACAGAGGTACAGCTTTGTTTAAAGTTAGTAGTAAATTCTATATAGCTACTAATGTTGGTTGGAAACTTGATACAAATATTCATGAAAAGGCAAGTGGAAACTACCAAACTGTCATTTGACCTTAATTCCATCAAATATTTTATCACTATTAACTTTTGATTACTTTTTAGCAATAATAAAAACTCGTGAAAAAGAGTGACAAATATTTTTCTTGTTTTCACTTCACAATCCTATCATTTTTCTTTTAATGTATCATTGGTCATTATCAACTTTAAGAAGGGATTTTCACAGTTGAACTGATAAATCTAAGGTTTATTAATCCACCATATCAGTTATACAGTGTGATGACTAAATTGTTGTCATTTTATATTTTTAATTTCACACATGTGTGTTGTTTCTTCATTATTTTGTTGACTGCACACTATAGTAGGGTCAGTTGGGCACCATTTGTGAGAAAAAGAGCACCATAACACAATTCACTCCACCAGAAATTTGGAAATGATATGCTGTACTGCTTGGCATTCTCACTGAAAGTTCCAATATAAACATTTCAGATTGTTTGGGTGTCAATCTGAGGACAATTCAGAGGATTTAGAAAGAGTTAGATGAATCCAATGATGATTATGAAAGTATGACAGCTCAGAAAACTCACTCTAATTGTTCTGATAAGAAAAGAACTCCCAAATTTGTTGGTGAGGGCCTCAGACTCAACATGGAGACCTATATAAAGTGCCTTGAGGGGGTAGTGCTGCCCTGGGTCAAGATGGTGGCTGCTAGAAGACCCTATGTCTGGCATCAGGACTCTGCACCATGCCATACAAACAGGAGAACCCAGTCATGTCTGTCAGACTATTTCTGCAACCACATCACCCTTTACATCTGGACAACTAACTCCAGACTGCAACCCCCCTATAATAATCAATACGTGTGGGTCGCATTTGAGTGAGAGACCAACAAAACTCCTTGTAATACCAAAAATGAACTGAAGGCAAGGATTATGGCAGCATTGATAAATTTAAGGAGACCAGAAGAGATGCAGGAGATACCAAAGTCATCTAGAGGCAGTGATTGAAGCCAATAGCGATTTTATTGAATAAATTTACTCTGTATTCCAAAATACTTTTGTATAATTTGGGTAAATATATTTGTTAAAATGAAATGTCAGTTTTATTTGCATTTATGCATAATTTAAACGATAATTTATCCATCGCACCCTGTAGGAACTAACAGATATGTTCATTGTAAAAAATTGAAATAAAGATCAATGAGTTTGATATTCTATTCAGATTTAGTTTCATTTTGGTTAGACTTCTTAAAATTGGTTTTAATAGTTTGTGTTGTTTCTTTATTCCTCCCATACAATATGTGCTTTATAATAGAAATGAAATGAGATAATCATTGAGTTCTTTTTAATGAAACTTAATTTCAATTAAAAATTTAAATTAGCTCATCTGTTTATTTCTTTTTTACAGTTCTAAGTTAGCTAAAGTCATTGTGGAATTAGTTATTAATATTTTAGCTTTTCCATGTTATAGTAAAATAGAGATAGAACTGATTTGTTAAGTTTCAAATTGAAAGTGTTGTCTTTTCTTTTTGATTGGTCAACTTCATAACAGTATAGATTATCAATACATATATTGATTAATTGATTTGTTTTTTACAGCTTATCAATCTTTTGCAGATTATTTAAGGCCAGAAAATATTTTTAGATTATAAGATTTTTTGGAGATAATAATGATTTACTGATACAAGTCTACTAATTAACCATAGCTGCAAGGAAAAGGGGTGGATTCATGCCTTCCTCAAGAGTATTCGTGTGCAAGTGAATATAAGGAATACGACTGGAATTGAAACTTGGCTCTCCAATTTCCAATTTCGAGACATTATTCACTACACTACCCACATATCCAATCTTACAACACCTGATTTTCCCAAGCGATCACCCATCTAGATCAGTAGAATGGTGTGTCTGGATACACTGGTGTGCCTTGGAAGATGTCTAGGTGTGCCCTGCCATTCAAGAGAAATATGTGTCCAGATATATGAAATAAATATATTTACTTTATTATATTGCAGTAACCATCTCATTCTTATTTATGTGAATTAGGCTTTTCTACTTTCACCACAATTAAGTGCAAAAACAGGAACTCTTCAATGTACTGACAAGGAAATGAGAATTTGCCTATCAAATATACGCTCAGACATTAAAGAAATCACTAAGACTCATCAGGCTCATGTTTCTCATAAACACAAGAATGAATAAACTTAAGGTATGTTTCATTTTATATTTTTTATTGTGTTATTTCTTTTCTGCAATATTTGACTTCATTATAACATATTTTTCTGAAATTTGTATATAGTTTGTTTCAATGTGATATGGTTTATTACTGTTATATAGGAATAAAGTGTCACTGCCAACACTTGAGTTTGAACATAGATCACCATTGAACAAACACAGGCAATCCCATTATTGAATTAAGTGGATCCTATGACCATAGAGGAAATGCATATATAGGAAGTCACATGATATTTAGATTGATCACTATTCTGTTCTATACTCCATTACTATTTGAATCGTTATTTCTACTCTATACAATACGGACATCATTTCTCTATTTGGATCCCTATACGGATTACTATTTGAGCAAGTATTATCGATGAGCAAGTACTATTAGTGCAAGCGATATTTGAAGGTGTCTGACACCAGCATTGTTCAACAGCATACTATAGTTGTATCTACGATTACAAAGCCTCTACTACAATGAGCATTATGAAAGTGACAATGAATATTCATTGGCATTACAAAAGTGAGAAATGAGTGTTTGTTGACATCACAAAAAATACTTATAAAACAAAGAGACATAGCATAATCTTTGATTTTATAAGTATTTGTTTGTCAGGTGTTGTATTTTAATGTTGACATACTGGTATTGACAAATGTTTTTTTTCAACACCATTTGAATGTCAATTGCTGCAAATTCATATCAATAAGAATTGTGTCAAAAATTTGACAAATTATGAAAATTATATAGTTTAACACTTTCACTGCTGCATTGTTATAGCATTGTTGCCTGACTGGACTGGCCCATTTTGAGATAAATAGGAAAAAAGTTTGTTTATTTGCTGAGCATGCAGACACTGATGGCTGTTTCTGATGGTCACCATCATTTTGGTTTTGATCCAATACTCTGCAATGTAACGCTCAACAACACACACAACACACAATGTGATAAAAATACATCACAAAACAGGTCTTGTTGTTTGCTGCTATGTGTCTACACTGGTTTGGGAATAGAACTAAGTATATAACACAAATGCTAGGGACCAACATTTCTTAGCATCTTGAAAACTAATATATATATCAAGAGCAGGCAATGTAAAGTTCACAAAGAAGTATAAATATGTCCACAGTAGCAGAAGTATGAATTTGTGAATTTGCTACAGAAAATCCAAATCTAGGTTTTTATCTGAACTCAAATTTCAATTGATACCATGAGTCAAATATTTTACCTGAACATTATGCTGCCATATTGTTATTGTTTCTAAAAGCTGTTTATGACAAATATCACACCAGATAAATAATATGCATTTCATTTCATTGATTGAAATAATATCCTGTATAATGCAATGATATGCCTCCTTGGTGTATACAGGAATTGTTCTACTCATCTCTGCCTTTTAAATATGCAGATAAGCCTGCAGGTACAAGAAGTCACACTTGTCATACATTATTATAACAGCATCAAATAATGTCTCTTTGTTCTCTATCTGGCCATCATCAGTTGTAAAACTAGAAATAACTGGAAAGTAACCAATTAAAATAATACACAAACAATTTACAGCAAAAATACAGTAAATATATAAAAAGTAGCATACTGTATTTATTAATGGATAGAGCTATATAAAGTGGCTCCTATTACTGAAGGTAAAAGTTTTGAATAGATTTTATTTTCAGGTACAGATATACATCAATAAATCTGCAGCTTAATAATAAAAAATATGCATTTATTTTACTGTATAAATATTTATTTTTTCTACATACTCAACCTCCTTGTAAATATACCTAATTTGATGGTGAATACTGATTACATAAATTAAACAATATACAGTAAAAATTTTAGATCAAGGTTTTGAACTAATAACTATATTCCATCTTCATCTAATATGTCCTCTATGTTATAATAAAATATGTATCTTGGGAAAAATTCTAACTGCAATTTTAAAAATTATACTTCTCTTTTTCTTTATAAGCATTTCATTTTCTTTTGTTAGATGCAGTTTAGAAACTAGTAAATCTCTGATTTGAATATCTTTGGTTAATTTAAAGATCTTTACTATAAAAAAATATTTACCAGTTGTATTATTTATGGTGGTAACTCATCAGAATTAAATTAATATTCCAAGTTGTTCTATTCAAGCTAAAGTAATTGTATACATATGTTAGTCATTTATGAGAGGTGCCACAAGAATATGATAGACAAGGAATAGTTCGTAAATTTTTGTTCAGTTTTTCTTTTGTCCTTACAATTTATCTTTTTTTGAAGACTAAGTGTGTGGAAAAAATGTAATGACACAAACAAAAATGAATAAAAAACTTACAAAATATTTCTTGTCTGTTTTGTTCAATGAAACCTGTGTAAAAAATAATTGCTTCCCAAATATACAATATTTAAATTCCATCTATCTACAATAGCCACATTTACAAAAAGTGATTTGCCTTTTAGAAAAAAAAACAATTAATAAATTTAGTAGGCATAAAATGTCTATTCTTTTTAATAATATAAAATATTGTCTACATCTCTTAAATAAAACAAGCATGTTTTAGATTGTAGTGACATTAAAACTACAAAATGGATTGAGCTGAAATTTGGCATAAACATACTTTTTGACTCCAGTCTTGCAATAAATATTTTGAGATTGCATCAAATTATGGCTGCCATAACACTCAGCGTAATATGCGGTAAAGGAAGTGCAAGAAAAAATAGAATTGGTTGAGAGATGCAATACTTTTTAAAATTTCTATAAAAAAGCACTTTTTAAGTGTATTCAAAATTTATAAAAATAATTTTTTAACTAGAGCTACACCTAAACAAAAGTTGAAAGAGAATGACTTTTACAAATATACTAATGTGTAGACAAATATTTATACTGATCAGTATAAAATACAAAATAGTAATGGTAATTATAATATTAGCTGCTTCTTTATAAGGAAACATTCAGAATTCATTGACTAAGCAGTCATTGCTGCTATCAGTTGAAATTTATAGAAACTTTCTCTTAAAACAATTTTTCAGGAAAATAGTTTTCTAGTTCAATAGCTGTTATTGTTCTTTCCAATATCAATGAGGGCTTCCTTCCTAACCATTTATTTGAAGTAGTGTAAAACATCAACATCTTGATTTTATTATTATTTTCTCTTTGAGCTACATGTGCTATACATTTTAGCTGTTGGTATTCCTCAAGGGATGTGGTTTCTGTTATTTGGTACAGTTTCTTTCTTTGTGATTTTGTAGTGACTGTCCGCAATGTTTGAAGACGGATGGTTTTTGCTAAGATCCACAGTCTTCACTTGCTCAAAAAGGCATTTAAAAAAATTCTGTTAAATACATTCAACATTAAGTAATCACAAAGACTGATCATTTTAGAAGTCACTTTGTAGTCATCTTAAAGTTGTACAAGCAAAGAACTAGTGTAGGTGTCTTTTAGACTTTAAAAAAACCCCCAAACTTTTGACTTTTTCAAAAGAAAATTTATCATTTTTTTTCTTTTTTTAATAAAATCCTAGGCCATGTTTGGTTTTATATTTAGGTTGTAGCATAACATTTCTTTTTAAATATAAAATCATTAAATATAAGAAAATAACCATAGAAGTTATTACCAAGATAATAATTGTTTGAGTTAAATATTTTCTGGCTTTTCTTGGGCTTTAGATAAAATATTTAAAGAACCCCAATTCCATGGAGAAATAGGAATAATTATTATGAGGAATGCTTAGCATGTAGGAAATTCTGTTATTCAGGTATTTTTACATTAAAAATCAAAACATCTGAATTCCAGGCAATAAAAAATATAAAAATAAAGAAAACATGGGTATACTTATTAACTAAATTATTTGTATTTACAAACATATGTACATGAATTCAAAAGAGTCAAAAAGGAGCAAAAATAGTCTTTAGTTGGGAAAAAACTTTTGAGTAGTTAGTCCACAGTCATAGCTGTGACTGAGAAAAAATTTTAAGTAGTTGGTTCACAGTAAAAAGCTGTGATTGTGAAAATACTTTAATTGTAAGTGAAAACTCACTGACCATCTCTGCTGTTATTATTGGAGATGATTCATTTGAAGTTGCTGACATACGTTTTTTTGGCACACACTGGGGGGAAGGAAAAAGCTATGTAGCCATGTCTTCTTTTGTGCTTAACAGCTTGGAGACAGTCACATTTCTGATGATGAGAGTTAAAATCTATGAGGTTTTATAAGAAATTTTTCTCAAGAGTAGACTTGAGAAAAATAGGGTTTTAGTTTTCTCTGAATAGTCAAATATTTCACATGGCGATGTTAATTTCTAACTAATAGACGTTTTGATTTAAACAGTGTGTGTTGTATTGTGGAATCTTTTTGACATGTTTGTAAATATTGTCTGTTTTGGGGTAGAAAGTAAAGTTTGGACATGTTTTAATATGGTATGTATGTGGGTATGTAATTGTATTGGAAATAGAGTTTATTTCCTATCAGTATATAGTAAAACAATTTCTCCTCAGTTTCTATTCCTTTCTCAGCGATCAAAGTGTAGTATTTGTTTTTATGGAATTAACAGAAATATGCAAATTTGTTACCTCCTACTGAAGCAATATGGATACACTTGCAAATCTTTTCACTTGAATCTGACGTTTTAAGCAGTTCGGACTGACTTGTTGAACTCTCTGCCTTTGTCACATCTAGGGAGATAGATGAGCCTGACCCCATGTATGCAGGGTCTACAGGGAATTTTTGCCCAAGCCTACAGGCTCAGATTCACCCAACATAAAATACAGCCTTGTGCCACATCCTGCTTTGTGGGGAGGCTAAGGTAAATAACCTTAGTAAATATCCACTTTTAAAAAAAGGTAGTATAATGAAAGTTAAAATTGGTAATTTTAAGCTCTAGTTTAAACCTTTAAAATAATAAATATATGATTTATAATTATTTCTTAAAATGCTAAAAAAGGACATAAGTCAGCTAAGACTAAACTGGTAGAAATAAGCTATAGGAGAAAATTGAAGAAACAAATATTTTTTTAAAAAAGAATAGAAAATACGAAGACTTAATAAAAAAAAGATAGGAGTCTACTATAATTCCCCTGTGCCTCTGATAAAAATAGGAAAAGAAGCCAATACAGAACATCACCTATGATTATAGATCCAGGTTTAGTAACCTGAGTTAGTGTCAACCAACCATACTTTTTACTTTATGGCTGGCTACCCTCTACAAATAGGGTACAGCCAACAGCAAGTGGGGCATCCAAGGGAAGAGTCAAGTCTTCAAGAGATAAAAGCAGTTTTAGGGAATAGATGCTGGTGTGTAGATTCATTTGTAGACAAGACTGGAAAATATGCAATGTTATAGCATCAGGTCTTAGCTCATATTTCATTTTGATAAGATTTGTTTTTATCAGTTTAATTCTCCTAGTACTGTTGAGATTGAGGGGATGAGTAGAATGTTGTACATAGATTTTTTTTACTTTTTTTGTTATGAGTTTACCTGACTTCTTCAAAACAGTTTTATTAACAAATGTTAGAATTTTCAGCAGTTATTAACTAATAGAAAGAAAGTCATTCTTAAAAAGAGGTACATGAATAATCAACTCACAAAAACTGTTTTAAAGATAGAACATAAGTATTAACTTAAAAATAATTTTATGTATAAATTAATCATTGGATATGGTTGACTTAATGAGTTTAGAGTGAAACAAAAAAATGTGACTAAAAAAATAAGAAACTAAGCACAATTCAAATATCTGAATTTTAGTTCTGGTCCTTATTTCAAGTTTTTGTATAATATTTGATAACATATAAAACTTGAGCCTCATTTCAAAAAGGGAATATTAAGAAATATTAAAAATTATTAAGAGAAATTTTGTTAGATGGTACATTGAATGTTACATCATCCATGTTCTCTGACTTCATTTAAAACAAGTTTTTTATCCATTTATTACAATATATTATGACATTTTAATATTTGGAGGAAAAAGGTGAGTTATATGACATTAAATATGGTAAGCTTTGGTATGAATGAATAGACATTCACATACATATACAGCAGTAATTTTTTTCAACCTCAGCTAAGATCATTGAATCTACAATCCTGTTCCACATTTAATTATGAATGACATAATCTTTTCAATAGCTGTATAGTATGTGACTCACCAGGGCTATATATAGTTTTGAATTCAGAGTTACCTTTCTTTTAGACTGGTTAGAGAGCCCAATCTACCCTGCTATTTATCCAATAGCTGGCAGAGAGAGAAGAGATAGATTTTTACCTTTTCCAAGGGTATTTGTGCATAAGTGAATATTACAAAATTACAAGAATAATAGTGTCAGTAAACACTAAAGTAATGTTGTCAGCAGACATGTACACAATGTTATCAATATACACTTGCATATGCACAGAGAATCAATATTGTTAATATACAAAATACCAATACAAAGTAAAATTTATTCATAAAACAGAATTTTATGAATGCAAAATTAATAATTAATTTCATAGAATAAACTTGTCTCTCTTTCTATTAGTTATAAATACATTAGTTATATGTACAAATGGTTAAAAAGGAATATGCATGATCAGGCCCTCTTGAACCAGATACACCCATTTATGCTATGGCTGCAGTATATGTTGTGTTCCTACAACCCTAATGAGGATTTTTGATAAATCATGATGAATAGTTGATGAAGAAGAGAGTAGACGAATAAACCACTCTCCCATAGCTAATACCCAAAAGTAATAATTGTAACATCATTGTCAGTCAGCATATACTCCAAAATGAATACCTGCTCCTTATTACCACATAAATTACAACAGGTATGGGAGAAAATAACACTGATGGTTAGAGCAAGTTTTCAGTAACAGAATAATATTTTTCAACATAGTCACTACCATGCTATGTATTTTTTTTTACAGGTGATGGACATGAGCTCTTCACTTTATAGTCTGTCCAGAACTTGTCACACATATTTTTGTTGGCACTGCTGATCAGCTGCAAGGGAAAAAAATGAGTTATTGGAGGGAAGGTTCAACCCTTACTGCCATACTATATTATTAGAAATGCTTATAGTAAAATGATTTCTCCCAAGCTTTTATTATTTTCTCAAAAACATCTTTCACTAACAAAGTCTCATCAAATAGGAGGATTTATTTTCAGAGCAACCATCATATATTTATGTATATATGAATGTTTGTCAGGGAAGCGTTTAAAATAAAATGAATATAAATAACACATATATAATTGGCAAAATGTTATACAAATACTATACATATACAGACACAAACATAAGGTAAGTAAAAATATGTATTTCTGTAACTTTGTATGTGTGCCTGCTTGCTGACTGAAGTAGTCAGGCATCTATAGTTGGGTGAGCTCTGATAAAAGCCAGAATTTCAAATGATTATTTTGATGATGGGCAGGCCATCCCACTTGTAAAATTGATGCAATACAATCTTCCTATCTCTGCTCCACTTTAGTAGTACTTTCATATATTTCTGAAAGAAAAATGCAGGACCTGGTGTATATAAATAGTTGTCTCCATATACATACATATAAAAAGGAACAGTGGGAGGCAAATAGTCCTACTGTTGTTATTTGCAACAAGAGGATCTATCACTAAAATTTGATCACAAAAATTAAAAATTTTTTTATCAACTTTTAAATTTGTTTACCCTCAGAAATGTTTGAATATTTTAAAACAAAAATAAAATCGTTCAGCATTCAGCCAAATTCTACATAATTGTGTACTTCTGCGTTGTGGAGAAAGAATATATGACAGGGAAAATTTTGTCAATATATGTAACTGTGTGTATATATTGTCAGTAGAATATATACATGGAAGTAAGTATAATTTACTAGATGTATAAGAGGAGTAAAAGTATCTAATTATATATATATATATATATATATATATATATATATATATATATATATATATAGATAGATAGATAGATACTTATTTTATTTAATTTTATATTTAATCCAATATTATTTTGTATTACTGTAAACATCATATTTCAATATATAATTTAAAGTAATAAGAACATATATAAAAAAAAATTTATGAAGCTTAAATAAAAGTGAAACGTTAAGATTATAAATGTTACCTACTTGTTCCTTGTCTAGCATACAGAGTGCGATGGGTAAATTGTCGCCATTTTATATTTTTAATCATGTGTGTTTGTTTTTGATTTTGTTGACTGCACAATATAATAGGGTCAGTTGGGCACTGTCTGTGAGAAAAAGAGCGCCATGATGCAATTCACTCCGCCAGAAATTTGGAAACAGCATGCTGACTGTGTGGCATTCGCACCAGAAGATCCAATACAAACATTTCAGAGTGTTTGGGTGTCAATCTGAGGATAGTGCAGAAGGTTTGGAAAATGTTGGATGAGTCTAATGATGATTAGAAAGGTACAGCAACTTAAAAAGCTCACTCTAATCATTCTGATAAGAAAAGAACTCTTGAATTTGTTGGTGGGGGCCTCAGATGCAACATGGAGGTCTACATCAAGTGTCCTTGGGGAGGTAGTGTTGCCTTGGGTCAAGAGTGTGGCTGCTGAAAGACCCTATCCTATGTCTGGCAACAGGACACTGCACCATGCCATACAAGCAGGAGAACCTAGTCATGGCTGTCAGAAGATTTCTGTGACCACATCACTCCTTACATCTGGTCACTTAACTCCCCAGACTGCACCCTTACTTGATTATTATTTGTGGGGCACTGTTGAGTGAGAGACCAACAAAACTCTATGTAACACCAAAGATGGATAAACTGAAGGCAAGGATTATGGCAGCATTTACCAACTTAAACAAGGAGACTGTCCAGAAGAGATGTAGGAGATTCTGAAGTCATCTGGAGGCCATGCCTGAAGCCAATGGGGATTTTATTGAATAAATTTACTTTTTAGTATTTCAAAATATTTTTTGTGTAATTTTGGTAAATATGTCTGTTAAAATGAGATGTCAGTGTTATTTTAATTTTTGCATAATTTAGGCGACAATTTATTCATCGCATTGTGTGTGTGTATATATATATATATGTATGTATATATATATATATATATATATATATATATATATATATATATAAATGTATGTATGTGTATATATATATATATATATATAAATGTATGTATGTGTATATATATATATATATATATTACTGTATGTATATATTGTTACAAACCCTGATCTAAATGTATTATAAAAAGTTTTTATTAAAAACTATACCATTGCTTATATTTTAGAAGCATTTTAAAATAAAGAGCCCAGTACTTGCAGAAAATGTAAAGATAGTAAACCCAAAGATATAGGTAGACTTAGTGACAACAGGATTGACCAGAGTGTACCCTTTCCTTCTCTTTTGGTCAAGGTGTTGACAGCATGATCTACACGGATAGATTCTGGTTGGGATAGGTTGAAACATTTTAAACTAAACTTTCTCTGACCCTGAAGATGAGAGAGGGAGTCGATGACCCCATTCCACCCATTTTTGTTCTGGCCATTTTTTTTATATCTTCCATGTAAGTCTGTTGACCATCGGTGTTCCAAATTCCGTCCAGTTGGGTGAATGATCAAATTCGGTTTAAAAGGAAAGAAAATCCCGGACGAGCCCCCATCTGTTACGAATCCCCCTTCTCCTTCCTTCCTTTCCAAACTTTTCAATAACAAAGGTAGAGGAGGGTCGTAATCTGTGTTATTTTGTTTTTTAATATTTTACATTTTTTTGTAAAATATATTTCTTTCCCAAGGGTCTCTTTCCGATTGATCAGACACGGCCGAGCGGAATCGGTTAAGGAACAAACACAGAAAAATGGCCAGAACAGAAATGACGATATGTCAAGAATAAACGTTCAAACATTGAGCGCAAAATAGTGGGCGGAGAGCGTCCTCTAAGAAAGGTAAAAATAAAAATCAGCATATGGTCTTGTGCCATACTACCACGAATTTATAGACCATGTGCTATACCTCCATGGATTCACAAAACATCAACATTTTAAGACAATGTGGAAAGGAACATATAATAAAAAGATTTCATGCTAAATTGCATGAAAGTACAAATACAAAAAAGAGGTACATTTAAACAAAACGGGGTACAAGAAAAATAAACTTAACTCAGAATAATAAAGTCCTTTTTCACTAATAATGTCTCTTAGTCTTATCTTTTTCTTTTTCCTTTTCTATTTCTTTTTACAAGGATCTCTTTTTGACGTCTTCTCTTACTTTCTCTCTTTCTCTTTTTGTCGTCTAGGGGCTCGGCTGATGGTGAAGCAGAAAATACGTTCCCTCTCTTTTTCGTCTTGTTATGACAGCATTCTCGCTCGAGATGGTCTGTTCTTTCTTTCTCTTCCCTCTTGTGCTTTGTTTAAGGGCTTGGTGACAGTTGAAACTGCTTTCTCTCTCTTCGATATAGTGGCATTCCGCCTACGTCGTCAAAACGGGTCCATCCATTCGACTGGGAGACCAATTCTCCTCACAATTTTGCAAACACATCTTTTAGGTCCGTATACTGAGACATTTGCCAAACGTTCGTCCAGCCCACAGGCTTGGGCGAAGACTAACTTTTTCATTTCACTATTCGTTTCCGTTTTCTTCTTATCAAGTGGTCAATTTTCAAAAAACTAACTTTTTCCCATTATGGGTGGAATAGGGTCATCGACTCCCTCTCTCATCTTCAGGGTCAGAGAAAGTTTAGTTTAAAATGTTTCAACCTATCCCAACCAGAATCTATCCGTGTAGATCATGCTGTCAACACCTTGACCAAAAGAGAAGGAAAGGGTACACTCTGGTCAATCCTGTTGTCACTAAGTCTACCTATATCTTTGGGTTTACTATCTTTACATTTTCTGCAAGTACTGGGCTCTTTATTTTAGAATGCTTCTAAAATATAAGCAATGGTATAGTTTTTAATAAAAACTTTTAGATCAGGGTTCGTAACAATATATATATATATATATATATATATATATATATATATATACATACACACATATATACATACACACATACACTTATCTATACACAACCATAATATCTGCACAATTTCACTGTTTCTCTCTCTATATATATATATATATTTTATTACTTAAATGTTATTTTTAGTGGATACCCATATTTCAGTAGATGCTCTCTTTATTTATTAAACAGCATATTCATTTATTTTCATATAAAAAGCTGAATATTCAATAAATTCTATTAATGAAAAATATTCACTCTTCAGCAGGACCCAAACCTATCTCCACCTTGGCAGGAGAAACTGTTGTTAGATTCAACGTGCTTTAGACTGTCTTAGCCACAAAGTCTGTCATTGATCAAGGTTCAAATCTTTTCAAAGAGCACATATTTTTCTTTAATAAAATTTCTCAAATGTTCAGGCTTATAGACGAAAATAAATAAATATAGTGTTTATTAAATAAGCAGAGCATCTACTCAAATATGGCTTTCCACTAAAAATAACATTTAAGTAATAAAATCTGTCAGATTAATGAATAAAAATTCCTCACTTCTTATATATATATATATATATATATATATATATTTATTTATAAAATCTTTTTGTGTGACATATTTGATTGTTTAGGATTTCAGCAAACTAAAGTGATGTTTATATTGATGTAGATACACATGTGCACGAAAAAATTTTCCACTTTGTCATTAATTTTCCTAACATTATTCTCGTATATAAAAATTTATATCATTTTCCCATATATATATATATATATATATATATATATATATATATAGAAAGAGAGAGAGAGAGACAGAGAGACAGACAGACAAACTGTGCAGATATTATGCTTGTGTAGGTAGATAGATAGACAGATAGATAGATTTACTTGGGTAGAGAAGGGAGAATATATTTATGAGTATTATTGGGGGAAAGCAAGGGTGTCATTTCTTGCAGGGTCTGGTATCTCTCACAGAGAAGCGACATGTTTAGGCATCTTAGTTAATAGGTTCATTTCCGACCTACTTTTCTATCAGTCTTGAATCTCCTGTGACAGGCACATAATGCTGAAGCAAACATCTTTCTATTTCTTCCTCTCTCCTTGAACTCTAAGGAGACAGGGCAGAATTTTTACCCCGGGGTATTTCTCATGAAGAAGAGCCAGTTGTCAGCAGTTGACTGACTAACTCTTTCTTTCTTGCACACATATACAACCGACTGCTGCAAATATATTATTTATGTAACCTATTTGAGAAAGACTGCCACAGAATAACAGCTTCATACGATCGCTTACATATATACACTGATGACTAACTCATTAATGCAATAATAACAATGACCCATGCATAGCCACATCAATATAAATATACACAATATATACTGCCCCTGGCAGAAATTATTGAAGCATTATATTAGGTTGGTGCAAAAATAATGACGTAATAATGTCAAAAAACGACATTATTACGTCATTATTTTTGCACCAACCTAATACTTAGGATATTCAACCCAGCTTTTTTTTTTACTACACAACAAATAAATCACACATATACCACAACAATGTTTGTTTAAAAGTAGAACATTATGGCTTCATTTAAAGAAAAAAATACTTTAAATTAATAGCTTACTTTTTTTTAGATCAATTAAATGAAAAAAATATGAAATCCTTGAATGTTAAGGAAGAAATTATCAACATAAAAAAGAAAGACAATTAGTAATTTGTTGCTCCTGTTTAGGTTTTTATGACAGAAAATGTTCAACACTTCTCTGTAAAAAGAAGTAATATCAAACTAATAATTGACTTCATCATGAAACATATTTTTAGTAACAGAATGATAAAATTGTCCAAAATTTCAGTATATACCTGAATTGCATTAACTGTTCAGATAATAACTGACATGCAACCCCATATCATAGATGAGTAGCTAAATTTCTGGGATGAGGAGTTATCATTATTTACATTCTATCTCTGTTGAAGCCTATTCTATGTTCAATTTCGTTTTCTCCTATACTAAATTTGTTATAAATGATACATATGTTAAGATATCTGAAGTGTTTAGTATTTACTAATTTCACATCCTGAATTTTTATGATGGATTCAATGTACATGCCATCCCTGCTTTCATTCCAATCCCAGATTATAGTTTCTGTTTTGAAAAGGCTTATTTTGAGTCCGGTTTCTTGGAACTCTTGGTAAAGGATGTTGATTTTCTGTTCAAGATCATTCTTATCCCAACTATGAATACATATGTCAGCAGGCATAGCTATCCTCATCATCAGTACATTAGCCACAGGAGGGAAAGAAGGATTGGTATTGGTAGATTCGTTTGGGATGTGGTATAGAATGCTTAAATAGTCAGTGCCTATCTCATCACATCTGTGTTTGTAAATGCACAAGGCATAGTTTAGGAAGAGATTAAATAGACTGGGGCTCCCATTTACTCCTTGTCTTATTCATGATGAGGTTTGAAATATTTCCCTATTTTTGTCCTTGCCAGACATGTAAGATTCTCTAGATTGATAAAGTTCCTCTATTAGATTGATTGAATTCAGTGGATTCAGAGCTTGGAAGGCGGTTTCTAATAGATGATGTCTCTGTTGATGTGCTTATATGCTGCTGTGAGGCCAACAAAACAGGGGTATACAATTTCCTGAGAGAGAGGTAAACAATTTCTTTGAGTTGTTTGATGACATATATGCCACCCCTTACCAGACTGAAAACTAAACCAGGTTGTGAGAAGTTGACTTGTATAAAATAATGAAAGCCTAGTTAATGTAATGTTCATTAATACTTTCACCATAATGGATCCAATTGAGATACCTCTGTATGTTTGAGGGTCTTCAGGGCTACATTTCTGTTTCCATAATGCATGATAAACCCCACTTTTTGGGGATGCAATTCTGATTCGAGACATCTTTCATAAAATAGAGAAACTTGTTATTGAATTCAAGGAGAAAGTAATCTATTTTCAAAAGTTCAGCCTTAATTTCAAGTCATGCTTTATTATCCCTTATTTTTTTAATAACTTCCTTAATTTCCTCATCAGTAGGTTTATTATTGTTTATGTTTGGAGACAAACTTTGTAATGAT
This sequence comes from Acanthosepion lycidas, assembly GCA_963932145.1. NCBI lineage: Eukaryota > Metazoa > Mollusca > Cephalopoda > Sepiida > Sepiidae > Acanthosepion > Acanthosepion lycidas. Next base: position 107,133,339 of record OZ010576.1, on the reverse strand, counting down.
TGGTTGAATATTGGTATATATTCTATTTCTGTGGTCATCTTAAGTTTAATGTGCTCAGAGTTGAAAAGTGATTTAAAGTGTTTTTGGGGAATGTCCTGACATTTCTTCTGTGGAGATTTTGATTGTGATTTTTTGCTTTTCTCCACATTTTAACACCTTGTCTATGCTGCTTGGCTTCATTAATTTCATTTCCAATTTTCCAAAGATACTGGTTTCTCAAAGAATTAACTACTCTTTTAATTTCTTTGTTAATTGTTTGGAATTTTCCCTTGCATTTTTTCCTCTTCTGATTGTTTCTTTCTTGTATCAATTTTTTCAACTTAGGATTGTTTTTCCATTATTGTTTCTTTTTCCTTCTAGGTATTCTTGGAATGGGTTCATGTACTTCAGCTAATGACAATATGATAACATTATTTGATTGCCCTGTTTTAATCAAGATTTACTGACATCAATTTGAACTCTAGTTTATTACTAAATGCTAAATTTATCATTTTCATTTTAAATGATTTGAATGTTATACCTCTGTGTTTTTCTTGGTTTATGTGGGTGGAAGCAATATCTTTTGTTGTTTGATATCAGTTTAGTTATGTAGCCTGTGATCTGATTCAATGTAGGACTTGTATACTCTAACATCTGTCACAATCTGCCTAAACCAAGAGTTTGAGATGCTGAAGTCAATAATCATTTTTGTTGCATTATCTGGGTTATACCATGTGATGCACTGTTTCATGGGATGATCAAACCATGTGTTAAGGATGGGCTATTTTTTTAAGTAACAAAAGTTTAGCAAGAATTCTCTATTTCTATGTGAGTCTTCCATTTCAAAGTATGATGTGGCACTTGAGATAACATTAAAATTCCCATTCATGCAGTTTTCTGGGTTTTTTTCTATTATACAAATTTTACTCAATCTTGTGTAGAATTTCTCTTTTTCCGAAACAGCATGTTTCTCAGTTAGGGCATAAGCCAATATCACTCAGATCTTACAGCCATGAACAACAATGTCAGTAATAATCAGTCTTTGTGACTGGTGTACAATATTGTCTATTACAATATCTGGTGATTTGTGTATTTCAATTCCAAGTCATCTTTTTCCTTGTGGCCAGTCCAAAATAAATTGTATCCAAAATGTGCAATGGAGTCACAACCAAGTCAATGCATCTCTTGCTTACAGACAACATCATGGTTTGCTTTTTTGTATTCTTCTAAAAGGAAATGTATCCTAAAATCATTGATCCTGACTGGATGTAGATTTGTCCTATTTACCATTTGAAGAACTTTTAAGTTTGGATTTTGTAATAAACTTTTAGTTAATGTTGATAGGTGAAGTGGCTGACTAGAATTTTCCTTACCAGTAGCAGATTTTTCAACCTTAGGTTGAGGGATACATCCTTTGGTAACCCACATGATGGACAATGTGGTATTTAGTTATATTTCTAGGCCTTATCATGAGGTCAGAAAAGTTGGTTTTATATCAGTTTCCTTCTCCTAGATAGATGACCATTAAGATCGCTATTGAGCTCTCTCTACCTGTTTGGTTTTATATCAGTGTTTGCCTTCTCCAAGAAGAATTGCCTTCATCTCAACTGAGTATGTTTATCTCACTCACATATAATTTTGGTATTGATAGTGGAGTGGTTTCCCGTTGCCTTCTCTGTGATTTTATTGAGATACAGCCTGTAATTAACTGGCTGTTGACTCATCAAGAGTTTTTCTGTCCTTTGATAGGTATTATTTTTCATCCTACAGGTTACTAACAACCTGCCTCACTTGCAATAAATTGAATTGGGGTGCTGGTTTATTTGCCAGCAATTGATAGTAGATTTTAACTTAGTTAAAGTTAAAAAAGTCTTTTTTTATTACTTTTACTCTTATGTGTGACTGGGTGTGGGTCCCTAACCTTTCCTATACAAACAGAATTGTTTTATGGCCATATTTAACAGAAGAAAAATTAGTCAAGTCTTTAAAGTGGAAAATTTTCAAATTTAGTTGACATAACTTTGAGGAGAAAATATAAATCAAATCAAAAAGTATTCAAGCAGAAAATTAATTAAAATAGTGCCAAATACCCTTGAAAACATCCTGATAAAGGAATGATCCAATAGTAGACAGGTGGGGTAGGCTTACATATATAACATTGCACATTTTATTACATTCACCCCTGCCCATCTCCATTTCAATCAAGTTCTATAATCATAAAAATAAATAGCTTTTGAATTATGTCACAACAATTCTTGGGTAATCTCAACAGAATATTGGACAGGTGATGGTTATGATTATCTTGGACAGGTGTATCCAGGATTGTACAATTCGCCATCTCTGTGTTCTTGGAACTCAGCTCTTCTATGTGATGCAATCATGGGCATTTTCATAAAATTCTTTGTCATCAGTTTAGGTGCAAGATGCTTTAATGAAACAGTGTTTGTTCTTCCACCGAGGAACTTCATGTGCACATATTCAAGATTGGCTTGCAGAAATTCTACTTCATCTAAAACAGACATTCTTAGTATATTGTACTTGCTGCTTCACTTATAAAGTACCTCTGAATACAACTCAAGAGGGCAATAACTGGCTTGTCGGCAATCTATACATATGTAGGAAACATCATTCATAGGAAATACAATTGACAGCTGGGTACAGTCGAGATCTTCTTGAATGAAGAGCTTCTGGTAGCACTTCCTTCCACTGAAAAATATATAGAGCATAGTTTTTGGTACTAAATGTATTGTTCTCCAAATTATCTCATTACATCACTTATTCCCCTGTGGATTGTAAGGAGTTGTGTGGCTAATTTCCACCCCTTGTTTCAACAAGAAATTATTAAATTTACATTTAAATGTACATCTGTCTGAGAAAGTATAGTCTCACATTCCAAATAAAGTCAACAATTACATTAAGCATTTTATTACGATGCTGATAGCAAGATCAGAACATGGGAAGACAAAAGAGAATCTATAAAATTCATCAGCTATGGTCAGTATATACTCGTTCTTTGACTGGGACAGTATAAGTTTGTTAAAATCCAAGTTGAGTCTTTCAAAAGGTTGTATACTTTTAACAGACCTTCTTGAGCTAGGCTTGAAGAACAGGTCTAAGTTTGGAACAAATGAAGCAAGAGGTTGTTAGTTCCTGATATCCTCCACAGAGAAAGGAAGATTACAACAGGATATAAAGTGAGTTATATGTGAGAATCCTGTGTTACAAAGATTGTCATGTGAAGCTTTTGGCTTCTTGTTAGCCCAAGTAGAACTGCAGATATGTGAGAGGTCATCAATCAGAATGATCTGCTTGCCAGGCTGGAACACTATATCATAATTGTTGTATGAAGTGTGCCAGCAGACGATCTTCATATTCTTAATCTTGCTGACAGATGTCATGTTGAACAAGGTGGTTACACTGCACTGATCTGGTATGAGCTGGGAGTATCATCCAAGAAGGTGATGGTGCCACTTACATAAGGTTTCAACTATAGCATAACCCTCCTTTTCTATTGATGAATGCCTCTATTCTCTGCAAGGGAGTGTATAAGAAAAGAATGTCAAAAAGATTTCATTTGGAGTTAGTGTAACAGCTATGGTATATTTAGAAGAATCAGTTACAACAGTGAAAGAACAAGTTGGGTTAGATTCTCATATAGTCACTGAAGTTAAGCACTGTCTAGTCTGGTCAGTACCTAGATGGGTGACTGCTTGGGATTACTAAGTTCTGTAAGCTTGGCTGTGCAGGTGGTGTAATGGATAATAGCTCAGAACCTGAAATCAGAAAGCTGAGTTCCAATTCCAGTTGGGTTTGTTATATTCACTTACAAATACTTTTGGGAAAGGTATGAATCCACTTCTTCTCCCTCAGCTATGGGTTAATTAGTAGGACTTGTATCAGTAAAGCATTATTATCTTTAAAAATTCTTATAATCTAAAAATATTTTCTGACTTTAAATAATCTGCAAAATGTTGATAAGCTGTAAAACACAAATCAATCAAACTGATTGGGTCAATAGCTTGAGTTGTAGAATCAACCATGTTCTTCTTTAGAATTTCAAATGTCTGTAAAGTAGATTGAAGTAAAGAAGATTTATTTTCATGTGTAAGGGCATAAACTTTCTCATAAAACCTAGTGATTCACGCGTCCTGGGTATGACGATAAACTACATCCACATCCTGGGTAAGGCGATAAACTACATCCAACAGCAAAGCCTCAGATAATACATTTTTTTTAAATTAATGTTGCCAGCTGTAGGTTTTGAAAAAATAATATTACCAGCCATACGTTTTTGAAAGAATAGTGTTGCCGGCTATACATTTTTGAAAAAATAATATTACCAGCTATACGTTTTTGAAAGAATAGTGTTGCCAGCTATTAGTTTTTGAAAAAATATTACCAGCTATACATTTTTGAGGAAAAAAATATTAATAGAAATAGATTTTTGACAAAACAAAAATATTACCAGGAAAAATTAAAAAAGTTGTCGGCATTAAATGACCCATTGAAGTTGATATGCCGTAAAACAAAATAAACCAAACAAACCAAACCTTGTGATCCACCTGGAATAATGCATTCCCATTGCCCTACAAGGGGAATAATGATCTTGGTGCAGGAAAGTTTTATCTATGGCCCTAGGTGATCAATATCAGAGTGGGTATCCATGTTGTGTATGGAGTATCAAAGAATGTAGTTTTTAATAGCATTTACCATGGTTTAGTGTTAGTCTATATTTGTTAGTACTTCACTTGTTTTCAGTTGCTATCATGATACTCTTCACAGGATTCACATAACTATATCTTAATTTTTGCTTTTTTAATAATTTCATCAATCATATATTGAAAAATTACATCTTCATTAGTAATTCTAAATGAAATCCAGTTAAATTCATACAAGTTTATATTTACTATCAAAACCTGAGTTTTTCTTCCTCCTTAATGACAACCTAGTGATAAGCACTTTCAAGGTCTAGCTTGTTGTAGACTTTATATTCAGCAATTTCATTAAACACTGTGTCTATTCTAGGAGTGTTTAAGCATTTAGCTGTATGAATCACTTGACAGTTAATGAGTAATCAATCAGCATCCTTTTTTATGGTCATCTCCAGATGTCAACAATATGTGTGACCTCTGTGGAAATTTACTAGGCCTAATTATACATATTGTTTGCATTTTTTAAATTTAAGTTTCATTGAATTTCTTATTAGAAACTGTTTATTTCTGTGATTTAATATTAATGAGTTTACAGTCTAGTGCCAAGTTAATGAAGAGAGTTAATTGTGGATCTTTAACTTTAGCAAATCTGCATGACTTAAAAGAGGGTTCACAACCACAAAAAGGGATTTCTAAAGATTCATGATGTAGTAGAAACTCATGACACAGGATCACATCAGTGCAAAAATTCAACAAGATAGTTAATCTAGCATTTGGGTTAATTTCACTTTTAGATTCTAAATCAACATTACAGTGTCCTTAGATTCTGGAAGAGAAGAGTCAGCTATGAAGACCTTACCCTTACAAGGAATAATTTTCTGGTTATTCATGTACACTATACCTTTGTTCATGACAGCCTGTGAAAGACCATCATACAAGGCACCATTGAATGTGGACATAGAAGAGGACACCAATACAAAAACTGGTTGGACAATATCAAGCAATGGACAGATATGACTATACCTGAATTGCTGATGGCTGCTCTTGATAGACCGTTGAGGAGGAGATTCAGTGTTGATTCTGTATTTGGATCTCCCCCCCGTATAATTATAAAAATCAAGGGGATGATGATGATGATACCTTTATTGTAGTAGGTGTATATTGAAGTCACATTGTGGTCACCAAATTAAAAATAAAGTAAAAGCAGTGACAACAATATTTTTTACATAATGGGTGTAATGAAATGGACTCATGGGTTGTAAGTTGGATGATTCTTTGTCTGCTCTCTCATCCTCAACCTTGCTGCCTTGGGTGGTCTTACCAGAAACTAAGCTTCCAACAGCACTGCTCTCAGAATCATTGTGACAGACAAGGCAAGGTGACAATCTTCCAAGACACAAAAGTCATCTACAACATCCAATAAAATCTTCTAGATGAACTACCTCAACAACTACCATCATCTGTTGAAGACCACTGGCACCAACTGAAGAATGCTATTATCACATACTGTAAAGACAAAGATTTAAGACAAGGAGAAATCAAGATTGGTTTGATGACAATGATGAACAAATAATTACCAAGAAAAGACAAGCCTTCATTAACTTACAAAATGAATGAAGTGGAAGACAGTTTCAACAAGGTGATATTTTATATTTTTGTTTTTTATATAACTGAGTAAAAAGAGAGAAAATATACAATATACATGCAAAAGAAAGAAAATGTTAAAAGTTAAGAACTGTGTTGGTGATCTGTGTGTCCGTGTGTGTAAGTTCAGTTCCTAAAAGGAAAGATATCCTTATACCTGAGAACAAGGTCCAGGTGGTGTTGTCAATAAATCATGCTGGGATGAAAAGAGAGATAAGATAGAGAGAGAGAGAGAACAGGAAGTATTCTGTTTTCATAGGTATTTAACAGCACCCTCTAACAACTTTTTGGCAAAACTGGTGAAGCTATGTGGAGTAACCCATACCTTTCTTTATGAAGTTATCTGACCCACCACTGTATCAGTTAATTCATTAAGTAAATTGTTGACTGTGGGTGTATAATCTGTATATTTAGGATAGTTTTTTTTTTTTTTTTTAAGCATTTCACCCCAAGCAAGGTGGGAGCCACTAGGACGCAAGGGGTTACAGAAAATTTAGAGCAAGATCTGATAGGAGTGATAGAAGAAAAGATGAGGGTAGTGGATAGATCAAGGCAACTGGAGATGTCGATTGACATTACACTTGAATAGCTGGAGATTATAGCTCACAGGGAAACAGGAATAGGGAAGGGAGTTCCACAGGCGAGAGGTGCGAGACATGAAGCTATTGGAGTAGAAGAGATGGCTACATTTAGGAGTTTTGACAGTGAAGGGGTGAGAGCGGGATGCCAGCCTCGTATGGCGCTTGAACTCATGACGTCTGGGAAGCAGCGAATGCAGCTCCTCGGAGCAATTTCCATGGAAGTATTTGTAGAACAGACAGAGGGAGGCGATGGCACGTCTGTGAGAAAGTGACTGTAGATGAGACAACAGAGCAGGGCCAACTACATTGCATATCCACCTCTGGAGCCTATCAAGAACCCCGAGGCAAATAGAAGGGGCACCAGACCATATATGGCAGTAGTAGGATACTTTGTTGGATTATTTAATATTGAAGTCATTTTTTATTTTACATTTTTTCAAATCTAGAACTAAATATATAAATCTTATAAGACAAATATCATAATGAATTAATAGTTTTAATGTTAGCCTTTGTTATATTAATTACTATCAAGAATATTTCCATAATTTTTTTAACATTTTCTATGTATCTAGTATTAATGATTTTGAAATTGTAAGAAAAGAGGAAAAACATAATTTCTGTCTCAATTTCTGGGAAATCATCAGCTATCATTATTTAAATTCAGACTAATATCTGCATCATTGTTGTTATTATCACAACATTTTGTCTGGCTTTCTTCAGGTGCTTGTTAATTTGGTTAACTTTCAAGAAATTTTGAACTGAACCCTTCATTTAATCTATGGGGTTATTCCATATTTCATCCCACTATCCATGTCTAGAGATATCTTGTTTTGTTTTTATTTAGTACTGTTCAATAATTGCTTGCCATTTTTCCACTGTGTCTAAGTTTGTACTATTTGGGTGAAGAATTGAACCTGTGGTTATAGAGAAATAAATATATAAAAATAAGTAACAAGGTGACCAAAATATCACCATTTCTAAAACTAGACAGATAATAAAAATTGCCAGACAAAAAAAGCCATAGTTAGACCAACCAATCAGAAGGCTTTCACAAGAAAGGAAATAAACAAATAATAACAAGGTAACCAAAAATTTCCAATTTCTAAAAACTGATAGTTTGACCAACCAACCAGAAAGCTTTCACAACCAGGATATAAGGCGTCATGCCAGTGAGAAATGAGTGACCTCTATAGATGTGTTTATAAACAGATAGAAAATTGCCCATAATCAGATTCAATAATTTAATTTTGTCCATTTTCCAATGCTGTGGTCATTGTAACATACCCAGAGACAAAATACGATACTTGCATAACTCGCTGGTGACCTTATACAGCTCAACCAATTCTTGCTACATTGAAAACAAACATACCTTCCTTCACCATATGGTCAAGTGGTGGCTACTACATTTGGATGCATGCATACATACATATACATATATATATTTACTTCTTCCTGGACTCTTTCTCTGTTTCTCTATCTCTTGGATGCATCAGCATTTATACATGTGAACTCTTGAAACTTCAACATTCACCTTATCCTTCTGTATTATTATATTATGTAAAAAATTATTTTGTGTTTATCAACACTCTGTGTATTTTCTTTTAATCATTACATGAGGCCAATAAGCATCCAACTCAAATATACCTTATATATGGAGGTAACAAACATTGTCAGAAGATAGACTCCCAAACCCTATAAACTAACAATTACTATCTCAATAAGTTCTCATAGGCCAATATCCTAGTGGCTTAAAGTGTTGATTCATGAATTTGGTGACATAGTAATTACTAGTTCAATCTCTTGGCTGTTTAGACAAAGTAGAAACAGGTTAAGCTATTGTGCAATACTAAATAAGAACGATATGAGATATCATTAGACATAGACAATTGTAATCTTGTAAATCTTATTTAATCTACAAGAATAAATTGTTATCAGTTTGAAATTTTCTGATGGTTACTTGGATCAACAGATGCTGGTGCATACTACCCCCCCCAACCAGGAGGAAGTCCAATTTGTAGCCCCAGCAATGCTTTGTAACCCTTGCTATCTCATCAACATTTGCTTTTTTTTTTTACCTACATTTATATACGTTTCAAATTAAACTAAGCAGAACTAACTATTAAAGAATGAAACATTTTTGCAGATTTTGATATCATTATGAGGTCTTTTTTTGTTCAAATCCGTATTTTGTTCATGCTAAGTATGAAGAAAAACACTATATAGAATTCATTATTTATCTATAGTGTTGAATGAGTTAAATTATTTAATTAACAAGAAAAATCTCAAGTTGATGTTAAAAATTGACACAAAACATTGTTGGTTTATTTAAGATGGAATGTCTGTAATTTGTATTTAAATACATTGTATTTATTTTCAATTTTTCTAGTTGAATTGTTCACCTATATTGCATATGATCCATTATCGTACATAATTAGGTTACAATAAAATTTGTATTTTATATGAATGCTACTTTATGAAAATTGAGATGTAGTAGAGTGGGAGGCCCTCATATCACAAATTCATGGGCACAAGATCTTTGTACTGGCTCTAGTGATAATAATAACAAAGATGAGGACATTAGTCCAAATGTAAATCAAGAAAAAATATATAGTTCTTAAGAAAGGTTTCAGAAAAATGGTTGCTCATATACCAGCTGGATTAGTCCATTTCAGCAACAGAAAAAGCGATACAAACATTCTATTTTTCTCTTGTCATTCTCTGGGAAAAATTTTTTTTTTTCCACTTTTAATATGGATTTGCAATGAGTGCAAAATAATAATAACTCCCTTCTCCCACTCCTTTCAAATTCAGAGGACTGAGGAAGAAGACAAAAAGAAATTTGTGAGCCTATGTGAGATTTTTACCTTTCACAGAAATTAACCAGTGAGTTGAGAAGAAGGAAAGAAATTTTCAAGCCTATATGAAATTTTTTTTTTGACCAGTGAGAACTTTGTTTTCACAGAAATTAGCCAGTAAGCCAAGAAGGAAGGAAAGAAAGTAGTGAGCCTATGCAAAATTCTTTTTGATATAAATTGAGGAAAAAAATGAAATTAATGAGAAAAGTGTCTGAAGTCATGTGAAGGATTTCTTTTCAGTTCCTCATGACTGGTGCAGAAGTACTTGCCAATGTAAAATTATTCATCAATTATATTATCAGCCTTTAACAACCATGTGGCACTTCAAAGAATTTTCTCTCAACAATCCAAGAAAGTTATTTCAAACTATCTCTCTTCATCTACTTTGAACATATGCAAACCATATATCCTTTCAGTGAGCAACAAACTCTCTTATCTTTGTTTTAAACATTTTTTAATATTATTTTGTGTCAGATCATTTAATCTGTTGTATGAACATTTTCTTTTCATGACATTATGTTAAAACTATGGACTTTAAGAATTCTGATTTATTTTCTCGAGATGAGTTACTGACACCACTTCAAGGATTAAATTCCTTATCTTGTTTTGTTAAAATGACTTGTGTGTTTCCTTGTCATTATCATCTTTCATCAATCTTCTTGGCGTGGGTTGATCAACTGTTCCTTTTAACTGCTAAATTGCATACCACTATAGATTAACTTATTTGGTAAAGACAGAAGACTTCATTGGCTTAAATATTATGGTAACACCAATAAAAACACTAAAAGGAGTTTGGTTGACAAAATAAAATTTGAAAAGATCTCTGTTAGTTCTGTAATTATTTTTTTTCTGTAGAAGACTCAGTTAAGATATTACAGAAAAAAATGAAAAAAATGAAAATCATTCTACAAGTTTTTAATATGAAGATCAATTATACCCAACTTTAAAATTATGTTTTTAAGATATTTCTGTTATGTGTATTTATAAAAATGCAATCAAAAGCTCAATATTTTCTGCAGTTGTCATCATCATCATCAATAATAATAATAGTTCCATTATAATTATCATATATGACTTACTTTACAAAGATAAATTACTTTCATAATAAAAAAAAAATTGTACATATTCTTTAAAAATGTTTTTCAATGGACTTCCAATACAACTGATGATTTTTTGGTGGGTAGGGATGGATAGGTTAATAAGGTAAATCTCTAGATTAAAATATGTGTTTTATTGTGTATATAGCAAAACTAGTCAGTATACAAGATTTAAAAAAACAAACAAACCAATTAATATTGCTTTGGAAAATTTTCTAAATAAGTAAGATACACTCCTTGCAAAGGAAACAGTTGATTTCAGGTAACACTACAGATTCTTGATTGAAGTTAAATTTTATAAAATCAACAACTTGGAACTCTTAAAATTGCTGAAATCACTGAAAAAAATTAGTCATGTAATAATTTTAGATTAAGATTTTCCTTCTTTGTATATATTAAGACTCCTAGTTGCTAATAACTTAATGTCTGACCCGACCAATGAGAAAATTCACAGAGCTTTCTTTTTGTATGTCTAGTTTTCAAGGCCACAAATTCATTATTCAATAGAAATAAAAATTACAGGAAAATGTGACTTGCACCTGGATTTTCTTTTATCAAAATATTATTTTTCTGTCATATGATTCTGGGTTTATTTTAAAGGAGATATTTTATCTCCCTAATGGGCTGTATACATATAGAGTAAAACAGGCGTTATCTGACTGGTGATATTAAAATTATAATTTCCTGTGTTTATTCACCCATCTTTTTTAATCATTTCACTCCAATCAAGGTAACAAAGCCACTAAGATGCAGGGAGTTACTGAGAATGAAATAATATAAGGAAAACATTATTAAGGAGCAAGAACAATAAAAAACAGGAATTAAGAAGACAGAAGATAACAATTGACATTGCATTTAAATTTTTGGTGATCAAACTTGACTGGAAATCAAGAAGCCAGAAGAGAATTTCACAGGCAAGAAGTGTGAGAAAAGAAACTGTTAGCATAAAACTTATGGTTACATTTTGAATGTAAAATGATCAGACATTACAGCTAATCTAGTACATCTAGCTTACATTCATAAAGTCTAGGCACCACAGAGGAAACTTCATCATAACAATTACCAAGAATGTATAGAAAAGCTACATTACAGTAGTGGGAATGTGACTGAAACCAAGATGCCAGGTCAGGACCAATGACAATGCAGATTCTTCTTTGGATTTTATCAAAGATCTCTAAATATATAGCAGGAACACCAGACCATATGTGACAGCAATAGTCAAAGCAGGGATGAATGGTAGTGACTGTGTAACTGGTTTATAATACCTGATCTTTAGAACACTGGTTAACTGTGAGAAAAATAGTTATTTGTACTTAATGAAAAGTTTAAATTGATTTTTACATAACATTTGCATTAAATAAAATTGTAGGCATGCAGAATACAAAAGATGCTTATCTCCCTTTGGTGGAGATAAGTCACATGGGTTGCATGACAGCTGCTTTGTGATATCACTCCATGCAGTGATAAAAGCAGCAGTTATTTTTCAGTTCGGGGACAGCAACCATACAGTAAGGTTGCTGAGGCTAAATCTGGTTCCCCAGCAGCTTACAAACACATGGTGCCATTTCCCTTTGGGACATAATTGAATCTGGTGATGGCCGCTTCATGATGTCACTCCATACAGTGACCAAAGAGCAATTATTTTTCAGCTTGTAGACAGCAACTAAACAGTAAACTTTCTTTTTTTTTTAGCCTGGGCCAAAGGGCTGAGGCTAAATTTGCCTCCACAGCTGCTTACAAACTCATGGTGCTTTTTCCTTTTAGGACATAATTGAATCTGGTCCATTTGAATCTGAAATTCTAAAAATGTTGTTTCCAGGTCAGGTGTATCTCCAAATTATAGGTAAGACCTTTCCTTTTTGTTCCTCCTAATACTTTGCATTGCTGTGTAGATATATCTTATATATAAAGTACAGTGTATGTGTGTGCTTATGTGTCCAAGCAACTCCTCTGCTCTCACAGGTCCAATTTCAATAATTCATAGCTCATTCAAAAGCCCTAGAAAATTTAGGTGCATGGAATAATTTTTGTTGAGCTCAGATTCAGGGCTGCAAGATTATGTGAGGTTAAAAATATATACTAATATATTATACTAGACATTATCTTTGCTCTCATCGTTCAAAGGAAGTAACCCTTATTTTCTTTTTGTATCCAAAATTGAAGTTAGCTTAAAATTTTAAACTAGCTTAAAAGTCACCCTATCAGGCAGCATTTAAGATAGCTCCTGTGGAGGACTCTTGGTTTGGCCATCATCACAATAGCTAGGGAAGAGAAGAAGTGATAGGCATCAATAAACTACAGAAGAACTGAAAAATGATCGCTGCATTTAAGTATTGAATTAATGTTTAAGTTTACTTTTTAAAAGTTCAATGATACTTCTTCTGCTGCCTCTTAATAAAGATGATTTGATGTACGTAGATCCCTATTTTCTGTACAATTATTTTTATTTCATGGGTGACAGAACAGGGGACAGTTTATAAGATAAAATTAATATAATGTAAAGATAGGAAAATAGAAATAGTTATACATTCAACCTTTGAAGAGTTAGACAAACATAATAGTTAATTAAGTAAAACCTATATTATATAATCTATATGAATAAATGCAAAATTGGAGCTTAATTCTTAAGATTAAAAAGACCTGGCTCTGCTTTATAGTAATTTGGTATTTACTTGAACCACACAATGTCGGTTTAATGTGAGGAGCCCGAACGCATATACCCAGGCTAGGAACAATAATTACCCAAGCCCCAACAACCATCAGTTGTACTATCCTCAGTGCGAGCACTGACCCCTCTCTCTGGTGCAATGAGAGGACACAGCTTTGGGCAACTGTTCCCCAGGGCTGGCACCTCTCAGTATAATTTTCTTCAATTGCAACTCTGTCCTTTAACGGAGCCATCCCTGAGTGCACTCTGCCCAAAGACAGAGACACAACTGACAGATGATAAATAATGTGTTACAAAATCCTTGAGAGGAATTTACACACTAGGTATTTACTCTGTCTCCCCACTAAGACAAGTTGTTACACAAGGTCTTTTTTAAGATGGAGACCTGAGTGTGTACACCCGAGCAAGGAACAAAAATTGCCCGCAGCCTCCAAAACTCTTGGTGCTGGCCTTGGTGCGAGCACCAATGCCTCTCTCTGGTGCAATGAGAGGGTGCACCCTCGGGCAGCTGTTTCCTAGGGCTCTCAGTATAATTTTCCTCAGTTGCAAGTGCACTCTGCCCAAGGACAGAGATGCAAGTGAGAGATGAATATTTACTTGATGCCCCACTGAGTCAGGATGTGACACAAGGTTGGTTTTAATGTGGGAAACCTGAGTGGAAACACTTGGGCCACAGGTCTGAGCTGGTCATAGCTTGTCCAAGCTGGTCAGAGCTGGTCTAAGATAGTCATAGCAGTGATACTACCAGCAACAGGGCTGGAGCTGTGTTACAAACTTCTCAAAAAAACTCAATATCTGCATTATACATTATCTACTTCCAGGCAATATCACTCTTCAGGTTTAACTAATTTGCACAGTGATTTTAAAAAAGTATTTCATTAATTAACTGTCCTCCATTACTGTTCTTTTATTCAAGGATTGTTTTGATTTTCATATCAAAAATAGCTCTGTTTATGAGTATTGCAGAAAAGTGTATGAAATTTGCATTTTTCTTGACCTTCAATAATTGAAACTGCAAATGTTGTCATTGGAACAAAAAAACAAAAGACATTGCATAATAAGAGATTTTAAATCTCATAAGCTGAACTGTATTCAACAAAGAATTTGAATTTTCTTAATATATACTAGGATGTGTGTATTACCAGCATGGAATGTGGAATTGACAAGATGAGATAAAATTCTGGCCTAGTCTGTTTCATTCACTTTTATGAAATGCGTAAATCCATCTCTTTTCACCTCAGCTATGGGTTAAATAATGAAGTAGATTGGGCTCTCTAGCCTTGGGTTGCAGCCAGTTTAGAAGGACTTCTTTGAATTTAAAACTTTAGAGAGAGGGCAATTGTTTAAAATTTGACAAAAGTTTTTCAAAGCAAATTCAAGGTATTGAGGTTTATGTGATTTGGAGAATAACTTCAGACAGACAATAGTTTTTTTCATCTAAAATACCAGATTCTTTAAATAAGGAAAAAAACAATTAGTTTCATAGAGTGAACTGTTATCTTTGGTAATAATGATGCAATTGATTAATAAATTCAAACTTTTTTATATTTGAATATATCAGGTCATCCCATAAGTTCTATCTGAATTTTAACTTTTTGTTAAAATGAACAAAATTTAAAGAGTATTTTATAATGTCTAATGGAACTGAACATCATTTTTATGTTTAGATGCATTTAAAGTGATCAAATTTTATTTCAGAGAACAATAAAATTAAATTTTGTTTGATTAAAACCCTGCTAACATGGAATTACCCAAGAATCATTTGAGGCACATAATGCTTTATGAGTTCAAGAAAGGAAACTCAGCAGCTGAAGCGGCTAGAAACATTTACTCATTTTATGGAGAGGAATGTGTAAATGAAAGAACTTGCAGAAGATGGTTTGCAAAATTCAGAGGTGGAGATTTCACCCTTGAAGATGAAGATCGAATCGGACGTCCAGTTGAGTTTGATGAAAAGCTTCTTGAAGCTGCCCTTGAAGAAAATCCTGCTTTATCAGTTGAGGAATTGGCAGTGATTCTCAGTTCAAACCATACAACTGTTGTCATCTTCAACAACTTGGAAAAGTTCCTAAACTTGGAAAATGGGTGCCTCATGAATTGTCTGAAAACAACCTCAAATCCTGAGTTGACATCTGCTCTTTTCTCCATTCTCGCCAACTTGTTTCACCTTTTTTGGATAGACTTGTGACTGGTGACGAAAAATTAATCTTTTATTGAAATGTTAAGCATCATAGACAGTGGCTTGGTAAAGGGGAAGGACCCCAGCCACAGCTGAGAAGGGAACTTCATGAGCAAAAGGTTCTTCTTTCAATCTGGTGGGATTGCCAAGGAATAATCCACATTGAATTCCTACCACCTAATGCAGCAATTAATGCTCAAATATACTGTCAGCAATTAAAGCGTTTGAACCAAGCTTTGAGGAAAAAAAGACCTGCTCTAGTGAATCGAAAAGAGCTGATATTTCACCAGGACAATGCGTGACCCCACACAGCAAGAATCACTTCACAAAAGATCGAAGAACTTGATTGGGAGAAAATTCCTCATCCACCTTATTCTCCCGATCTTGCTCCTTCAGACTACCATTTGTTTCATAGCTTACAGAATCATTTGGAAGAAACAGCTTTTGTAACACAGTAAGAGGTTAAAACTGACATTTGTGAGTTCTTCGAATCAAAGCCAAAAGAATTTTACAGTAATGGAATTAGTAAGCTTGTTAATAGATGGAAGGAAGTCATAGATAATCAGGGAAAATACATTGTTGATTGAATCTGTAATTAAATGTAACACTTGGTCACTTGTTTTCTTTATTCAAAATTCGGACAGAACTTATGGAATGACCTGATATTTTTATTCTATCTAAAAAAAACTAATTTTTTGAACAACCAAATTCATAGTATTACAAGGGACATTCACATGCTTCTCACTAGCTGCTATGAAGATGGATTTTACAGCTTCTGACTGACTTTTCCCTAATCCCTCAAGCAGAAAAATAATTTTTTTCTAAACTTAATATATTTTCCTTATTTTTCCTTTAATTTTAGTTGAAATAACAAGATGTTTGCATCATTCAGTTCTTTTTAATTTCCAAACAAAAATCCTTAGCCTTGCCACATTTTTTGATGTATCATCAAATTTAATACTGAGATAAAAGTAATAATATTCTACAAATAAGTTATAATATTTATTGCCAGAATGTACAATTAGAATAAGGCTGTTTGACTTCTGATCACTTCTAAAAATTAGTAACATGGTATTAATTTTGTCAATCTAACAGTGTCTATTATTTATAAGAAACTAGCAGTATAACCCGTCTTTGACCAGGTATTTCATTCTCGGAATTTTTGCTGTTCAATTGGAGCAGTTTAAGTTTACAGTCAGCCCACCCAAAAATCAATATTAGTAACAACATTTGGGTGCAACTGAGGCACATCCCCAAATGGTGGGGGGTTAATAATTTGAATGGGGGGATGGCCCTGAAAAGGGAACTGTATAATAATAAATAATGATATTGTAATAATTTAAACTATTTATTTTTAAGTTTTTATGAAAGATATATATCCAAGAACAGATAGTAAATAGTAAAACATTGCTAAGAGTTATAATGGACAGGAAGTAGTGTTGAGCCATTGTCGCTAACAATTTGGACTCAATACCGGCACTGAAGAATTATCTATCAAATAAAAAAATTCATCAAAATCAGATGAAAACTGGAAATGCATAAACAACATCTGATCACACACATATACATACATACACACAGATTTTGAGAATTATAGATATAGATAAAATTGATCACTCAGGTTTGCATATTATATTGTTCAATTAACAAACCAGAGATGTGAAAGAGAATATATTCCTTTACCAAGAGATTTGAAAAGAGTGGCAAAAGACAATTTTGACATTAATAAAATTATTATTTATTAAATAATTTAAAGAAAACTTAAAATTTAATATTAGCAGATGAATGTAGGTACATGTTAATTTTAAGAAAATAAATAGAGATAATGTTATTTTATTCAAATGATAATATTCTTGCTATCATTTAAATAAATTCATTCCAAATGTTTGCTTATCTTTTGAAAATAACCAATTTGATGTTTAAAGAACGTTTCAGGAATACAACAGAATGAACACATTGAGCCAATCGCATTAATATGTTGTGGGTTGCACTGATGATACGTTGGTCTTGTCTGAATGTATTTTTTTTTTATTATATATGTATGTAATTTTGTTTGGTCATTAAAAAGACATCATCAGCCCCACAACAGAAATATATAAATTACAAACAAATCATATACAAAATATAACACAATAAATGTAAACAAAATTGATAAAAGCAGATGTCAATATATCCAGCTTTTTCAGTCTATGTTCTGAAAACATCACCACTTTTTTCTATAATCGAAAAACCATAAATATTTCATTTAGAAAAAGATGTTCTTATGCTAAATTTTCATGTTTTTAATATTAACAGTTTCATTCTAATAAATAGGATTCCTGTCTTTTTTTAAAAAAAAATAGCTATTGAACATTGTCAGAAAATAAAAAAGAAACTTTATAGATTACAATTAAGACAAAAATGTATATTAAAAATCAAGTGTGGAAATAGTTATAATGTAATAGTTTTATAATCAAAATGTAAATAATGATATTTTCTTTGATTGCTTGGTTGATTTTGTTTACCAGCATATCAACCTCTATGGGTTATTTAATAACTGAATCTAAATATTTTGAATACAATTTTATGGCTTCAACTAAATATATATTTGAGTGCGTTTGTATGCATTCAACTACAGATAAAATGTATTGTTGTTTATTTTGCTATAAATTGTAATTTTTTATATATAAACATGTACTGATGGTATTTTTATACTTTCATAGCGTTTTGTTTTTGTTTGGGGGTTCACTATTTGCCCATAGCTGAGATCCTGACAGGTGCTATCAATCTGGGTCAGGGTGAGCCTGGGAACAGCAGCAATTAAGAGGTGGTACCATGCTCCTCAAAATCTCCAATCTCCTGATCAGAGCCTTGCTGTCGGATGTAGTTGTCATCATACCCAGGACTAATTTTCTTTGATCATTGTATGTGAGTGAAATGAGATCGCATTATTGCTCTGCCAAAAGTAAGTTTTTCTCAATTCCATTTATGAATCATTTTCAAAGTTGGCTTCGGCTTACATTTTAAAAATTCACATGTGATTATCATGAGAAGTTTTATTTACACAACAGATAAAGATCATATCTTGGACCTAAGTTCTGTGTTGGTGATACACTATAAACACAGTTTAAATAAAAAACAATGTCTGTTAGTCTACCAATACCTTAATTCAATTCCAAATCAGTAGTGTTATACTCCACTGCAATTAGATCACTTTCTGCTTCACTTTACATGTCAACTGGATGTGAACACTAAGAAAGCAAAACACAAAATAAAAAAGTTGTTTTCTGTGCAGAGGTTACAATCACATCTGATCCCTATAATAAAATACAATAGCCAATCACAAACATTCCCGCTGAAAAAAAAAGATGAACCTGGGGGCCACCAGAATTGCTTAAAAGAAAGCCCCTCATAATGACTGACACAGTAGCAGCCCAAGAGGCCACCTGTCAATATTGGCATGCTATTGCCATCACCACCATTATCGCTTCTCTCATCACAACTGTGACCTCGCCAAAGCTTCACTAATCACACACAACTCTTCACATGCAGAATGCTTCAACACCAGTGGGCTCCCAATGCCACCACCATGATTTCTAACACTTTGATGTCTTTACCATCCAGCTCCAGACCTCCCTCATTGTCACTACTGTGACCTCATTTTCATTGATCCTCCATTCGACCAGAATCCAACAGAAACATTCCATTTGATCAAGCTTCAACCTGCCAATGCTCCCTTTTATATCAGCAAAGTCAGATTCATGATGTCTCCCAACTTTACAAACTCACATCCACGGAATTGGTAAAGTCAGATTTGCAACTTCTCCCAACAATTCATGCTCACATCCTCTGCACTGGCAAAATCAGATTCATGACTTCTCCCAGTTTGTCATGCTCACACTCTTGTATCGCTAAAGTCAGATTTGTAGCTTTGCTAACCACTACAGGTTTTCCTTGCAGCAATCACTGACACCAACTGTGACCTTGGTCAACCAACCCAAAAAATCAAATCAACTCCCTGTCCTTCTAACACCTTTACACTTCATTGCTTTCCTTACCAATAGCAACTAAGGAACCACATATAAACAATTTTTGTCAACTTTCAGACAACTATGTATATATTCTGAATCTTGATAAATACATGTTAAAATTTGAATCCTTATTTGTTCCTTTCCTTTGCAACCATTTGCTTGTTATGACAGTAGTTACAAGGAAGATGGAATTTTTAAAATACATTTTTTAAAAATTAATGATATACTTCAATGGTTAAGGTGTAATATTGTATTTATGTGTTTATATCAAACTAAAGATAGAAAAATTATGTTAACTCAGAAAAAGAGTAATTTTGAATTAAACCAGAACAAATTGCCTTTATACTTAGTGAATACTGTAGTACTTGCAAAATCTATGATAACCTTAACATTATTGAAGATATGTGTATTTGTAAAACTCTAATTAGAATTATGCAACAGTATTTTTCCTTTTTATCTGTATTTGTTAGGGTTTTTATTATTAACAATTGTTTTTAAGGGAGAATAACATTAAAATAACACTGAATAACATACTTCCTTTTAGGGCATGGTTAATTTTTGTGTTTAAATTAAATATATATATATAATTTATTCCTGCTATATTTATGTCAGAAAAGTACTTAATATTGAAGATAGAACATTTGTAGATATAAATGAATAGTCTGATGATCACCTACAATGTGAAACTGCTAGTTACCATGCAGTGTTTATTTCAAAATCTACTATATATATATATGTGTGTGTGTGTGTGTGTTATACTCAGCTGTAACACATGTAGAGCAAATCAGAAAGAGATCTAAGATCTCTTTCTGATTTGCTCTACATGTTGGCGCTAAAAAAGCAAAACACAAAATAAAAAGGTCATTTTCTGCAAAGGGGTCTTGAGAATCACATCCAGTCTACAAAACAAATGTCTGCGATAAAATACAATAGTCAATCATGAATATTCCTGCTGGCAAAAAGATGAGCCTGGTGACCACCATAAATGCTTAA
This sequence comes from Acanthosepion lycidas, assembly GCA_963932145.1. Classification (NCBI taxonomy): domain Eukaryota; kingdom Metazoa; phylum Mollusca; class Cephalopoda; order Sepiida; family Sepiidae; genus Acanthosepion; species Acanthosepion lycidas. The sequence goes on along the minus strand of OZ010576.1, from coordinate 107,112,681 downwards.
GAGAAAGCCCCTCATAAATGACTGACACAGTTGTAGGCTGAAAGGTTACTTGTTGACATGCAAGCGTGCTGTTACTGTCACTGCCCAAGCTTCACTAATCTTCCCTGACTCTTCACACACAGAATGTGGCTGACATGCCAGCTTCAACACTGCTCGGCTCCTGACACTACTACCGTGATTTCTAATATCCCAATGTCTTCACTATCCAGCTCCAGGCCTCACTCATTATCACTACTGTGACCCTGTTTTGTTGATATCACATTTGACCAGAATCCAACAGAGACATTTTACTTGATCAACTTTCACTATCCACTCCAGGCCTCCTATGTTGTTCACTGCCAATGCACCAAGACTGGTCAGCTTCACACAACCACCAGCCCATCAAACACATCACAGGTGCCGATTTCAACTATGAAGAAGGGCATATGTCAAACCTTGACTTCTCCCGACTCTTCATTCTCACATCCTCTGTATTTGCAAAGTGAGATTTGTGACTTCTCAGAACTATCCATGCTCGCACTCTTGTATCAGCAAGGTCAGATTTTTAGCTTCATTAACCACTCTTGGCCTCTCTCGCAATCACTACTGTAATCTTGGTAAGCAACCTGCCAATGCAGTGTATCTGGCCTTACCATGAACCAACCCACCACTCTGACCTCAATCGATTAACCCATCAATGCACATTACCAGGCAGTTTGGCTTCAATACCGGTACACACCTTACCGGTGTCAATTTCAACCATGAAGAAAGGTATATGTCAAACCTCACCAATAGCATGACACTAGCTTCAGTAATCTCCTGACCCCAACTGTGACCTCAGCCAACAAATAGAAGAGATTGGTCAACTCTTGGCCTTACCAACAACACTCTTACATGTTTCCTTCCTAATGGCAACTAAAGAACCATATATGAACAATTTTGCCACCTTTCACACAACTATGTATATATTATGAATTTTGACAAATACACCTTGTTAAAAATTTAATCACTTTGTTTCTTTCTTTTGCAACCAAACTTTTGTTTATATATATATATATATATATATACACACACAAGTTTTAAACTACTATCAATTTGAATTAACAAAATGTCAAAAAAAATGTCAGGTGTTGTTTCTTTTTCATATATAAATTCAATTATAAGGTTTGATCTTGTTTAAAATATAAATTAACTAAATGAAATAGAACTTACAATTGAATTAACATATGAAAAAGAAACAAATTATACCTTACTACCTTTTCTTGACTTATATAATGCATTTATGTTTATATGTCAGTCATCCTGCTGCAGCAATGTGGGAAGAACTGCAGACTCTTGCAGGTTTTAAAAGCCATTTGAAATGTCATCAGTGATGCAGTGATGTTAGTTAAAAAGTATGAAAAATTAAGAAAATTTGAGTGCAAGAGATGGTCTTACTTGCTTATATGTTGACTTCAATCATCTTAACATGTATATATTTTAGGTTGTTCAGAAAGTAAAATTGCATTTTTGGAGAAGGAATGAAAGAATTAATTTCACAGTAGAACTTTGATATTGTTAATTATGATTATATTCTTGGCAAATAATTTTATATATTTTTTGTAATGTAAATTACTTTTTTGCTTCTCTTTTCTTTGTCATTCTCTGTATGTTTCTTCATTACTTATCTCACTATTTCTTGTTTTCCCCATTCTGAGTACTTAGTATTACCCTATAATTATGTTTATTTGCCTTTGTATTTTTTAGATTTATACAGAAATACATTACATATTCCTAGCACAGAAAGAAAATTATTTATAAACATTTGTTGATAAATCAACATTAATATTATAAATATGAAAAGGTTTATAGGTTCTAAACTCTACACCTTTCATTTTCAGATTTACTTCTTTACATTGAGGGCCACTACTCAATAAAGATAGAAGTTTATTTCACTGACTTAATTTGAGCCATGCCTGTGTACAAAGTAAGCTGATACTGAATTGCAGCCTAATGTGACAGCTAACTTTATAGTCAACTTGAATTTCTGAAAGTTGACCTTCAAATGAAAACTCATTTCTGAGAATAGATTCTATATAATGGTTCTTTATGTCACAATGTAACATGGTTTAATTGTTAGTACATTGGATTAGAAGCAACAAAATTTATGATTTGGTCTTTAGTTAAGGACAAAATAGTTCATTAATATGTTGTTTCTATAAAGCAAATATAAATGAAAAATGATGAGAAAAATTTATTACCTTTCAAGTGGCAATGAAACATAAATTGACTGATGTATTTCTATTGGAAATGATTTTAAGATCATGGGTAGGATTTATTAAACAAATATTAAACAAATATTATTTTAATTAACTCATCATTCTACATGTAGTGATACACCAAATTATGCTAATGGAAGCAAGAAATAAAATTAATCATTTTAATGCCAACTGTATTTGAACCTTGTATTTCAAAGTTTTACTTTTTGCTTTGCACTCCCCTTACTCTTACTCCCACCTTCATTTTAACCATTTTCTGCACTAACAATAATATTTCTGATCATAAAGAAACAAATTATAATTAAGTAGTGGATTTTGTAATGTTCAGCTTAAAATTTACTTAGCAAATATTAGCAATCAATCTGCATATTATACATTGAACATAAAGAAAGAGAAATGATTATTGGTGATCAGAAAATAATACAATCATTGTTTTATTTTCCCCTATCACCAAAATTTGAAATGTCACTATATATGCAACCATTAGAGTGTATGAAAGTTCTGATATGATTTTTTTTTTATCATTTCACCCCAAGCAAGACAATAAAACCACTAGGATGCAAGAGGTTACTGAGTGTTAGAGAATATGAGAAAAAAACTATTAGGTTGGTGCAAAAATCATATCATTTTTTGACGTTAAAAAATATGTCAAAAAACGAACAATAAAACAGGAATTAAGAAGACAAAAGATAACAACTAACATTGCCTTTAAATTTTTGAAGATCAAAATTGACTTGGAAGCAGTAAGCTGAAAGAGAGTTCCACAAGCAAGAAGTGTGATAGAATTAAACTGTTAGCATAGAACATACGGTTACATCTAGCCATTTCAAATGTAAATTGATGAGACCATGCCACCAATCTAGTACTGTGTTTAATTTCATAACACTACTTAATAACTAATTTAATAACTACTTGAGATATCACAGGTTACATAAACATGTACTAGATATTCATGTAACCAATGAAATCATAAGTAGTATCTGTCTACATTTCTGAGATGAGGTATTATGTACACTATTTATATTATTCGGACTATTGTCTTCATCTTTGTCTGACAATACGGGATAACATGGTGACAAAGATGAGGACAATAGTCCGAATAATGAAAATAGTGTATGTAAGTAGTATATCTCACTCAAACCAAATATATAAATAAATCATCAAAAAATTAAGTAATAGATATAATAGTAATTTTCTTTTTAGCATCATTTAAAATTTGATAGTTATGAAATAATGCTCCTTTACTTTTATATATAAATTCACATGATTTTAATTTATTTTGGTTGGGGCTACCTCAAATTCTGTTAAGTTCTATTGGTTATTTCAGGATGTTGATGAAATATAACTGAAAGTGATATGTCAGTTTTTCTCTGAATTTCTTTGATGAAGAATTATTATTTACAGTTAGACTGATATCCTCATCTTTGATGGTATTATCATAATGTTTTGGTTATTGTGTCCTCTATTTTTCTTCAGATGTTTCTCAGTCTGAGTAATCTTGAGTGAATTTCAAACTGAACTCTTTACTCAATCTATAGAGATAGAATGTTCCCATTCTGGTGTACATATCAATGAATATCTTGTCTTGGTTAATTGTCCTTTTAGTACTGCTAACTTATGACCAGTGCTTTTTCCACTGAGTCTGAGCATGTGTGTGTGTATATATATATATATATATATATATATATATATATATATATATATATATTCATTAACCAATGCTTTACTTCTCTAAGCCAGTGATTCTGAAGGTCACCTGGGCTTACAGTCATATCATGTTGAAACGTTGCTTCCCATACGAAGGTTGAGGTTGAGCCTGGTCAGTATCTAGATGGGTAACCGCATAGGAATAGCAGGTAATGTAAACTTGGATGTGCATAATGATTTGAAAATGTTAATTGGAGAGCCGAGTTCCAATTCCATTGGGTTTGTTATATTCACTGACGTGCAAATAACTTTAGGAAAGGTATAAATCCACCTCTTTTCCCCCAGTTATGTTAATTAGTAAGACTTGTATCACTAAATCATTATTATCTCAAAAAAAAAAAGAATTCTTGCAATTTGAAAGTATTTTCTGGCTTTAAATAACCTGCAAAGGATTGTTAAGCTGTAGAAAACGAATCTATCAATTGTGAAGGTGAAATGGATTGGCAAATATCTGAAGAAGGCTGAAGAACACAACAGCTAAAATAATGATAACAACAATAATGATTAGGAAATTAGTTTAGCTATGCAAATAATGATATGTCAGAGTTTTCAATATTTGTCACTTATCATTACATCGTGGCTTTTAAGCATATTTAATTAAATTTTTCGTTCATCACTAGATTTGTTTCTAAAAATATCAAAGAATTTGTTGAAAAGTAACAAAAACAATAAATCAAATTTACTAGGATCAGAACAAACAAATTTAGTTTCTATACATTGACACTAAATACAGCACTAAATGTAAAATTGCTTTGCTTAAGCAAAGCAATTTTACATTTAGTGCTTTATTTGCTTTGCTTAAGTAAAGCAATTTTACATTTAATGTCTATGTATAGAAGCTAAATTTGTTGGTTCTGGTCATAGTAAATTTTTGGCCAAGGAGCTTATTATATAAAACTTTCTCTAGCCCAGTGAAATGCAGCAACTCACCATGACATTGATTCAAGTGGGTGAAAGACCTCTGAAGAAATGGTGTCTTGATACCTATCCACAATTACCAGATATTGAATTGCATGTGAAAAGAACTCTGGCTCCAATTCCGGATGTCACAATTCCATATGAGATGCTCTGACTGGTGCATAGGATTCTTTTTTAGTACAAAATGAGATATCCCTAGACATAGACAGCAAAACAAGAACAATGTACCTCCATAGATTAAATAAAAGGTTCAGTTTGATGTTCCCTGAACTGACAGGCACTTTTAGAAATCCTGAGGGCACAAGTACCAAAATGTTGTAATAGTAACAATAAAGATGAAAACATTAGTGAAAAATATAAATAAAATAATTATTTTTATTATTAAATATTTTCTTCATTGAAGCTTTTTAGCTATTGACAACAAGTTGTATTAATACTTTCATTATTAATGACGTTTTTCAAATGGCAGCAAAATCAGTAAAATTCTAGAATTTCTGAATCAGTGAATATGTAAGAGTAAGACAAGCATTATTGGTGATAGTAAAAAAAATTAAGCTAAAGAAAAGTAAAACCAAAAATTTATTTAAGCTAAGATAAAGGACTGGAAAAAGCCATAATAGTTTGAAACCTTGAGAATGGTTTGAGAAATTTTGAAAACCAATTAAGGACAGGGACATTGTTATTGTAAAAACAAATGTTCTGTACAAATATTCCTGAAATTAATATTTTAAGATAAGAGTTGAATACAAATGTTACAAAAATATTAAAACCTTGTGGATTCTAAGTTTATTATTTTACTAATATAATGACATAATTATGTATTCTCTACTTAAGTGTTAGTGTTTTTCTATGAGATAAAAATAGATTTACTTGTTAAAATAAACTCACTTGTTATCAAACTTTAAAATTGCACCATAAAGTTTAGCCATGTTAATGTAAATGTTTTATTCCTGAAAGTTAGTATTCTTTTTTTTAGATATGAAAATCTTAGCAATTAAAAAAATCACATATCAGACCTGAAAAATTGTCTTGCTTGGCTAAGGCTGTACATATTTTTGAAACTCTTTCCAAATATAAAGTATATTCACATTTTAACATTCTTCATTGTGATACAAAACTTAAATGAAACAAATTATCAAACTATAAAGGTTAAATTTTACATACAGATTCATAATTTCATCTTCTATTTTGTCCACATTAAGCTACTTTAAACCTTAATTACACTTCTAAATGAAGTTAATATTCAACTGTAAAAGGGTTCTTTCCACGTGTGCCTAAGTTAAAATTTAAATGTCCTAACTTCAATGTTATGATGAATGAACCATAACTGCTGTGATAATATGCTCTGTATTTTTAAACGAACTCATTGATATACAAATATTAATTATCATTACAGAAATATTATTTGTGCAATTGTCAGGAAAAATGTCCATCTGAGAAAAAAGTTACTACAGTGTAACCCGGATATAAGAGAGATTTTCTCTGGTCCCAAATTAGAGCCATACTTACCTAAACAAAATAGACAAAACCCGGATATAAGAGACTTGTTCTCCGGTCACGACAACTCTCTTATATCCGTGTTACACTGTATGACTAAAATATTTTAATCCGGCACTGTCCTTTAAAGATCCTACACAGTGGAATAACTGTGTCGTGTACAAATAGGATTTTTTTTAAATTGATTGTTACCAAAACAATGTATATTGTTTGTTTTTTTTTAACTCTGTAGAAAAAAATAACTAAAAGTGGAATGTGAAAAACAAACTAAAATAAAATCCCTTTTAAAAAAACGAGAAAGAAAACTATCTCCATAATTTTTTTATTACATGAATTTTTTAAGCTGCTTATTTTTATGGTAGAAGAAATCTTGGCAAAATGACGAGGCAAAGGGATTTTTAGAGAATTTTAAAAATAAATGATTCCTATTGACAACGCAAAATTTCATATTTAAAAAAAAGACCTTAAATCTAACGGTTCTTCGAAAATTAGCATTTATGGCAAAAGATGTACCATGAATAATGTTTCAAAAGATATCCAGCAGGATATTTAACAGACCTTTGAAACGAAGATGTTCAATAACACCTCTAAGTGACTGTGAAACGTATGCGAAGTAAAAATCGACAAACGTAATAATTCAGGTTTGGTTTGAAACTTGTGAAATTATTGGCAAAAATAAAAATATAGATAGATATATATTCCAAATCAGCATAATTTAGAATTTGAAAACAACACTAAATTTGTGTAGTATAAAATTCTTAATTTCAGTTGAGCTTGAGATAAAATATTTGTATTTTTGTTATTTTTATTAAGATAAGGAAAAACAGAGTTCTTCTACATTCATTTGCCTTGTGCTGAGCCATAGCGCAGGAAGAGCGGACGCCAAGGGAGATAACATACATCGGAAGCCTCGTTTCTACTTCGCGGGCCGCTCTTTAGACGCCATCTTGCGAAAAATGTTCGAAGAGGTAATGTGAAATATTTATACCTGTTGCCTCAAATATGCTTTATTGGAAGTTGGAAGCAATGAGAAACGCTTTATCGAAGACTTGTGCGAGATCCCATGGTGGTACGAGTTGAAATTTCAACCCAAATCTTGCGCAGATCAAGCGATTTCAGTTCTCGCAAAGTGTACATATAATGTTCTGTAGGAGGCCATCTTGATTTGGATATTCTAACACAGCAGGGTCTGTTACAAAGAATCGGAATTGTGCTCAGAGAAAGGTGCCGAAATATTACGCTTTGTTTCGCAAATTGTTAAAAAGACAGCGTCAGTAGTTCAGATTCCATCCCGTGTCGTGTTCCGAGCGAACTACAGCGGCAGCATCATCAGAAGGAGTAAAAGTATGCCGGCTCCGAGCAGGGCACGGGTATACGCCGATGTGAACACACATAGGCCTCGTGAATATTGGGATTATGAGTCCCATGTCGTCGAGTGGGGGTAAGTGAATGAAGGATTTTAACTTTGTCTTTATTTCTCATACCTCTTTAATGCTCGATTTATCGCCTGAATATTTTTTTCTTTTTTACGACCCTTCCCCCACCCTCTGGGTTCTTTTTCTATGTAATAAATTGCTAACGTGGTCACGTGCGTTATGTCTGTTACTGAAGAGGGGAAAAACTGAGCATATTTTCCTTGTATCCCATTATGTCGATTTCTTCGTCGCTTTACTTATTCGCGCTGCTTTGCTTTTTCTACTGTTATCATTGTATATGCACTGTCTGTTTATCTACTATCGAATAAATTAAAATAACAGGTTAAAATGCGCGGGTAGAAGGAACATTGTTAAAGTTCTACTTTGGCGTGGCACAGCTACCAAATTATACAGAAGCTTTTGTCGAGTCTCTTTTTTTTTTTTTTTTAAATAAAAAAAAAACCTACATTTTTTTTTTTTTTTTTTTTTTTTAAATATATCATCAAGAACACACTTTTATTTATGTATTTTTTACCATCTCTAATCTGTACTCTTTACTATTATATCGAGTAATATGCTTGTTTTTAACAGTTAACGCTTTTTAGTTTTTAATGATTGAATAAATAAAATCTGTTTGAGTTGTTATTGGTTATACTCTATAAAATGTTAATTTCATGGATTTGTTTTTTTTCTTCACCGGTAACATTCTATAAACAAAATGTTTTTCGCCTTTTAATATGAATTAACTTTTAATTATTAATAACTTTAAAATCAATAATGGTCTTTTTCTTAAGGCTTGCAAAAATTTTTTTTTTTTTTTTTTTTTTTTTTGCTCCTGTAGAAGCTCCATTTATATAACTAAGCATAGCTTAAATTTTATTTTTCAGTAACTTTGTTTTCTATATATTTGTATATGATTGACTATTTTTGCTTAAAGAGTGATATAACGAAATAATTTCATCCGTAACATGAAATTTTGTCTTCATACATCGTGTGCTAATAATCGTCTTAGGATCGAACGGGTTGGTACCAACACTGCTATCTGCCAGGAAATTTCCCCCACCACATTTTTTTATAAACATTTTATATGCTATTTTAATTGTAGTTTGATGCTCTACGTGTGGCTCAATTATGACCTTGTGGTCAAATGTGTCCAGCTCTGTAAAAATGGTATCACTTTTATTACCTACTGCTGCTTCCTTGTCAGCTCACTCTATCTGTTAATTCGTTATTTTCTGCTTTTTCTCCCTTTGTTCGTCGACAAGAAAAGACCCCCTTATTGCTGAGGGAGTTGCTCCGAAAGATACATTTAGGGTACTACACTCGTATGGTGTAATGGAGAAATGCGAAATGTTGTGTGAAAACAAGTACTCGGAACAATGTATTGTATTGTAATGACTCTAAATTTGTCGACTTTCTTAGTTTACAATATATCGATGCTTTGATAATATTGTTGGTGATGAGATAGCTTTTACGTCGTCTTTGTCCACATTTTTTTTTCTCTGATTTTACTAGAAAAGACTGAGAAATGTCGTTTTCATCAATGATTGATGAAGACAACGAAGGAATTATGACGACACTCCATACTTCACAACAGTAACACCAACCAGCCCGTGATTATTGGCACTTCTCTTCTTGGACATTTCACGATGACATCTTAAATTAAATATACAACAAAATGCTTTTTAGCTATTGACAACGAGTTGTAATACTTTCATTATTAATGACGTTTTTCAAATGGCTGCAAAATCAGTAAAATTCTAGGATACATAATGGAAGACAGGAACTCCTTTTTCTCGTTTACAGCGTCTACCATGTGTGCTTTTCTGATTCGATTCTTTCTGATGATTAGAATATTGAATATTGACTGAAGCATATATATTAGCATTGTTTTTCATTAATTTTTATTGGACTTTTTGCAAAATGTTTTTGCTGCCTGTTTAAGCTAGCTGTAACCTCCAAAATAAAACAACGTAAATGATCATTGATTTGAAGATTTTTTTTTTTTTTTTTTTTTTTTTTTTGATTGCTGTGTAGCGGTAGTAGTACACACGATTTACAGACGCCCCAATCACGCACGTAATGTCTACATAATGTGATGTTTCCAATGTTTACCATTTTAAAATCATCTTTTTGGGGCATTTTGAAATTAGACAATGGATTATGAAAATTGTTGTACAATATTTAAAATTAAAAAAAAATAAATAAACAAACTATATCTTTGTTCAGAGATACTAGCTTGAGTTTTGCATTAGTTTTGAATTTAAATTGAGTGGTGCAAAAATAATGTAAAATTTTTGTTAGTTGATTGAATTGCCAGAAGATTATTGCAATTCTTAAAGTACTTAGAATTGTTAACGGTAATGCATTAATATTCAAAGTGGTTCTTATTAATGAATGTGTGGATAATTTGACGTGCTTTATTTAATTTCAAGTGTTAGCTTTCAGTCTGCAGGGCTCAACTTTTTTTTCTTCTTGGTAACCGGAAGTAAGTCAAAGAAAGGTTAATCAAGAAAAAATATGTTCATATATGCAGAATATCAATTCGTGACGATTTTTTATTTTATGTAAGCATTTCGTTATAAAACCCACTACTTTGTAGTTTTCTTCGGAATTTCATTTATCTTTTAAATGAATAACATTGACTAATTTGCTTTATTTTCCTGGCTTGCAATTAACTCAGGAAATTTATGTTGAATTTTTAAACTTCCGGTCATGACGAGAGATTTTAAAAGAAAAAAAAAATAGGATTATTTTAATTAAAAATTCTCTTGAGTATCCAAAATTTATATTATTAACCATAGTATCAGCTGATTGTCGCTTCTAGGTATTCAAAGCTAAAAAGCACTACAAAAAGTTTTTTTTTTTTTTTTTTTTTTTTAAGCTGTGTTGAAGTGTCTATCTTTGTAAAATCAAGTAACTTTAGTCGGGTTTCGGTTTAACGATGAATTTATTGCCGTTTCCATTTATTATTTGGCGCAGATGTTCACTTTTTTTTTTTTTTTTTTTTTTTACAATGAATTGTTGAAATGAGGGATTTTTTTTTTCATCGCAGTTAGATGTTATTTAATTTAACACAATCTTTTTTAATCTAAAAATTAGTTACATGCATCAAGCTCAATTTTTATTTTTGTCCGTTGGCGTTACTATAGTCTATAGACTCAAACCGGGACAGTTTTCAACGGTTTTTGTCTTGTGTTTTCATAACTCAACACCTTAAACTTAGGACTGACACTTACCACCGGGTCAGACCCCCTAAACAAGGACGGATGATAAGCCTACGTTTGTTGGTTTTAGAAATTAACTCCTTTTTATTTTTTTTTTCTGAGAATATTGAATTTCTGAAATAAATAGTTTGCTTATTGTAACATTTTAGTTTTTATTCTCTATTTCAGTCTATTTGAATTAAAATTTCAATGACCTATCAAAGTAAATCACATATTGTATGAATATTATACTGGATATAAAAAAATCCAGCAAAAACTAACCATCTCTAGTGACTAGTCTAATATTTAGACAAATTGTAAAAAAAAAAAAAAAGCAAAACTTTTCAATTAAAATATTAGGACTCGATTTTATTTAGTTTATAACCATTTATTTTAACTCTAGTTTAAACTACTGAAAAATGTATTTAAAATTGTATAGATTTATTTTTACAATATTTTATTACTGTTTCCTGGGAGCTCTCAACTGTGGTCCATATAGTTATGGATAGTCTTGCACTTAAGCATGATGATAATCAGCCTGGTTCTAATGGCCTAATATCACTGTAGTGTAGCCTACAAAGCTAATAAAAAGGACTTCTCCCAAATAATTGCTGGTATTGCAGAAAAAAGTCAATATCAGCACCTTGCTTTATGTGAAAGGAAGGATTCACAGTAATTTGATTCATTAAAAAAAGTTACAAAATGAAATAAACATCAATCATGCCTTTTTCTTTTTTTTTCTCTCATTATTTTAGAATCTAAAAGATGCTTAAAAAACATTAGTCTAGAGCTAGATAAAGTTTAATTTTGAAAGTTTGCCTTCATTATAGGTACCTCCACTAGGTTGCGTAATATAAAATAAAACCGCATAGCATGATGAAAAAAAAAAAAAAAAAAAAAAAAAGGCCCCAAACTCAATAAAAACACAATTTTGCCATCAAAATGTTTATGATTAAGAGGAAAGACCAAAGTTTTTCTTTCTTCTTTCTTTCTTTCTTTTTTACTTCTGTCTAGCGTCTAGCACTTTCGAAATTTTGGTTAAAAAATCTTTTCTTTTTTTTTTCCACCGACAGCAGCGAACTAGGGGAAAAGGGTTTGTTTTATTCTGCACTTTTTCCCCGAGGAAAAGCCACATTGATTTGGAAATTCTTGCAAAATTCAAATAATTGTCGGATTTTCCTGAAACTTTCAAGACATATTCAAAAATGAATGAAATTATTTTGGAAATTTCAATTTTTAGAAAATCTTGGTGAAAAATAATTTTTTATGTTACCACCCACTTTCATAATTTATTTTCATGAAATTTCGAGAAATTAAATTTTTAAGTGGGGGGATAGTTTTATTAGTTAAAAACGGGACTCTTTGGAGAAAGTAAATTTTTTTTTTTTTTTTTTTTTTTTTTTTTGTTAAACAGTTACCCGTTTCATGGAAAATCTGCTCTGAATTGTAAAATAAAAAATGCAATAAAACTATGACATTATCTAATTAAAAAGCTTTCGATTGCTTTTGTAGATAAGTTATATTAAGGACATTATTATCTGAAGAAATCACTTTTTTTTTTTTTTTTTTTTTTTTGATGAATAATGAATTTTTACAAGAATTTTTTTTCATTTTTAAAAATTTTAATTATAATAGTTCAAATTCTTCATTGCTTTCAGGAATGTTACAATTTGATGATATTAAGTGAAAATTAAATTTACGAATCGAAATTTGAAAAGCTCATAAGTCGTTTGAACCTGAATATTTTTAAAATAACTTGCATTCCTAATTTCTACCTATAGGAATCTATAGATGACATAATCTTTCAAAAGGTAACATGATTTAAGTGTTGTCTGACACGCTGCAATTTAACTTTTTAATTCAGTTCTGTTTCATCATTAACATTTTTGCATATCATCCCTTCAAAATATCAAAAGAAACTTTTCTTAATTGCTATTTCACTGAATATTTTTATTTTATGTATTTATTTTAGTTTGGGTCATATTTCAATCAATTTTTTGTTTAAGGTAGTAAACTTAAGAATCTAGAAACGAAATGCAAATTTCATAAAGCTTCTTAAAAACCTTAACTAAAAGTCAATAAAATATTAAATAATTGCTGAAAATGTTAATTTAAAAGTTACTAGGTAGTTAAAAACTCAAAAAAAAAATGTTCACTTAGTTTTTGTAAATATGTCATTTCTGGTAAGTCCTTCTCCATAAATCAATGAAGATTAAAGAAAGATTTATTTCAAATCTGATTAATTTAACCATAAATTTTCTAATTTTACTCAAATAACGTCTCGCAAATCTATAATTTAATTTTTAAAGAATTTGAAACCCGTTAAATGTGTTTCTTTACATATTTCTTAAAAATTAAGAATGGCTACTTTTAAGAAAATTGTAAAAAAAATCAAGTAATTATTTTATATTCCAATCTATATAATTTCTATCTGAAATACACCAGAATATTTTACTTGAAATAATAAATTTAATCATTTAGTTTTCAATTAAAACTAAAATGAAATATTCAAGAATGCTTTTTCATTTTTAAAATTTAATTTTAAAACTTGGGTATCAAATTCAGTGGAGGTGCCTGATTTTAAATGTCAAATTTAAGTTCACTACTTAAAAAGTATTTTTTTCTTAAATATTGTTTATATAATGTAACAATATTTTAAAAACTTGAAGGATGTTTTTAGTTGATTTTATTGGCAATATGAAATAAAATGAATTATGAATCTTAACTGTAAAGTTGGAGCAGCAGCTTCTATCTCGTCTAGTTTGGTAAATAATTATGAATTAGTTGATTTATGAAATGGGCAGAAATAAGCTTTTTTATACAATGCCATCATCCCCGGCGAAGCACATGCTATGCATCTAAAGAAAGGATTGTTAACATTGGCTCTATGATCCCGACTGGTTGATTTCTTTTAGGTCATCAGTTAATTGTCCTAATTATATATATATATATATATATATATATAATTTTCATACTACTAATGGTGTCAAAATTAAAAAAAGGTTAACTTTTTATTATGGGATTAAAAATCTCCTCAATCTTGTCTTAATGACTAAAAAGTATATAGAAATAAGTGATCATGCAAAAAAAAAAACTTCCAGGATTGGCAAGTTCTTAGAATGTTCTGTGAGTAGAGCATTGTCTGGTTAAGATTTTACATTAATTTGCAAATAACAGTTTATATGCTATTCTAAAGCTTTTTGTAAACTTAGATAATGTCTCTTTCTGCAAGGCAAAATTTAATTTATTTGTAATCTTGAATGTGAATGATGTGGTTGACTAGAAAAATGTTATTCTTAGAATCCAGTTGTTTCTGTGAAACATTTCCATGCTCTACTTGGTTATAGGTAGTTGTGATTGTACCACTTAATAATTCAATATTTCAGTTTTCTCTGTCTTAAGTTTTGTGATGTATACCTTAAACCATAGCAAGCTAAAGTGTTTTTTTTGTTTTTTTTTTTTTTTTAACTGCCTGTATGACTTTTGATCAATTAGGAAATGAACAAAAATTTCAATTTAATATATTTACTGTTCTTAAATTATTGAACTGTGACAGATTTCTCATTTGATTTTTATGAATAGTTTTATAGGAATAAAACTGCTTAAAATTTTTGCTTGAACAGTGAGAGAATAGGTAAGAGTTAAAACTTGTATGATTTTCAGCATACAGTTTTTTTTTATTTTTTAAGTGTATGTCTATTATTTTTTCATAATAGAAGCAAATAATTATTACTTTTTCAAATATGTATTGCAGAAAAAATATTAACAAGCTAAAGAATTTCTTAAGCAGGATGGCTAAGTTTAAGGTGTGGACATTTCAATTTAACCATGTTTATTAGGATTCTTTAATTTTTGGCTAGTTCATTTTAATTTTCAAACTTGCTTACTTTGGCTACAAAACAACAAAATTTTCATTGGTTGGTCGGTCCAGAAAGTTTGCTCAGTTTCAAAAGTAAAAAAAATGACAAATAAGTTGGAGTGAAACCTTTTTAGTTCAATTAAGTTTTTTTTCTTTTATCATCAGGGGAAACCTGCATCTAGCATTATCCTTATGGAATATTACATCATTTTAACTAATTCTGATGTTTTTCATAAATTTTCTTTCAATTGGTTTAATTGGGAGAACAGTACTTGTTTGAATAAATCATTTGCCTCTTTGGCAGGAACTTCTTTGGATGAAGGCTGGCTTTTGGTTGAGTTCATGGTGATTCATTTTGCTTTCCTCAGTTAGTTAGATTTGATGTTGTAAAGTGTTTCCATAGCCTGATACTATTTTTTTAAGAAAAACAAAAATGGAATATTTTAGTTATACTTCAGTAGCAAATCACACACTGAAATACTTTAAATTTTTTTTTTTTTTTTTTTTTTTTTCTTACATCAAAGTCACTAACATCAAGTTGATGAAAGTGATTTTTTTATCACTTTATTCAAACATTTTGATTGTATTAGCTTCTGCATTATATTGCATTGATTTTTATCCTCAACTAATGTTATCAACTTTAACTGGTTTCTTGATTGGGGAGCATAATTCAGCAAGAAATGTTTGGCACAAAACCTTTATAAATCACTTTTTTAATTTATTTTGTTTTATTCACAGTACTTTGTTTCGTCTAAACTGCATATTGTACCAATCACATTTTTATTTTTTTTAAATAAAAAGCATATGCCAACAATGTTGCTTGTTTATTCTGTATTAGAATTAATAAACAAAAATAAACTTTTTTGACAGTTTTCTAAATGAAATTAAAAATCAGTTCCTTTTTAATGTTCTCAAAAAACAAATACTCAACTTTTTAGCCAACCTATGAGATTACTTTAAATTTAGTAAAATTAATTATAAACACTTTTCATCTTAATTGCCAATAAGTAGAATATTAAAAATATCACAGCATGGAAGCTAAAAATAAATAACCTATAGATTCCTTTGGCATAATTTGTTGTGTGGTTTGAAAATATGCATTCAGTAATTTTTAATTATTTACCTAAAGTCTGTGTTTTTAATAAATATATATATATATATATATATATATACGCCTACCTACCTACCTACATAGATGTATTTATGTTAGGTACCTCCATTAATTTTCAATATCTAAACATTGTTTTTATTCTAGTTTTAATTAAAAGCTAAATGATTAAATTTATTTGCAGTAAGTAAAATATTCTGGTGTATTTCAGACAGAAATTACATAGATTGGAATGTCAAATTATTGCTTTTTTTTAAAAAAAAAAATTTTTTTATTATCTATCTAGTAAATATTACAAATTAACATATTTCCAGCAATTATTTAATATTTTATTGACTTGGGTTTTTAAGAAGCTTTATGAAATTTTCATTTTGTCTCTAGGTTCTCAAGTTTACTATCTTAAACAAAAAATTAATTGAAATATGACCCAAACTAAAATAAATACATTAAATAAAAATATTTAATGAAATAGCAATTAAGAAGTAAAACTTTTTATATTTTGAAGGTATGATTTGCAAAAATGTTAATGATGAAACAGAACTGAATTAAAAGTGAAGTAATTGCAGTGTGTCAGACAACACTTAAATCACGTAACCTTTTTAAGGATTATATCATGTATTGATTCCCATAGGTAGAAATTAGGTTTTGTTTTTTTTTTTTACACACTAAAAATTTAAATTATTTGACTTTGCAAGAATTTCCAAATCAATGTCTTCTTTTTTTTTTTTTTTTTTTTTTTTTTTTTTAAGTGTTAAAAAAACACAAAAACAACAAAGAAAAACTAACCTTTATCTTTGGTCTTCTGCTGATGTAAAAAAAAAAAAAAAAATTTTTTTAACCCAAATTTAAAAAAAAAAAAAATAATCATAACAAACATTTTGATAAAACTTTTTTATTGAGTTTGGGGGCTTTTTTCATCATGCTATGCTGTTTTTACACCAAGTGGAGGTACCTAAAGAGTTTATTTATTTATATATATATATATATATATATATATATATATATATATATATATAATTGATTTCTTTTACTCATTGCAGTGAATAATCCTTCATCTCTCTAGTTTTTGTTCCACTCCAGGTGCATGCTTTAGATAAAATACAAATTCATTATTACAAACTCCTAGCTATAAAGGAAGACATTGAGTAAAATTTTGGCCATTTTGTAATGACTCAGAATTAATTTATGCTTTTATTGCTAAATATTGAGTGACCTATTTCAGCTTTAGATATAGTGGTCAGAACAAGGAGTTTTAAGTAATTGCTTGATCAGTTTTGTGCCTCCTAAATTTCTGAGTTATTTGTATAATTTTGTTTTGAAGCATGATGTGCTACATCCCTTCAAGACATGTGATAATGGCTTGCCAAAACTTCCTCTTCCTTGTGGCAGTTTTTCTACTTTTGCCAATGCTCTTGTCCCCATTCTGCTATCCATTCACACAATCTCATTAGGAAGGTTGCTTACCACCTTCCCTTATTTCTTGCCTCGATATTCCCTGGGATGGTTAAGTTTTCCAACCCCTTCTTCCTCATGTGTCCAAGGAATTTCAGCTGTCCTGATTCTGAGCATGTTTTTTTTTTTTTTTCAATTTTCTTTAGAACTTCCTCATTGCTTACTTGCTCTGTCTATAGAATTCTCGGTATCCTTCTGTGGAACCATATTTCTGTTCTTTTCAGTTTTCTCATCTGTGGAGAGATTGTCTAACATTCGCTGTCATATAAGAGGATAGATGCTACATAACTGTTGAAACTAGGTATCTTCACTGAATTTTTGATACCTAAGATTTAAAATGAAAACATTTTTAGAAATTGAATTTTAGCTTTAATTGAAAGCTAAATGATTAAATTTGCTATTTCCAGTAAGTAAAATATTCTGGTATATTTTAATTAGAAATTATATACATCAGAATCTCAATCTTTTGGGGCGGATTTCAGAAAATCTTACAAGTGACCATTTTCTTAATTTTAAGAAATTTGTAAATGAAAGGTTGTTTTAAAAATCTTCCAAAAATAAATATATTTGTTACCTGTTATTTGAGTAAAATTAGCAAATTTAAAGTTTATCTGATTTGAAATAAACATTACTTAAAGTAATTTACAAGCATTTCTTAATGACAGGTCCTGTTTTTCTTGTGTCTTCATTGACATATTGATAAGTTCTGAAGTATTCACAGCTAGTATGGATGACCAGAATTTGCATAAATTCATGAAATCTAAGTTAACACATTACCTATTTTTTTTTTTTTTTTTTTTTTTTTTTTTTTTTTATTTATTTAATAAACTACCTAGTAATTTTTACAAATTAACATTTTCAGTAATTATCTAACATTTTATTGACTTTTTTTTTAGTTATGTTTGAAGATGCTTTGTGAAATTAAAATAAAGATAAGAAAATTAACACAATGGAAATTTTTTTTATAATAATTAAAATATTTTTTAATCATTAATAGTTAATAAACTTTAATTAACATTAGCTAAACATTTTTTTTCTATTTTCTTCAGTTCAAAAATTGAACACCCACTGTTGAAAACTATTCAAAATTAATTTAAAAAAAAATGAGAACTAATTTCAAATATGAGTGAAATAAAGTATAAAAATATTTAGTGAAATACAAATTGAAAAAGTAAAACTTAACTTTAAATGTTAGTTCTTAAGCTGAAGGGCTGATGAATGAAATGTAAGTACTAATGAATAACAAATTGCAGACAAGCAAATTTCTCAGTAAAAGAAGCACTTAAAGGACGTGACCTTTCATAATAATGCCATGTTTAGGCTAACGTAGATGAAAAAGGGAAACCATTAAAATAAAAAATAAACTATTATTTTAAAAATATAATAGCAAAATGACGTTTATTAAGCTTTTTTAATTTTGGATTTGTAAATTTCGTTTCCACTTAATTACAATATCGCATAAAGAAAGTAATACAGAATTTTAAAAGATTTTTAAATTTTTATAATTAAAATTTAAAAAAAAATATAAATTCTTGTAAAAAAAAAAAAAAATAAAATTCATTATTCATTGAAAAAAAATTTTCTTAATATAACTCATTTTAACAAAGCAATTAAAAGCTTTTCTAATTAAATGTCAGTTTGATTACATTTAGTTTACCATTTGGAGTAGATCTTCAGTAAAAATGCTAAGTTTGAAAAAGAAAATTGGATGATTTATATTCTCCTATTCTCCTACTTTAACTAATAAAAAAAATTTCAAAATAATTTCATGTGTGGATAAGTCCTGAAAGTTTCATTAAAATCTGACACTTTTGGTTTTTGCATGAATTTCCAAATTTGTGTCTTCTTTTTTTTTTTTTTTTTTTTTTTTTTTCCACTAGAAAAAGCGCAATAAACACGCACTGTAAAAATTACATTAAAAAAAAAAAAAAAAAATTAACCAAAATTTCAAATGCGTTAGAAAGGTTTAAAAATAAGTACTTTGATATTTCCTCTTCATAACAAAAACATTTTGATAAAATTTTGCTTTTAAGTTTGTGGCTTTTTTTTTTTTTTTTTTTTTTTTTTAATCATGCTATGCTGTTTTTCAGTGAACAAGTGGAAGTACCTAGTTAAAACACTTACAAGCTATTTAACTTGATGACATCTCCAATTTGTAACTTGCATATTGGTCTTGTCCTTTTGCTGATGGCTATACTTTCTACCTTCTTGCAGTTGATAGTCCTTTTTTCTTTTCTTTTACTACCCTGTCTAAGAGGTCCTGTAGTTTTCTTTCTGTGTCAGCCATTAACATTGTCATTTGCGTATTATGGTTACTCGCTGATAAATCCTAGTAGGGTCTTTGGTTCTCTTTAAGATAACCTCACTGTAGAGATTGAATCAATCTGGGATGAAGACATACTTGTCTTATGCCCTTTTCTATTTTGCGTAGCTACTCAAATTAATTTTCTATATGTATGAAGGCAGTTTGCCTTTTCTGGATTATTCAAATCTTCTTTCTAAATAGATCTAGTTTTCTTAGTTCAAACAGATCCCTGTACCATGCCTTGTCAAATGATTTTGCATAATCTATAAAACAAAAGTGCACATCCTTCTGCATTTGTATTGCTCTCTGATATTATCTTAAATTATATAATTTAGAAGAAAAAATTGATATTGGCTATATAAAATTTTTATTGGAATACTTTTTTTTTTTTTTTTTTTTTTTTTTTTTTTTTTTTTTAAACTTTTCTGTTCCTGCTGCTATTACTTGGGTTGAAGTTAGTAAGAAATATATTTTTTTTATACAACTTATATGTAATTCTTAATTATTGAAGTAGGTTATGAATAGTCAGTGGATTTGACTTGTTGGATCTTTGCTATATTTATCCATTACAAAATGATGTAATATTACTCTTAATGTTGATATCAAAGAAAGTTTAATTTCTGTATCTAGACACTTTCCTATATGTGAAAGTTTGTTAAAAAAAAATAATGCAATGAAAATTAGAATGTATTTTGGATTTAAGGAAAATGTTTTAAATTTTCCTTCAAATTTCATGTTACTAAGTTTAGTTTTATCCAGCCAGCATACAATTCCTTAGTGGATGGGATGTTCCAATTGTTTTTATTTGTTAATTAGTATTCCAAGTCCCTTGTTTTATTTTTGTCCTGATAATAGTGCCAATGGGGAAATAGACTACCATCTCAATCACTAGAGTAAGCCCAATTCTATAAGAATATAAATGCTTGTTTCATTGATTTATTCATAAAAATTTAAAAAATTAATTTGCTCAAAACTCCCTATTTTATGTATGAATGGCCAACCAGGAATCTTCATTAGGGTTGGTTAAAAGAGCACGTCTACTATACTAAACCAAGACTTTATAAGAACCTGAAGGGTGATTACAAGAAGTTATGTCTTCTATACCACAAGACCTCCTGGTAAAATCAGTTGACACATTTCCTCGACAGCTTTGAGGAGCTGATAGTGAAATTTGGTGCCCATATCGAATTTTAAATGAAACCTCATGCTAAATGCTTTTCTCTCTTATCCATTTGTAAAAATTATAGTTAATAAAGAAATTAAAAATATTTTAAAATTGAAGTTACTTTTCAATCACCCTGTATATACTCTACAAGTAGACTTCAAAATTTTTAGTAAGTTAATTTTATATTACATAAGTATTTGTGAAAGTTTTTGGTACAATTTAAATTAAGTTAGATCCTTGTTTATAACTCTCCTGATTATATATTAAATAATCAATAAATAAAATAATCATTACTTTTGATATCTTAGTTGCAACTGGATTTACTTGAAACAAAATGTGGCTCTGATTAAATTTTTAAAATGTAATGTTTGCTTCTTGTTTGATCTCTTGTTAATTATATATTCTCTATACAGTCCCTTTTAAATTGATAATTTATAAAAAAAAAAAAAAATTTTTAAATATTAATATGTAAATGTTTGCTAGGTGTATTATAAAATATTGTTAACAACCCTGCTTTTCTAGGTTACATAAAAAATAGTAAATTTTGATAAGGATTATTTACCAACCACTGGGTACAAGCATGCATTTAAACTCATTTTATTACCATTATAAAGTTTGCCCCAGATTACTCTTAAACACATTTTTCTGTTAACTTGCTCTTATTTCTTTCATATCTCCTTTATAGGCTTTTGTTCTTAGGACTACATGTAGTTGATTGGCAAGTTAATATGTAATCAACTTCCTAAAATTTTCTCATGGGTCTGTAACTACAGCATTAAATTAAGCACTGACCTTGTACTTTTGTAATTCTTTTTAGCATCTGCTATTAATGTAAAGGCAAATCTTAATGTCAGGCTATGAATAAATCTCAATTTTTTTTTTTTTTTATATAAAGAGATTTTAAAAATGTATATATCTTAACACCTGAAACTAATAATTTTGGGATTGAAGTTTGGTGTTTAACTTATTGTACAGAATACAAGTATCTTGTTTATCATTACAAGGAATCAGACCTAAAAAGTATGCATTCTGTAGATTATTTTGGCATTTATAAATTTGCCTTTTTATTTGATAATAGACCTTTTGGTTTGCATATTTTTCATTCATATTATTCAAAATAGATATTAATTTTTGAAACAAAACCTTAATATCTGCTATATAAATAAAATCAGTCTGTTTAATTTACTGGAAAAACATTTTATTAATAAAAATTTTATGAGTTTGAATTGGCAGTAACACTAATTGTTCAGTCAATGAATGTTTCCTGTATGGAAATGGTTAAGATGATATGAACTTTATACTTGGATAATTTTTATTTCTTGAATTTATTGTGCAAGTATTCTCCAGTATTTAACAGTTGAATTCAGATAACTTATTTGTAGATCATTTTACAATGAAGTGCTAAAAACATCTGTATGACCAAGAAGCCCTTTCAGACTGATCAGATTTTGGAAAGTGGACCAGTCTAGGAATTTTTTAGGTGTCCTTAGTATCTACAGATTCATTGAGTTTTCTTTTGAAGTTACAGGTTAATTTAATATGTATTTGTAACTTAATCACTCAGATTTCTTCTTCTTTTTTTTTTTTTTACGTTATCAGAATATTAAATTCATTCTATTTAAGCTTGACCCGCTTTTAAAAAAATAACTGGACTCCATTCATTGCATATGACAAATGTGATAGATGCAAGACCATCTGATATGTCAATAGTGGACTATTTAAGAGGATTTGAGAGTGACTGAAGAATCACAAGATATAAATAAATATGCCTTTGCAAATAGAGCATTAAGAAGACCAATAGGAAGCTTGTGAAGGCAACAGCTTTGACATTCACTGAAATGGCACAACAGGTAAAGTCATACTGGATACCAAGTTCTAGATCTTCCACCTCAATTATAAAGCTATCATTGAAGAATGTTGCCTATTCTGAGAATGTGAATGTAGATGCTGCTGCGAAGGGCTCTTGGGTAATCACCAAGAAAACTATTATGGAAATTGGTCTGCAAGATCTTTGGTGGCTCCTATGTTGTAGCTAGGGGAACAAGAGAACAGGCCAGATTCTTCTATGGTAGTAAAAATCAACAAAGCTGCAAGTCCAATATTAGAGGGCAAATTCTCTGAGTGTTTGCTGTGATCAATTGTAGGTTACAATTTACATGTAGATCTATACATCATAGTTGGAGATTGTGATATAAATTTACAAGGTGACTTGTTTCAAGAAACAAATATACTGTTTTCTGTGGAAGAACACATTTCACTGTCAAAGGAAAAATTAGATACTGAAAAATCATGGCTAGATTAGGCTATTGGAGCAATTGTTATATTCAGAAAAAACTAGAACAGTTGCTACTGTTAAGTGATGTAATTGTTTCAGGAACATTTTGCTTGCATCATTAAAATAAATACTGCAAGTGAAACAGTGTTACTGCTTAAATTTAGTAATGAAAAAATTCCTTCTCTGAAACAAGTTCTTCCTTATATTGTTAAAGGAATAAGAGCAGGCATCCATATAGACTTTGAGTAAAACTGTTATAAATAAAGCAAGGCTACTTTGAAATTTTAAGAAGGATACTGTTATTCTTGATTATTTATTTTTTAAACTGGATGCAACTGAATCTGTTCATTAGTATATACTCATAAGTAAACTATTAAGTACAAATAGTAATAGTGCTGATGTATTGCTTTTCAGGCAAATTAAGAATAATAGCCATATAGAGAAAGTGCAAATTGCTAGAAAGTTACATGAATGATTCAGCCATTCAAGTTGTAAAATAACATCTTTGGCAATGAATGTTGGTACCATAGATGGAGAGTTCTTTCATATTCTAGAGGAGTTTCCCTGATATAAAAATTGAGTCATGACCTGTCATTGGGTTCATTTTAGTTACAGTTCAATGAATAGTTTGCAATGGATATAAAGGAATGCAAGGTCATCAAGTAATCTATATGATTGATCACGGCAAACACCAGAGAGTGTTGCTGCTAAAATATCTAAGAAGGATAGCTCTTCTATTATTAAAAGCATTTTTAAATATTGGATTTCTTATTGAATTGATACAGACTATATTTGGTTAGACACTTGAATTTGTATATTAATATTTCAGAGATATGGCACAAAATTTGCATATGGTTGTTAGTCTGAGCAGCTGTTATATTGGAGTAATAGATTGAGCATCATAATGCTATTCTTGAGGATATGGTGACGGAAACAATGGCTTGTAATGTTACACTTGTAGTTTTTATTAGTGTAAAGAATGTATAACCCGCTTTGCTCAAACTAGTTGCTGTTTGTTAGGAACATAATCATTTTTATAGTTCTGAATAGCAGATCTGTCTTTATAATAGATTTCTATTGGGTTGGAACAAAAGTTTATAGCATTTTGCAGTAGTCTGTGTTTGAACATGATTTTATTTGACATTTTTAAAGTTGACATTTTAATGCATTTTTCTATATGATTTGTGTGTGTATTATGTAGTGCTTATTTTTTTTTTTTTATTACTAAGAGGGATATTGTTTGAAAATAAATGCTAAATATTATTATGTCTTATCTATCTATAATTTCTATGATTAGTGAAATATGAATAAGTGTCTACTTCTTTTCATCCTGAATGAATGATCTGAAGTCTTAATCCTGAATTTTTCATGGCTCATGTCAATGAAAAACAATCTTAGTGAAACTCTGCTGCTTTTGTCAAAAGTCATTAATATGGGAAGATGACAATCTCTTTCATTAGGAATGTTTAAAATGTAACTGGGGAGGGATGTCTGCTGAGGAACAGAAAGCCAAAGAGGGCAGCTGAACAAATTAGTCTTCAAAGTGCTTAAAATTGAAAGAGAATATTAGAAAAGAACTAAGTGACATTGACAGGGAACTTACAAGGTCAAGAAAGTAATTAACTTGGCTACATCTCTTATTTGAACTAGAGATGTTATATTTTCTATGATGAGAAAGTTAACATTCTATGTGTGTTTCTTTGTCCATTTATCTTTTTACTGTGCTCTGGCACACCTATATATTTGTCTGTCATACCAGAATCAGAGAATTTCAAGGGAATACTTTTCATGGATATCAGGAAATTTTATTTTAAGCTGGGAACTCTGGTATGGCTTTCCATCAGCACAATGCCAGATATTCTCTTCACAAATTTTGAAGAAATAAGTACAATTTGGCTGGGATGTCCTAGTACACAAGGCATACTCATCTGAGCTTGCACTTTTGGATTTACACTTAATTCATTCCCTACAAAATTTTCTTAATGGAAAGAACTTCAATTCTTTAGAAGCCTGCATGCAGCTCAGTCATTAAAGTTTTTTGAAGAAAAGATACTCTCACCATCCGATACACCCAGTGATTTCATGATAACCTTAAGAATAGGACACGAGTGTCACACACAGGTGATACATAGGTCTCGATAGGGGTCAGACTTATCTAAGCCAGAACAAAAAATAGTTAAACTCCTCAATGATGAAACTGATTAGTTGTACTGGTAAGGTCAGCAGGAGAAATAAGTTCTATATAAATATTCTTGATAGGTGTCACTTTAAACGAGGAAGAAAGATAGAAAAATGTATTGGTGAAGAGGAGAAAGATGCATTTATGATTGTGCTGTGCTTCATGCTAAACAGAAAGAATTGGTTGGATTTAAAAACTGTTTATACAGAAGTCATTGACTCAGGGCAGCTTAGAATCACAAGATGGATTTTCACAGATAAAGTAGTT
This sequence comes from Acanthosepion lycidas, assembly GCA_963932145.1. NCBI lineage: Eukaryota > Metazoa > Mollusca > Cephalopoda > Sepiida > Sepiidae > Acanthosepion > Acanthosepion lycidas. The sequence goes on along the minus strand of OZ010576.1, from coordinate 107,087,091 downwards.
GGAGGAAAAGTTGAAAAGGTGACAAGATTGGTTGTAAAAGGATTCTAGGGTGAATATGCCAATACTCTCAATGGATTCACCAGCTTCTAAGGAGGGTTTCAGGGTAGCTCTTGCTATTATAGCATCTAATGGTTGATTCTTTAATACCTTGGATATCAAGACTACTTTCTTGCAGGGCATATTAATTTAATACGGAAGTTCATTTGGTGCCACTGCTTGTGGTCAAATTGCCTGCCAGTAGACTTCAGAAATTATATGTATGGTCTAAGCAATGCAACTTGGTCATTGTATGTTACGGTGAAACAAATTATTTGCTCTTGGTGCTATGTAAATGTGATCAAGTCATAGAAAATAACAGTATTATTTTGACCCTTGTCAATAATTTTTGCTGAGAAAGATTTTTTTAGGTGGCTGTTACTAATAAACCGAAATTTAAATTTAAAAAAAATCTGAATTTAATTGAAATTTAGTTATATTGGGTTGGATATGAAGCAAATAGCAAAAACTAATTGATAAAATATAATTGTAAGTTGAATGCTAAAGTAATTGTAAGTTTATTTTCAAAGCTCAAGCAGATTGAACTTAAAAACAGATGCCATGGAGAGCATATCAGGTATAGCATATATATACATAAGCCTATCTGTAAACTTATATGTAAATTGAGCGGCAATTTGCTGGCAACAAACTAAGCAAGACCTGGGTTTGACATGTGTAATCAGACCAATTGTCTTAAAAAAAAAAAAACAAAAAAAACAAAGTGGAATCTGTCAGACAAGTAAATAGAATTATCAGTAAATCAAAGAAAGATGTTCTTCAAATCTTGATGATTTATCAAAACTATAGTTGGGAGTAATGTAAATTACCTCACTTTACACTGGCAATCTAAGAGAATTTGTAAAGTAGTTAAGAGCATCCAGGCTGAGAAAACATTGGCAATGGTCGATATATATATATATATATATATATATATATATATATATATATGAGAGAGATTTTATTGTGTATTAATGCTTCTGACTTGTCTGTCATTTGTAAAACAGTTCTGGGTTATGACTCAACATACACAAATACTTCACAAAAGATTAAGAATTGAAATGGGCATATTTCAAGAATTGTTCACTGGAGACAAAATCAAGATAAATTATGGATACACAAAGAATATTGAATTGCTCATGAACTAACAAAGGTAGATATTCCATCTTTCAAGATCCTTGTGCATATAGGAGACTCTAGTGTGTGTGTGTGTATATATATATATATATATATATATATATATATATATATATATATATATATTCTATATGTGTGTGTAGTTATCTATACCCTATGCTGACAGTATGACTAAGAATGAATACATTGAGCTGAGTTGTACTGTCTGTGTAAGGTATCCTGTATATTTACTAAGCTATATTTAATAGCTCTTATTTAGTATTGAGTACTGTTTTTCTTACATCAAAGGAATATATATATATATATATATATATATATATATATGCATCCATGCAGTCTTAATTTCAAGCTAATAGATTAAATTTAACCTTTCCAATAAGCAAAATACATTTGAAAAACTAATGTAAATTGACTGGAAGGAGTTTTTGCTTTTTAAGTCATTCATCGCAATATAATTGTCTTAAATCTTCCAACGATAAAATATACTTTTCTGAAACATTATTTGAGGAATATTAGTTGATTTAAAGTATAATTAATCTGATTTGAAACAAATATTTACTTTAAGTTTAAAATATTGCAGAAATGCATTTTTTAACATCATAGTAGCTGTTTAAGATAATGACATTTAAGATCATGACATTTGATAGATTCATGTTTATCTAGTTTTGTCCTATGTGGGCTTTAGCTGTAATAAATAACCAAATATAACAAGTACCTTTTATTTTTTATACATAATTTTTATGTACTCATTATTCTTGAAAAGTTAGGAAAATATTCTATGTAATTTAATGTTTTATTGAATTTTAGATACTTTCTGGCTTTAAATTCACTATTGCACTTAGTTTCTGATAAGGTCGTGCATGAACAAAAATTGGCACATTTATACACATGCAAAAAAATTCAAAATTCTTTTAAAAATAAATTTGGTGTTGATTTTTATTAAGTTTTTCCATTTATGATTAGTAAATATAGTTTTTACTAAATGGCTGCAATTTATAGAGAATTTTAAGATTTAAAACTTAAATTTATTCTAATTAAAATTTAGAAATAATAAAAAACAATTCTTGTAAAAATTCCATTATTCATTGAAAAAAAAATTTAAAATAGCATCCTTTTAATGTCTTATTTTTAAAAGCAATAATGTCAGTTTTATTGAATTTTTATTTTATGACTTGGGGCAGATTTTCAGTAAATGGGGTTTCTGTTTGACAAAAACAAATTGATTTAAATTCTCTGAAGAGTCCTATTTTTAATGAATATAAATATGAAAAGGGTGGAATTTTAATTTCTTGAAATTTCATAAAATTAAGTAAGTGGGGCAACATGTATTTAAAAAAAAAAAGAAAAAATCATTTGTGAATAAGTCCTGAAAATTTAATTAAAATCTTACAATTATTTGATTTTTGCAAGAACTTCCAAAACAGTGTTTTTTACCACAAAAGACTAAATTTCCCATTTGCAAGAAAAACAATTTTTTTATTTTTTTTTATTTTTATTTTTTTTATTTTTTTTTTAAAACCAAAATTTCTTAGGTTTTTCCTCTTCATAACATACATTTTGATGATAAAAAAAAAAACATTATTTTTATCATGTTTGGGGCCTTTTTTCATCATTCTATGCACTTTTTTCTTATTGAAGTTTTGGTGGTACCTAGTACATAAGGATTATTTCAATAGGTATCCTAAACTGCCCTAGTTTACACTGAAATCGTGTTAAAATAATGACGTTTACTTCAATTTCAATTGTATCTTGTTTATTTTCAAGGTTATTTTGATCAAATTAATATGCCAACAAAATTTAATCCTTTCTCTTTATAAAGATACAATTGTTTCTTGTGCATAATGATTGGTTTTTCAAAGTCATCTTTAAATTGTCAATATTTTGGTGGTGGCCACCTCTTTTACTGCATTTTTAAAGTAGACAATTTCATAGTGGTGTTTGTAAAACTTGTGCTTTGAATTGTCTTTCTACATATCTACAGTCCCATCTTAAAGAAAAAGTATGCTCATCAATTTGTTGACTTAAGGTTTGAAGTTGCCTTTCACAAATTATTTTAAGTTGAAAAATTTTAGTGGATGAAATACTAGAGAAATTCAACTGTTGAAATAAAAATGAAAATTGAACCTTCTTGTAGGGCAGTGTCTTGTCTTTAATAATCAGTTAGTTTTATATCTGTGTGCATGCAAATAAAAGAGGGTATACTGTGTTCAATTTGTGCAGAACTGTTTAGTCCGGCACTGAAATCTATATTGCTGACTGAATGAATATAACCAGTTGGATCCCATTTTAAATTGGACTTGATTTTTTTCACTGATGTGTTTTGGGGTAGTGTTTACATTCTACATTGTAGACTCTTGCTTTTAAGTGAAGTTAGCTCTCTTTTTTTTTTTTTTTTTTTTTTTTTTTTTAAATATCAGTAAAATATTATAAGCAGCATATATTTTTAGGGGCTTTTGTCTGTATACAATTAACATATGTAGTTGACTGCTGACTATAAATATTTGAAATGTTATTACAGATTGTTTTCACAATGATTTTAACATACATGAGTATATCCATTGAAAATAATGTTTATGGAATTGTTTACATTTCTTTTCTGCTAGAAACAAAAAATAAAAAAGGCAATCTATTAAAACTTATTTTTTTGTTTTGTTTTTTTTTTTTTTTTTTAGGCTACAAGATGATTACCAGATTGTACGTAAACTTGGAAGAGGAAAATACAGTGAAGTTTTTGAAGCTATCAATATAACAAACAATGAAAAATGTGTTATAAAAGTATTAAAGGTATAATGTTCTCTTCACTTTTATTTGAATCTTTTTTTTTTTTTTTTTTTTTTTTCAAATTTTTTTTTGTTTGTATTTCATCACATAAGAGCTATGCTATGAGGCTAAAGCTATGCACTCCAAATTCTCCATGGTTACAAAAGGGACTCTGGTGCCTTTTTTAAATAATAAGTTTAAAATTTTTAATAGATGTTCAATTTGCAATGAAAGTATAATGTTAAACTGGTTTGTCTGTTAACTGAATCTTTATCTGCACAATTCATACAATTGAAGCAAAAATTCAACTCTATAAATTGGGTAGTTCATGGAAAATTACCTCCCAAATAAAACTTTAAAAAAGGTTTACATTTGTAATAAGATTAATGGCCAAAATATTGGTAAGTGAAAAAAAAATTGAACATTATATCCATTCAGCCTGATCTGACCCAAAGCCAGTGTAAGGGAAGCATCCAGTGAAGATTGAACTTAATGCTAGCAAATTCTTCAGAAAAATAAGCAATTTTTAGACAATAGGTACCCATATATTTTGACACTAAGTTTGAGAAAGAGCTAATTTGAATTTTCTTCAATCGTAATAGCTTCATTTTTTATATTTATAATTATTTCTGGAAAAATTTAAGATGTAATGATGCTACTGAATACAGTTTTTTTTCTCCACTCTTACATATTGTCAATTAGAAACTGCATATTTACTAGGAAGACTCTCCAAGAATGACTTTTTGATTATGCTATATAAAAGTAGCTTTTCATTAAAAGAAAATTAAAAACCAATTTGTAATTTAAAGCAAGCTTGGATTTTATGATAAAGAAGTTAGTTATATAAAACTCTTATCATTATGGTGATTGTTACCTAGTGAGATAGCTGTGTTTGCAAGCATTTTGAAGTTTAAAGAAAAAAAAAATGCTAATGATCAAGAATTTTTATTTTTTTTTGTTTTACCAAGACAAACAAATTCATGATATATCATCCAAAATGTTAATATTAGTGATTATCCAAAAGTTGGGTGAAACCATTTTTGGCCTTTCTATTTTAATCACTGTTTTAGCTGTGTGTGTTGTCGTGGTTTTTTTTTTTTTTTTTTTTTTTTTTCTCTCTCTCTCTCTCTCAGAACTCCATTCCTTCAATTTCTGGATCTTGATGGTTCCTGCAAGTAGGGGTAATTCACCAATCAGATTTGGGTGGGGGATTGATTAGATGAACACAAATACCCTAATTTTTTTATTGTACGTTACCTCTAGTAGCTGAAAGGATTTTTATCTATAGTTGTGTGTGTGTATAGTGAAGCATTAACATTTGTACTGATCTACGATATGTAATTGATTTTGATTTTTTTTTTTTTTTTTTTTTTTTTTTTTTTTTCAGTGTGAGTTGTGCATTATTATCTTTCAGGTGGAGAACTTTTCCAAAAAGAAAGTCGAGAGACTATAGATCTATCTTGTAGACAGTAACACTTTCAGTTTTACTGATTGGAGCAACCTTTGCATGTGTAATTATATATATATATATATATATATATATATATATATATATATATATATATTTTGCAACTGTGTGTGCAAAATAAATACCATAAATTACTTTTATTTGTAGGAATCTTTCAATGCCAATATCCTTATAAGAGAAAACATCTACTGGAGGAATTGTAAACCTCTGAAAAATAAGTGAAATAAAATGATAAAAAAGTCAAGTTTTAGAATATTCATCAAGGCAATTTGTGGGGAAAAATGACACAATTGTTAACTCTTGAATAAAATCCTGTATGTAACCCAGTGTGATAATATGTAACCCAGTGTGATAAGTTGATAGCTTGAATCTTACTATTCTGCAGTGATGAAAATACTTGTCATTTGCTGTAACTGGATTAATTAGAATAATTTTAGTGTTACTTATAGCTATGTAGAATTTTTCTCTCTTGAAAAATATATATTTGGTAATCCAGTATTTGTTAATTTTAGAATTTGGCAACTATTGAAATTTATCATACAATATAAAACAATGTGATTTTATATATTTATTGGCCACACTCTTTTCTTCCTGGGATAATCTATTCTATTTGAAATTAACCTGACACTAAGAGGTAATATATTGCTTTTTATTTTGTTGTGCATTATGTCTTAGGATGTTTTTACTTTTTAATAATTTTTAAAGCAGAATTAATTTTAGATTGTAAGATATAATGGTTAATTGTACTCTGGCAAAAATACAATCAAAATTAATTTAAAATATTCTTAAATTTAGTATTGATATAGTCATAATTGTCAGTATTTCTCTAATTTTCTTCTGTCATTCATTAAAATTGTCAAAGAGAAGGGATGATTGGAGCTTGAAGTGATGTTGAAGATTGAAGTATAAAAAATTATGAGAAGAATGAAGTGAAAGATTTAGTGTAGTATAATATACAAAAATTTTTCTTTTTAAGAAAAAATACAATATATATCCCTTAAATAAAATCTAATTGATACTTATGAGTAGGACTCGATTAAGTGCATTTTATGGTGTATTAGTGTACCTTTATAGTTATACCCTTTATATTTAAAATAAATTGCATGTGTTTATTAAATATTGCAGTTGTTCATTTTTTTTTTTTTTTTTTTTTTTTTTTAATATATTTAGGATTAGGGGTCAGGGCAACTTAATATTAGGTTGGTGCAAAAATAATTTCGTTTTCTAACATATGTTACTATGTGAGAAAACGAAATTATTTTTGCACCAACCTAATACTTCTTTCAGTAAATGTTTCTTTTTCTAATTTCTCCAACATGGTTGATGCCAAAATATTGAACCCATATACAAACTATAAGCTTCTGCTTGTGTTAAATAAAACTCCATAATTTTTACAGTGGTCAATAGAATGTTATTTATTTAGTTTAATATTCAGGTAGTATTCAGCTTAAACATAATGCTAATCAACATTATTTTATAAGTACATGTGGACAATGGCCTAGTGCTTAAACAGTTGGTTCCTGAACTTGGTGACTTAGTAATTGTGAATTCAATCTCTGGGCCAAAACGGGGCAAGCAATAACTGAGCTGTAATAAATGAAAACTAGATGTGATATCCATAAACATTGTTCCACTAGTAGTCTACCCAGGAGGATTGAAGGTTCTAGATCAGTAAGCACTTGATGAAAGTTGGCAGACACAGCACCTGAAATGTGATAAGACCAATAGTATGTGTAAATAACTTTATCCCAGAAATTTAGCCACAAAATTACTTAAATATTGATGTCTTTTTTTGACAATATAAACTATTTACTAGTTTAGTACCTATAAAGATGATAGGATCATTTGTCTGGATAAATTATACAAATGTATAAAATGTAATGCGTACCCATATATATTTTTGTTTCTAACACTTCACAGTATACAGATAAGTAACCATAAGTAAATCATCCAATTTGTTTTAACAAATATCTTGCTAGTTATTACATATTTTCAATAGAACTTGCATAAATTGTAGAAACATCAAAACAAGGACTGAACTGAAGTTTGACATGGATCCATTTTTGATCTAAGGAATATAATAAATATGATTACTTGACCTTTTTTATTATTATTTATTTAACTCCAAGCAAAATGACAATGCCATTAAACACAAAAGAGTGGAAAAAAAAAAAGTAAGGAGAAAGGTCAAGAGAACAGGAGTTTGGAAGACTGATGTTGTTGCATTTAAATTTTTGAAGATTGTAGTTGGGAAGCAAGGAACTGGAAGACTTGCATATGTGAAAAGTATGAGGGAAGAAACTATTAGCCAGATGTAACCCTATTTCAACAGAAAAACTGTGAGACCTTAGTTGCCAGTCTAGTAGTATGCTAAAATTCATGCAGTTGATGTAACGGGAATGAAAGCTCGGAACACTTATGAAAATATTTATAGAAAAGACTGCAGGAAGCTATGTCACTGGTGGGTAAGTGACTGAAGTAGAGATGCCAGGTTAGGACTGATAACATTTTACAGAAACTTCTTTGAATTTTGTTGCGGATCTTGAGATAGATAGCACAGACACCAGACCAAATATGGCAGCAATATTCAATGCAGAGACAAATGGTAAATTTTAAAACTTGCATGATGGATTCTAACATGACACTGATCCAACTGTCCCAGCAGCAGACCTAGCAATTGATCAAATATAATTATTCCACTTCATGTCAGTGAAGTGAGACCAAGAAGATGCAAAGTTGCTCTCCTGGAAATTAGCTTTTTTTTTTTTTTTATGACTAAGAGGTAGCAGTTTTGTTTTGGAGGAATTCAAATTTACAATTTCTTGTCTCTGATTGAAGGTCATTTTCGAGATCAGCTTCCAGTTTCACTTTATTAGACTTACTATTAAGCCAAGATTAAATAGTTGTATTCAGCATAATTACCAAGTTGGTAACTGATTACATCAGGAAGGTTGAAACCATATAGGTCTATGGATAGAGCTCTGGGGTATCCCTGCATTAATGTGAAAAGATCTAGAAGAGTGGCTGTTCAACTTTCATTACACAATCTGTTAAGAAAGATTGGGTCATATTCAGCTAAACACCATAACTGACACCTTCAAAATATCTAAAGTCATAGCTCGAGCTTCACCATTCTTATCTAAAGCTTGATGGACAAATTCTGTAATAACCATTAACAGATCAGTTGTTGAACAAGAGAAGCAAAAGTCATTGTTTATCTGAAAGGAGGCCATGTGAGGTGAGATCCTTAACCAATCCAGAGTATATTAGAGCCTCTAATACTTTGCCAAAAAGAGATAAGACTAATAGGATGATAATTTGAGTGATCAAAAGGTTCACCAGAGTTCTTTAAAAATGGAATTACAGAAGCAGATTTCTAACAAGTTGGAAAGCAAACAGCAAGACATTTGTAGTTTGAAGAGAACAAGAGCCAATTCAAAAGCACATTTCCTTAGGATAATTGCATGAATATTCTCAGATCTGCATACCTTGTGGAGATCTAATTTGGAAATGATAGCAGAAACCATAGTTGTATATCTAAACAGTTATTGCTGCCATAATAAATATGAGTTATTAAATTGTTTTCTAGTGTATGTGTATGGATGGATGGATGGATGTAACATTACTTTAGGTAAATTATCCAGGGTAATCTTAAACTATTAAATTATATTCTTGGTATACCTATATTAGGTGAAGTGGGGTGAAAGTATGGTCCATAGGACACATGTAGCCCAGCTGATGATTTAATGCAGCTAGCCAGAGCACACTTTTTTTTTTTTTTTTCTTTTTTTTTTTTTAAACCATCTATTAATAGATACTGGTATGTATTTTTTAATTTAATTTTTTATTTTTATAGTAATCTATTCAAAACCGGAATAAAAATAGATGCAAACCACATGTATTTAATAGCAAATTCTAATGAAACTCACTTCTTGCAAAATCAACATTATGTACTACCATGGGCACTTGGATTACCATGTTCTGCACTTTGCTGATGTCAATTCTCAATCATCAGTACAGTATAAACTGATGTAGAGATCTAGGTGCCTGTGTATACATAGGAAATTATTTCTGTGCTTTGCTATAACAGTTTCATGAGATTTATTGAATTTTTTATTGTAAAATATTTTTTCTCAGGTGTACAAATCTCATTAATATTAAAAATATTTTCCTGAGAATTTTCCAGCTTGAATATTATACAAGTTGAAATAAGAGGGGGGGGGGAATGTTAATAACATGAAGTAGCTGAGTAGAAGCATATTAAACCTATGCATTTTTGAAAAACAGTCTTAATCATCTCTCTTTGTGCAGATTTTTACACTAATCATTTTGGAAAATTTGCCTTTTAAAACAAGGCTTCAAAAATTTGGTTCTGATATGTGTACCTACCTGCATATTACCCTTTTTCTACAGTTATGCTGCTAAGTAAGAAATTTTTTAATTATGCTTTCACACCTAATTTCTTTTATTTTTTTTAATTTTTATTTCATACCTTAGCTGTTAAGACAAAAAATTAGTCATTCAATGACATAATTCAATTTCCTGTTACTGTGACTCTTTAAAGCATGGTTCCCCCCCCCCTTTCTTTTTTTTTTTTTACTCAGGGTGCACTTGTAGAATAACCAAATATTTGGGGCACCCATTAAGTTTGAATAAGGGGAATTTAGCCATGAAATTTGAAAATAGTAATATAATACAGAAGTCTCATGAAATAAGTATTCCTTTTTAATTGTATACTTACAGTAAGGTTCACCCAGTACAAGGCCTTGGGACCACTTGAGGTTACGTTGGGGGTAGTTTATATGGGTAAGAGAGAAAGATAATGGTTGACTCTAGACTTGAACAGGTTAAGATTGTAGCGATTGGAGAAATATCCTTTTGGGCGTTGGTTCCATAGGGCAGTGGTTTGTGAGAAGAAGCTGCTTCAGTAAAGTTTTTGTAAGTGAATACAGAGCGAATGAGGGTGATTTGTTACTGTGTAAGTGGCATGGCAGGTGCTAGCTGTGAAGGTCAAACCTGGTGGAATCAGGAGATGCAGTTCGGCCAAACACTTTCCATGGCAGTGGTGATAGAGCTGTGAGAGACTCCCCACATCTCACCTGTGTGAGAGAGAGTTTAGAGCGTGGAAAATAATTCTTCTCCAACTATGGTTCTGAAACCCTTTTGAACTCAAACCTGGAAAGTGAGGTCTGGGCAGCTCCTGTCCAAATATGGTGACAGTACTCCATTTTCGGTTTGATCTGGCTCTTATAAGGTTACATGATTGGTACAGGGAGCCGATCATTTTATCTGCATCTTTTATGATGGATTGTGTATAGGAATACCACTTGAGGTCAGGTTTGAGTTTCAGGCAGAATATCCTCTTTAGTCGCTGGGCCTTCTCGTGGTGCCATCCATTCATCGTGGCTGGCAGTGGTTCAGTCTGATCGGTGGTGATGGAATGTAACCAGTTTGGTTCTAGAGGCATTGACTGTAACCAGCCAGCTCCCAAGTTGGTGTTGGGTTGGAACAGAGGTCAGCTGCCAATCTCTGATCGTCGGTTTTTAGAGGTGTGCCTGTCTATTGTATCATCGGCATAGACGTTCACAAGTGATCGGAGTATATTCTTAGAGGGTTGGTCCAAGAAGTGACTCCTGGGGGATGCCTGCATTGACCATTGAAACCTAGGAGGATTGGCTGTTAATAACTACATTTAGGGATCTACCTGTTAGGAAGGATATTAGAGAAAACCCTTCCAGTGATTCCATCGCTGGAGAGCTTGTGTAGCAAAGCTTTGTGCCACACCTTGTCGAAGGCCTTTGTGATATCTAATGCTATGGCCCTTGTATGTATGTCATCAAGGGCCTCACTAATTCTGTTTGTAGTGATAGGATGTCAGCAGTGGATTGGGCTGATTGAAAGCTATACTGCTTGTTGCACAAGAGGTTGTTCCTATCCAGGTGCTCAACAACCTTATTGTTGATTAAGGCCTCAAAAGGCTTACTGATGAAGGTAACCTGGGTTTGCAGTGGAATGCTTCTGACGAGACTGGCAAAGATGGTACTTTCACTGTTGTGTTGCAGTTCAGACTAGACGCAAGGTTCTTTGACAAGATGCTGTTTCTTTCAGTCACACTTAAAACCTTTCTTGCAGTAGACCAAATTGTGTTTTTAGGTTGTAACCTACTATAAGTGAGCAAAGTAGAGATGAGGCGTAAGTGAGGGTGGGTACACAGTTCAGTGACTGTTTTCCCTGTCCATTTTGCAAAGCCCACTTCATTCCTTCTGATTTCCTTTTTGCAGGATGGTCAGTTTTATAGACAACCATTTTCTTTGTCTTGTCATCTTCATTTTTTTTAAAAAGAAAATAAGTTATCTTCCTTCAGTCACTTTCTCTCTGTCTGAGCCTTTTGCTCTGTACTTTGAAGTTGACTCCACTTACTGATAACCATCGGTTGAAAGTAAATGTTCTGGATTCAGTTTTGCAACAGGTCCTGCTGTTTTTCAATTTAACAGGACCTTAGTTGACAAGCATTGCTACACCACCACAAATAGCAATATTGAGAGAACTTTTATATTTTGGAAGCTTCCAGATAATTATAAAAATACTTGCAAATACTTTGGTCAGCATCTGTGTGATAATGTGAGTCTTGAGCAAGTACATGTAGAGAAGTATGGACTTGCATATTTTTCTTCTCCAATTTTAAATTTATGGCAAATAGAAACCTCTCTAGCCCATGCATTTTTATCATGTCAATAGTTAAAAAAAAAAAAGAAGTTTTTACCCATTCTTGAGAGCTTAGTTCATTGTCTGGTCTGGGTGCCCTTGAGTAGTCTGGTCTTGAAGGATAGAACATCATCTTGAGATCGGTGAAAACTAACACTTCAAGAAAAACATCCTAGAAAGACCATCTTGTTGACATAATGTTATCATCAGATTCTATTGTAAACTGAGAGGAACAAAACCAAACTTGTTCACAAGATCTGCTAGTTGGTTTGTCATTCTGCTCGAGCATGTCAGTCTGAAGAAACTACTGTTCTTACTGAGGATGATTTCAATGGTCTGTTGATTTTGTAACTAGTAAAATTCTTTTGATTTGGAAAGTAAAAAAAAAAAAAAAAAAAGCATGTACAGGATCATTTTTTTCCCTTTAAGTTATTGAATATTTCCTTCCCAACCACATTGCTATATCTTTGTCCTCTATTTGGGCTTATTTTTCTAACATGCTAGGTTACCCCCAATTCCTCATGCTTAAATAAGAATGGGAATCATCTAAGATTGGAAATATTGGATTCATACACAGTAACAAATGTTATCAAGTCTAGCTTTCATTTGGATGGGGTTATAACCATATTATGTTGAAACACTGGTTCTTGTATGATCATCGAGGTTAAGCAACATTGAGCCTGATCAGTACCTAGATAGGTGACTGCTTGGGAATACCAAGTGCTGTAAGCTTAGATGTGTGGGTGGTGTAATGGATAGTGGCATGGAATTGAAAATCAGTAGAGTTTCAATTCCAGTCAAGTTTGTTATATTCACTTATGTGCAAATTTCCTTGGGAAACGTATGGGTCCACCTCTCTCCTCCAGCTATGGGTTAATTAGTAGGATTTGTAGCAGTAAATCATTGTTTCCCCAAAATTCTTACAATCTAAAAATATTTTCTTACTTTCCTGCAAAAGTTAACCCATAAAAAAACAAATCGATCAATTCCCATTTTGATTTTAAAGTAAACTGCAAAACTAGAGATTCAGGTTCAAATCCGAAAAGACTAATTTTACAGAACTACCACACCAAAATCTTTAAATTGTTAAATTTCAATGTTAGGTAGACTTTCACTTGCTATTTTGCTTCTAACAAATTCCCAAATACTATATCTGAGGAGTTTTTGAGTAAGCAATATGCTTAAGTCTGCTGAATGCCCCTTTTGGACCCACTGTGCACGTGTGGGCATACAGTGGTATATTTTAAGCAGTATCAAGAACTATTCTAACCATAACCACATGCATACTATATTTACATTACTAGAAACCGACAGAAAATAGTGATATTTTTCCCCACTGTGATGTTGAAACAAAGTAAGACAAGTTCTGTATTGTTACTTTCATGTTTAATTTTTAAGAGTGAAAAATTTGTGAAAGTTAGACCTACATATTGAATAAAACAGTTGGATTTATGAAATCACTCAATTTATAACATAAAAATGCATCTTTTAAAGCATTATTGGCATGAACAACTGACTATATGGTAAATTTGCTGTTCCAAGTATACCAGCTGTGTGATTCATCCTCATAACACAGGTGTATTGGACATGAGAACACAACCAATTAAAAATACAAATGGTGTCCTTTTTAAATAGCCTCTAAATTAGGTACCTCTAATAATTCACTGAAAAAAGTGCATAACATGATGAAAAAAGGCCCCAAACTTGATAAAAACAAACTTTAATCATCAAAATGTTTGTCATTTAGAGGAAAGACCAACTTATTTTTTTTAAATCCTTTGTAGTATGTTTTGAAATTTTGATTAAAAAATCTTTTCTTTTATTTCTCCCTCAGTAAAATCAAATCATCTATTTATTTATTTATTTATTTTTATTTTTTTTTTATTTTTTTTTTTTTGCGACATTTGTAAACAAGTTTGTTCTCGGTTTTAGAAATCTTGCAGAAATTAAATGTTTCTGCTGAAACATTTGAAGAAAATTAGCAAATTTAAAGTTTAATGAATTTGAAACCTTACTTATTTTAGCATAAAAAAACAAAGAAAGCTATTGCTTAACCATAGTGACTTGTTTTTCTGATGTATTGATTCATTTATTGACAGCCTTGACATATGGAAAAGTCAAGGAGTGGAAGTGACAAATTTTGCTTCATTTTTTAAACTTACGACTATCCAGTAATTTTTTAAAATTAACAAGATGTTCAGCAATTTAATATTTTATTAAAGTTTAGATACTTTAACCTTAGGTTTGAAGATGTTTTTGGAAAAAATAATTAATAAAATTTAAAACCTTTTTAAAAATCTGAAAGGAAGTTTCAAAATGACAGATAAAAGAAAAAAAAAAAATCTATCAACATTTTCTAAAAGAGAAAAAATTTCTAGAATAATTTCATTCAGTTGTGAAGTCCTGAAAATTTCATTGAAATCTTATTTTTTTGCAAGGGTTTCCAAGTTGATGTGTTTTACCACAAAAAAGATGCTAAAATTTTCCCCATTGATGCAAGATAAACAAGATTTCTAACCAAAACTTCAAACATGCTAAAAAGAATAAAAAAAAAAAAATTAAGAAAATAATTAAAAAAACAAAAAAAAAAAACTTTTGTCTTTCCTCTTAACATTTTTTTATTTATTTATTTTTTATTTATTTATTTATTTTTTATTATCAAGTTTGGAATGTTTTTCATTGTGCTATGTTTTTGCTTTTTTTCCCCCAGCAAATTATTGGAAATAAATATTTTAGTACAGGTTTACAAAAATATCAAATTTCCAGACATGTTATCTCAAAATTTCTTTGACTGTATAATGGTATTCAAGTTGTCTTTGAATACACCCAAAGTAACAGAAGTTATACAGTGCATCTAAGTATTTGGTTCCTGCTGTTTGTGAATATACTGTTCAAATTGCTTTCCTAAGAAAACTAAATTTTGTTGATTGGTAAGGTTTTCATATAGCCAGATAATAATTACAACTGTTTTTTTTTTGTTTTTTTTATATAACAATTTTCACAATTTGGAAATAATAAAAATTGCAAAATCCCGCGAGAGTCACCCATGGTATAAAAAATAATTGTTTGTACTGAAAGTAAGGACCATGTACATCAAATTGTCTTTAAATTAAGTGGCAGCAGAAGAATTATTATTGAACTTTTAAAAGGTAAGCTTAAATATTAATGCAATACTTAAATGCAGCGATCAATTTTGAGTTCTTCTGTAGTTTATTGTTGCCTATTGCATCTACTCCTCCCTACCAGTTGTGAAGGTTCTATCAAGAGCACTTAGCAGGAGCTAACTTAAATGTTGCACACTTAGAATGTAAATTACATGAATGAATATGCTGACTGAAACATAAAGATTTAGCTGAATAAATATAGAAATTTCATTAAAAAACAAAAAAAATTGATACCAAAACAAATTGCCAAATTGTGTGTGTATATATATATATATATATATATATATATATATATATATATATATATATATATATATAATTACCTGTTTACTTCTGCCACCTTATGTATAATTCATTTCCTGATTACATTACTAAACACTCTTTCCTCATCTTCATTCCTGCTGCTAAGAGGAACAGTCTGAAAATGCCAAATGTCTCTTGCACATTTATTTTTAGCATCTCTTTGACAACACAATAATTCTATCTAAAAATAGCTGGTGATGAAATATCAACATTATGCTTAATCATTAAGAACATTACTAAGTTGCTACACATTAATTTTTATTTTAATATTTTGTGCTGTGGCTCTTTAGGATGTAGGTGATTATGGCTCTCCTTATCTTTCTGTCCTTTGTAGCTTTAAGCAACTTTTGACCCTTTACTATTCCTCCCAGTCACTACTATTTTATCCTTTTACATAATCTTGTTGGGTAAGTTGCTCATTATTTCCTTCTGTCCAATGTTTTGTGTGTTAAATTCTCCAAGCTCTCATTCTTCATTTCAACTGTCTCTTTCTGATTGTAAGTATCATATCATTGCAGAAGTTTGTGTCTGATTTTCATTTTTAATATAAAATGACCACATCTTGACACTAGCATTTTGGTGCCAATTTCAGGGATGTTCTAGATTGAAACCGTACTTTATTCCATGTTGTTTTTATCCGCAAATGAATGCTTTAAAGATGGAGGATGAAAAATGGCACTTTCAATATATTATGCTCTATGAATTTCAGAATAGTAAACGTTGAACTCTGACAAAAATCATTCAGAAGCTTTATTTAGATTGTGCTCTATCTCTTCGGACAGTCAAAAAGTGGTTTGGCAGATTTTGTCAGGGTGATTTTAACTTAAATGATCAATCCTGCTCTGGGTAACCTTCCGATACCAACAAAGCTGTTTGCCATTGTTGGAGAATAAAAAGATTTCAATGGAAGATTGCTAAGAGTTTGAAAATCTGTCAACTGTCTTTTGCCACTTGAAAAGACTTTGATTTGTTTCCAAAATCGACATGGTGGGGTGCTACATTCTCTCACGGGACAGAACAAGTTCATGTTTCTGTGGCACTTTTTTTGCTGTTACTCCACAAAAATGAGCTGTTCTTTGGCAGAATTGTTGCAGATCATGAAAAATGGTTTATTTTATGATAATGTTAAATGCAAGCAGAGCTAGAAAATGTGCATAACCCGTGGTTAAAGTGGGCTTGCATCCAGTGAAGGTGTTTGTTTGCTGGGATTCACTTTGAGTTGCTTCCAGCTGGTGGCACACTAGCTGCAAAGAAGTATTGTGACCAACTCGCCAATCTCGAAGCAGTTTTTTGAGGAAAAAAAAAAAAATTGTTTTATTTTTTAATTTGTCACAAACTTTTGCAATGATCTAATGTCCTTTTCATTCCCATTCTCCTGAAAACCTTGTCATTGCTCATACAACTCCATCTATGATATTCTCAGTATCATTTGTTAGAACCACAATTCTGTTTCAAGTCCTCTGTTCATTTATGAAGAAAATTGTCTAGCATTTAATGCCATTCAGGAGGGTAGATATTACATAGGAGTTCAACACCATAAACATCTCATTTCCAAATGAAATTCTGAAGCTATCTAGACTTTTGAAGTATTTTGAAAAGGAAACATCTTTTATAAAATCGACAAGACCATTGATGATTCTTAATTTTTGCAAAATAATTTTTTTTTTTTTTTTTTTTTTTAAAGTATACAAATGAAATGAGAATGATTACATCTTATAAAATTGCACAAATCATTAAAAAACCTGAAATTGTATACTTGCTGAAAACTAGTCTTTGAAATTCACATGAAAAGTTACATTTAGATTGAGCAAGTGTTTTACAAGCATTACCATTGAGCAATGATTTGATTATAAGAATTGGTGAAATGCAACTTGTTGGGGGGGGAAAAAAAATTATTCAAAATCATGAATTAAGTTAGTGATGGAGTTGTTTTCATGGTATCATCAGTCCATTAACTGGGTATAGTTATATGGTTGCTGAACACCTGACCTTTCAGTTGAATGCTAATGTCTGTGTGAAGGATCTTCCAGTTCACTCAGTGTGATGTTGTCAGACCATTCCCCCCCACTTTTTTGCCTATGGTTGCATCTTTTAGGATGGTGGTAGAGTGTTGGGTGTTGTGACATGGTTTAATTTAATTTTATTTCTCTTGCAAAAATAAAATTAGAAAAATTTTGCTGTATAAAAATTGTTTGAACTAAGTCGATTGACTTTTTTAAATCAATGTTTTTATGTTCATTGTTAATATTATCTAACTTGATTCAATGTTAGAGATGCCAACTTGTAGAAATTCTCACCACTTTTGCTGTCAGCTGAATTTGCAGGTTCTACCATGTTATCCCAGCTACCTGCAGAATCTTAGCATTTAATTTTTGATGTTCTCAGAAATGTTTTACAAGTTTAAGTAATGACAGCTGAAGATAATACTTCGTCTGTATCATTATATAGCTGTCTAAACTAATATAAAATTATGAATGTCATTATTAGATAATTATCAGAAATTGCTTGAATTGTATTCTCAAAATCTATTCTAATAGTGTTAGGATTGAAATAATTTTTTTCTGCAAGTTTAATGGATCTAAAATTGTGTTGTATTCTCAGCAGGAGATGCCTAATTTAACACTAACTTTTTTCTTTATGTATAATTAACTCTTTTATACTGAAAAACAAATTGGATTAAATAAAAATTCAATCAGTAATTGAGACTTGATAAATGTAACTGAGAAACTTAGAGGTAGGTGTATTTCTGAGAAAGATAATTCCTTAAGAATATATTCATTTATATTGGCAAGGTGACATTTTTATGTTACATATTATCTATCCTATTGTCATCAGATTTGTGACTTATTTCAAAACGGCTGCACTTATTTTGATAAAATTGAAGTTGATAGTTTTAGGATAACAGTAACTGAAATTAAGGTTTGTTAGTTAAAATCTTTGGAATTAGTTTCTTGAAATATATAAGTTATAAAAAATAACTGGGTTTATTTTTTTTAAAAATAATTTTCAGACCATACAAACTTATGGATATTCAATTTCTTTATATATAAATATGAAATAGAAATAATTTGATTAGATGACTAATTTCTAAAAATGTAGAATATTAATGAAATGCTAACTATTCCAGAATGTTGCATTATTTAAATTAGCATATTTTTGTGCTAATTTAGAATCAATTAGCAATTTACAAAGTTTAATATATTGAATCAAAACAAGATTGTATTTTTTTTTCTCAAAGAACAATATTTAGATATTTATATATAGATTTATTCAACAACATATGTGTCATTTTGTTTTACCTTTCACCCTCCAACACAACTTCATGGTTCCATCCTCTCAAAACTTGGCATCTTTCTGGGTGGTCAAACTGGTCAAGTAGTTCTTACAGGAATTCAGAGAATTGAAGTTTTTCTTGCTTAGAATTTTATAGAGATTGAAGTAGTAAAGTTCATGGTCAGGTGAGTACAATGAGTGCAGTAGGTCATCCCAACCAAGCTGCACCAATATCTGACAGTTCTGCAATAAGAAATAATATCTAGCATTGTCTTGATGGAAGGCCACACTTGTTTTGATTGGCCAATTCCAGATGCCTTTCATTGATTGTTGGCTTTTAATTAGTCCATCTGGAAACAGTACATATCTGAATTCAACATCTGATTATGAGTTTAGAAAGGCATTATGTACAATGCCTTTCTAAACTTATCAGATACACAGCATTGCCTTCTTTGGATGCAGATTGGCTTTGGGGTAATTAAGTAGTTCATTTCATTCAGGAAATATTTGGCTCCACTTTGTTGTAAACATACATTTTTTTTTTTTTTTTTTTTTTTTTTTTTGCTTCCTGTGAGAGTTCTTTTCAAAAATGGGTCATTTTTGTTTCATTTGAGCAGATAATTGCAAATGGAAATGCAATTTTTTTTTTTTTTTCTTTTCCCTCTTTTAAATTGTGAAGTTCACAAATATAGTGTTTCATATATCTTAAACACTCATGAGATTTGTGAAGTATCTTTGCTATGTACTGTTGTGTCACCTGGATTATTTTTAAATCATAATTTTGACTTTTGATTTGGTCATCATCAAGGACTTGCAGGCCTGCTGAAATGTTCCCAGTCTTCCAAATCAAGATTTCCATTTCTAAATCTAGTTTAACAACCTCTAAACAATACTCAGAACACCTTCTCCAAAAATGGCATTTCTTCTTCTTCTGCTGCTTTCTCCTCCTTTCTTCTGCCGCTGCTGCTTTCTTCTTCTCCTCCTCCTCTTCTTCTTCTGCCGCTGCTGTTTCTTCCTCTTCTTCTTCTTCTGCCGCTGCTGTTTCTTCCTCTTCTTCTTCTTCTGCCGCTGCTGTTTCTTCCTCTTCTTCTTCTTCTGCCGCTGCTGTTTCTTCCTCTTCTTCTTCTTCTGCCGCTGCTGTTTCTTCCTCTTCTTCTTCTTCTGCCGCTGCTGTTTCTTCCTCTTCTTCTTCTTCTGCCGCTGCTGTTTCTTCCTCTTCTTCTTCTTCTGCCGCTGCTGTTTCTTCCTCTTCTTCTTCTTCTGCCGCTGCTGTTTCTTCCTCTTCTTCTTCTTCTGCCGCTGCTGTTTCTTCCTCTTCTTCTTCTTCTGCCGCTGCTGTTTCTTCCTCTTCTTCTTCTTCTGCCGCTGCTGTTTCTTCCTCTTCTTCTTCTTCTGCCGCTGCTGTTTCTTCCTCTTCTTCTTCTGCCGCTGCTGCTTCTTCTTCTGCCGCTTCTTCCTCTTCTTCTGCCGCTGCTGTTTCTTCTGCTTCTCCTGCCGCTTCTTCTGCTGCTGCCGCCTCTTCTTATTCTAGTGTTACTTTTGAAGACAAAAAGGCATTAAGTGACAAAAATGCATCATTTTCTTCCATTTTCGCTTTTAACAGAGAAACATTTCAAATTTGCAATCCACACACAAACTGATGCATTGAAAATGCCACCTTTTGGAAATGGTATTGTTTAGGGATATCTGTATTTGTATATGTTGCAGGCTGGTAGATGAAATAAACACTGCTTAAAATAAATGGAGCATCTACTCGAATATGGATATCTGGTTAAAAAATAAAATAAAATCCACTATTTAGAAATGGCTTTGTTTATGTTCCAGATACAAAAATGAGCTGTTATGGTTTTTAAGGAAATCATATGTGAATGTGCTTTAAAGACACAGCTGTTTGAGGTTTCCTATAGCCCCACTGAACTTAAATAAAGTCAATTCAAGTTTGCTATGGTAAAAATTCTTTCCTAAGTGGGAATCATCGCAAAAATGGCAAGTCATTTTGTCACAGCTTATTTTCTCTCAAAAAATGGATTTTCATACTTTTATAGGGGTAAAATATTGAAAAATGACTGTTTTATCATCACCTAAACTAATATCAAGGAAACTTTGATCTGAACCCCATGAAACTAGGTATTTTCTGAAAGCAAAGGATATATTCTTTCATTTAAAAGTAAAATTGACTGGTGTAAATGACTCAAAATTTGTTTTCAGTGCTAAAATGTGAAAAACTAGTGAAAATTTTGCATTTTTTTCTTGTTCTAAACAAATATTTTCCCCATTAATGGGAAATTAACCTTTTTTTTTTTTTTTTTTGTCAGAAAGCCTAAATCATAATCAAACTATTTCAGGCATAAAATTGAGTTTTGGAGGAAATCAACATTTTTAGGGGGTCAAAATGCAAAAAAATCCCTTGATAATTTTCAATTATGGCTGCCAAGGGTTAAAAAAAAAATTGACACCCAGCCATGGAAATCTTTAGTAAAAGGCAAAAGATTTATCTGCAATTCCTAACCACCAGAAACTAAATTTTTTTTTTTTTTTTTTTTTTTTTTTTTTTCCCCCCCAAAAATAGCAGTGATAAGGAAATTTAAACATAATTGACTTTCACATCTGGGTCAAAGGTCAGCCAGCAATAAACCTTAGGGCAAGTTGTAATAAAACCCACCACTCCCAGATAAAAGCAAAGAGGGAAACAAAAAAAAAGGGCGGGGGTCAATATTACTAGGGCTTGATATAACCTATGTTTGAACAATGGCTTCATGAGTTTTGTTTTGTTTTTAACACCCCGTGACCCGGGTGATGACAACAACATTTAGCAGACGGCATTGTTTGTTTTGTTTTTTTTTTTTTTTTTTTTTTTTTTTTTTTTTTTTTTTTTCACTGCTTATCTTTCGTATTTCCCATTGCCGGGCCATTTAGCCGTTTCTTTTATTCAATGATGTTCATGCCAAATGAAAGAGAAAGGAATGAATTTTGAATGATGTTATTTTGAAGCAAAAATAAATATTTTTTCATAAAATACGGTGATTTTTCTCAGAAAATTGGGCATAATTTCTTAATGCTAACCACTGAGTGACATTTTCCACAGCCAAATCAAAAATTAATTACCAGTGAATAATTCCATGTGCAAACAATAGCTGTCTGGATCCTATGACGTTGCCCTAAAAGGCTTAGAAGTTTACTGATTGATCGAAAACCTGTTGTGCATAATTGTATTTTTCACGGTCAGTTTCCATTATTTCATCTTGGTATTATCATTTTCGGACAGCCAAGTCATCAAGGATTCAGGAAAACAGTTTGGCATAGGTTTGCTTTAAGAACTTTACCTTCTATGAGGTGTTAAAAATGTTACTGACGAATGAGATTTTTTTGCTGAATATTTTGTTTACGCGCCATGTTGGATTTTCCTATATGACAAAACAAGGCTTTTAAACAGCCGTGAAGATAAATAGGACCTTATTCAATTGTGGAGCTATTTGTAACCAAGCAGTCAAAGCATGTCGGATCAGTGATTTCTCCTCCAAAGGGGGACACAGGTTCCAATCATGCTAAAGGGCACATCTTAAGAATTTTTGTGTGATATTTAATAACAAAAATGATGTAAACTTAATGAAGAGGAATCTAAATTAAATTTTCTTATATACCTAAAACAAATATTAAAATTTTTTTTAAATTTTAAAATTCTCGGCATCTCTTTTACTTGTGTGTATGTATAGTTGGTGTGTCTTAGACTTTGATTTTTTTTTTTTTTTTTTTTTTTTTTTTTTCTTTCTTTTTAAAAAAGAAAAAGCGCGCTCATGTTTTCTAATATCTAGTTATTTGGTTTACCCACCGCTCTTGTGTGTATATATAATATATATATATATAAATAAATAATATCAGTATGGGGATGTTGCTTTTTGACCATGAGATCCGAGTTCAAATCTTGCCATGGCTGATTTGTTGGGGAGGTGATTTCTTGATCTGAAAGTGCCTGAAAACCAAAATAGTGGTTGACCCAAGCTTTGTGAGTGAAATTGGGTAGACGAAACCCTTGGGAGTCATCGGTGGTTGTGCCAGCACAGTCACAAGTTATCATGAGGAAGGGTTTGAGTTTGCACTCTCCCAGAAACTGTAACTAATGACCACTCACCATAGTTGTAGTATGAAGGGCTCTGTGGGTGTTGAACAAACACAATGTGCCAGAGCAGGGGTCTGCAACAGGGATTTGCTTGCCACCATAGTAGACTGGCATCCTCAAACACAAGTGACTGCACCATTTAGATATTAGTCTTGTATAAAATCACATGTTTAAATGACGCCTATTAAAAAAATATTAACTTTTGTTCCAACCTAACAAATTTTTTTTATTTGACTATGCTTTATTTTATACAATTATGTACAGTTTATATATGCATTATTCTAATCAATGCTTTTGTTTTGTCTTCCCCTTTCTCTTTTTAGCCAGTAAAAAAGAAGAAAATTAAAAGGGAGATAAAAATTTTAGAAAATCTACGGGGAGGAACTAATATAATTACCCTTTTATCTATTGTAAAAGATCCAGTGGTAAGTATGACTTATTAATTTTATATTTGTTTGTTCATAATACTCTTATTGGAATATCTGTAACCGAGTCAAAATTGAACATATTACACTATCATCTCATTGTATATTGAGATGGTGCTATGGTTAAATAGTTCAATAAAATTGCATATTTTTAAACAAAATTTGAAGAAAAAAATAATGGAAAATATTTGGTCAAAACATTCTTTTGGTCTCTTTATATTTTGGTCAATTGATTTGGCTCTTTCCCCCTCCAACTCCAAAAATCACAATACAAAGTGGAAAAATCTTCAAGAAATAGAACCCTCTAAACCTTTCCAAGAGAATCAAATGGTGCATAAAAAAAAAATAACAACCCAGTGCATCATTGAAGAACCAAGAAATATGGATGTAGATGTACAAAACTCTATCCCATCTCAAACAAGGGAATGGTCATCATCCAAACAAAGATCGTCAAAAGAACCTAATGAAAAATCTAAGGAAACAAGATCAAACAAACAAGCAGAAGCAAAAGATCTTCAAAGAACAAAATATGTCAAGAAACAAGGCACTAATAGACTGGATAGCATAGAAAATATGGACACTAAAATCTTAGTGTCAATTCCAATTCTCTCTGATCTTTTTTTTTCTTTTTCAGTTTTCTATTTAGTGTTCCAAGCACTTCCATTACTACAGAAATTAATTCTGCATTCATGTTCCATAGCTTCTTCAGCTCACTAGTCAGATCCGGATATTTTTCTTTTAGTATTCACTATTGTATCATATGGAACTGAAAAATCAATAATTTGACACTTACTATTCTTATCTATAACCATAAGATTGGGTGTTTGTGCTTCAATTAAGTGATCAGTTTGGACAGATATCTTGTAACTGCCATTTTCTATTACTACTTCTGGTTGATATTCATACAACTTTTCCTTTACACCGAAGCCAAACTTACAGCACATTTCCCAAGGTATTCTCTTACCAATCTAATCATGTCATTGCTTATACTCTTTCTGTGCCAGCTTGGAACATTCAACAGTTATGTGGTTAACTGTCCCATCAATTTGTCCACATATCTTGTATTTGCTTTCTTTTTGCAATCTGTTTATCATGGCATTGATTGCATTCAATCTGATGGCCTGCTCTGTGTTGCAAATAGGAGTGATTCTGTTTCTCTTTAGAAAACTATCTTTTTACTCAATGCTACTTCTCTGATTCAGCTATTGTCTCTGTCTGCTGGAAAAGGCTGACCATGAAACTTTCTTTTACATTTTAATGCAGTGGCTTCTTTGCTACAGTCACTGGGATGTTTTTATGCTTCCAAATCTCCATCCTCTCAACATACAACTCTCACAAAGCAATTAATTCTTAACATAATTCTCAAGTCCCAGAACAGCCAATTACTCAACTTATTCAACACTCATTAACCTTCTACCTAATTTTTGGGAACAGTTCTGTGATGATGAAAAAGTTAGTTAATCCTGTTTCCTGATTGTGACTCTGTCAACTTTAACTTGTACAAATTATAAAACCCGAGGGTTTCCATATTTGTGTATTAAAAACAAAAATTGAAAAACTGACATTTTTACTGAATAATTAGCAAATAGTATTTAACATATAAATTAAAATGTTACACTTTATAATTTTCTGAATTGACTACTCTAAAATATCATGTATAGAGGATAGTAAAAGTTTTAAAATTTCCTTAACGAGTTAACTTGTTTTAATTTGTACTCACACTGCAAAAAACTAACAAGAATTACTCGGTTACACTTTGAAATACTTTATTTTAACTTCTGCATTCAAATTTTAAGTTACGAAAAAGTATTCCTCAGCCCATATAAGTGTGACAACGTAGTCTGCACATAAACACTGCACAGCCTGGGGTGACATCCAAGGTCGGTCATGTCTGCATATACATACTCGCTATGTTCACAGTCTTTTCTCCTTGGCTGTGATCATATTCAACAAAAAACTAATGAAAAATACTTTTCAAGACACTGGTTGGGAAATAGCAACAATATGATTTCTCGCTTAACTGTAGTATTCTTCCTTCCTCCTAATTCCCCAGGTGGTCAGGTGATGAACTGCTATCTTACTAACTTCCAACCACAGAATGAGGACCGTCCAAGTGACTACTAGTTTCTCACTGTACACTGGTCCCTTCCTCACTGGCTACTGGTCCCCTACTCACTTACTCTTGACTTTCTGCCTCTCGCTGCTTATATGGATACTGGCTGGGGCCCCACCCCCTTATCCATCTGCTTGTGTTCTGAAAAAGTACACCATCCAAAAAGCTGGATGGGTGGTCAGCTTCTTCAAAGGACTACTTTTATGATTATCTAAAAATCATTGACAAAATTTTATGTTTGCCAATTCAAAGGCAGGCTGGAGACAGGAATCTGAAAACTCCGACAATTAAGTTGACTCAAAGATGGGCTGGAGATGAAATTCCTAAGAAACTCAGGTAATTAAGTGGACTTAAGTAGATTTTCTTTTTATTGCCTAAGGATGAGTGAGAAATTGTATTGTTACATAAGTTATAAGATAGTTTTTTTTTTTTTTTTTTTTTTTTTTTTTTTTTTTTTTTTAATAAATTTCCTTGTTTAGCTCACAAGATTTAATCACTTTAAATCTTGTGCTTTTAGCCAACAAGCATATTGTATATCAGTAAAATCTTAAATGCCAAAATGTAACTAGAATAGGATAAATGACTTGTTAATCATCATTGTTTTTTCAGGGGAGGGGGTTGTATGAATTATTCATATAGTAGTTTATTTTGGCTTGAATGAATTACTCATTTCACCTTTTAAGAAAGTTTTTAAATAAAATATTCTATGTTTATAATTGCTAGTTATGGCTTATTTTCTGACCATATTTGCTTTTGATTATGCTTTTGTAATTTGTATTTTTCATAGTCCAGAATACCAGCCCTTGTATTTGAACATGTCAACAACACAGACTTTAAGGTAAGTGCACAGAATGTATTTCTCTACTTGCATTAATGTAAAAATCAATATTAACTTTATATAAGAAAATTTGTAATAACTAATATTTAACTGTTTTTGCTTCTATTTTCCAATATTCAAGACCTGACACAACTTGTAAAAGATAGAATCTGAAAACGTTGTTACAGTTACTTTTCTTGGTATAAATCATTCATTTGTGAATAGCTGTTAAAATATTTCACATGATTTAGATTTCAATTTTGTAGAAGAGAATATATTTTAAAGATGTATATGAAAATAACACCAAATATTTTGCAGGTTAGATTTATCAATGTATATACTCATTTTATGGCACTAAAATGGAGATAAAAAATGTGTAGTTGATATATCACTAAAATAGTTTAAAAAAAAAAAAAAAAATTAATAGTTTTTTCTTTTGAAAATCAATTTTTAGAGTTCCTTTTTAATAATCGTTGTTTTAATTTTCTCATTTAAAAAAAAACATCATAATTGCTTTCTTTATTGAATTTGTATGATCATTATTTTGTGCATAAAAAACAAACAAAAAACTTTTCAACATTGGCCTGAAAAACTATAAAACAGTAAATTTTGATAATTTCTATTTTTTAATCTTTATTTGATTCTAATAACTTTTTGTTAGAATTGTTGAATTTATACACATTTAGAAATCATTCCTGTTTAAGATTTTTCGAAAGTTTGACAATTCATAATGAGTACATTCATTTTTTGATGCTTGAACTAGATATAGACTGATGTGTGAAAAGTCATGGAATAAATCCCTAGTATTGTGTCGGTCCTCCAAGAGTCTGATCTTGATATGGCATCAGGTTCACGAGTGGTCTAGAGAGATGTTGAGATATGTCGTCTCGAGCTGTCTACAGCTTCCTGGTATTTGTAGGTTCATGATTTTGTGTACAAATATACTGCTCTACTCATAAATGCATAACTGGGCTCATGTCAGGCAACTCTAATGACCACACAGCTGATTGGAAATCTCCAAACCTATTCTAGGCAAGTTGGACCCTGTGACCTGATGAACTATCTTTCTAGAGCAACCCATTGTTGTTGGGTTGCATGGAGTTTATGAATAAGTACAAATGGTCATGAAACAGCGCAACATAGCTATTGCCAGTCTTGACATGTTTAAGCAGACCAATCTAGCCATCACATGCCACAAGAACACACACCACACCATTATAAAATCACTACCAACTCTGCTTCACAACCTTATTGGGTCTATGCCACGCTCAAATCCTATCAATCCCAAGCAATTTGAATTCTAACTCATTGGGGCATGTCACATGTTGCCAGGGCCTCACATGTTGTCGGGGCCTGACTTTAGCTCAAGTTGGATGTGTCTGGTGTCAACAAGGGCACTCTGTTGTCTTTTGTTCCTATATCATGAAATCTAAAGAACACTGAACTAAATTGCTGGATATGCATTTGGTGCCTCCTGCATTGAATGGGATTTGAACCAGTGTTGCTTGTTTCTTATTACAGTCATTACTTTCAATGTGTATTTCCTGTACAAATGTAATGTCCTACATCGAGGGGTGTCAAATGTCCTTACAACTACAGAAAATACATTTTCCTATCTGTCTGGTACCCACTATCATGCCCAATTCAAACTGTTAATTCATCTCACTCTGCTATAAGCAGCCTAGCCAGTGTTTACACTGACTTACCAAAACACAGTTGATAAAGGTCTGGACATTTCCATGATGTAAAGATACAGTGCTACCACCTATTTTACATTTGTTCTGTCTCTTATGACTTTTGGCACATCACTGTATATAATATTGAAATTAGTATAAAAGTGAGACTCTCTTCTGCCCATATTGTTAACAGTAAAACTGATTGGAAATAGTTAAGCTTTTTCCAATATTCAATAGAAATTTTTAAAGTAATAATTTAATAGTGGATATTATCATTCAGTCTCTCTCTTTTTGTTTATGTATAGCAATTATATCAGACTTTTACGGACTATGACATCCGGTTCTATATGTTTGAACTCTTAAAGGTAAGTTTTTAATCTTGCTCATTAACCAATATAAAATCTTATAATTTAAAAAAAGACAGAATAGTGATCTTTCTGGGTTAATGATTGCCAAAATTGGCTTAAAAATAGGTACAGTTTTTGTAATATAGTTATTGTTCAAATATTTTTTATAAGATTTGCTTTAAGAGAAATTATTGGATTAATTTTACCATTCATTTGCAATATACTAATTTCTCTGAAAGATAACTTTCCAATATTGATAGACCAGAACTTGCTCTCAAAACGGCTAAGTACAAATAAGATATAATTTTGATTGACACTTAATTTTATTTGCTATTATATGAAAATTTTTTTCAATTGGCATATCACCATTTACTTTTAAGATACACATTACATTATTTGTGAATCATTTTCATTAGCTTTTGATTTGTATGTTAATATCAATAATTTAAAAAGGGGAAAGTTGTAAATGGTTTATTTATGAAAAATTATGCTATAATTCATTTTCACTTCTCTGTTATGCAAATAACTTCTCTTTTATACATATCTTTCCATAACAGCTCTAACAATATTTCAAAATTTCCTATGGCCAACATCTATTTTGCTGAAATTTCAGTTAATACTTCAGAGAAATGGAAGACCTGGCCTTCATCAGGCTCCTATTTCAGAAGTCATGTCCTCTTGAAATTTGCTTCAATTTTATGTTGCAAGTTTGTGTTTTTGCATAATGCAGTATATAAAATGATTATAAACAATTAGAATTTTATTTTATTACTCTTTATTTAGTTTCTGCAGTAAAATGCATGCCTAATAATGCTACAGAACAATTTGCACCCATTTTGAAGTGTATTATTATAAAACTATATGGAATAAAATTAGATACGTTTTTATGTATCGGACTACATGAACAACAAATTTCAGTTAGATATCTCAAAGTTATATAAGGTTAAATCTATGAAATCATTTTAAAAAAAAAAAAAAAAAAGTGTTGGGAGGTGTAAATGTAGCCCAGTTGGTGAGTCATGAAGTAAAATCCACCATTTTGGAACCCTATGTATAATTTTTGAAGTTTTAGACACCATTGTCAAGGTGTGAGAAAGACCTGTGGTTAGGTACATTTTTATAGATAATAAACTTAATCTGAGACCAAAATGAATTTTCGTTTTTTTTTTTTTTTTTTTTTTTTTTTTTCTTTTTCTTTCTTGAAATAGTATTGCTGGAATGTTTTTATTTTTAGAATTTTTTTTTTGAGAGGATCCACAAGAAATGGTTAGTTTTTTTTTAATTTTTTTGACAGAATTAAGCTTTATTTTGGACTGATGAGGTTTATTATGTATAAGAACTTAAAATATTCATTTATCTCATAAGTACCTGGCTGCATGACCCCCCCCCCCCAATGTCTTTGGAAAGTGAAAAATACCAGAAATCATAATTCAAAATTGATTGCTTTTGAGATTTTTTTTAATAGTGCTTTTTGATTTCCTTAACTTAAATTTACTTCTAGTACCAATTTTTGGTGTTAGGGTTTGCTTAAAATTTAAATTATACAATGCTTCAAAAATGTTGGACTTTACGTGACAACAAACCAATGGAAGCAACTTATAAAAAAAAAACAATTTTTGGAATTGCTGGGAGGATTTTCTAATTTTAATGATATCTAAATTTTTTTTTTTTTTTCCCTAAAATATCAAGTAAATCCAAGATATAACAGGGTCTGGATGTTTTAATGCAGAATTTCTCAATGTCAAAGATGTGTGACGTGAAATTCCAAGCAAATATCAAGAGGTAACTTTTGAATCAAGAGTCTAATGAAGATTAAATTTTCAGTAGGTTTTCTGTTTTTGTTACAGTGGTTCTCACCTTCATTAAAATCTGCTCAAGTGTGTAAAATTTTATATGTATCTTTACTAAATTTAAACTTGTGATTGGTGTATCCATGATTTTTTTCTTTTCTTATCTCCAGGCTCTAGACTATTGTCATAGTATGGGTATTATGCACAGAGATGTTAAGCCTCACAATGTCATGATAGATCATGAAAACAGGAAGGTAAGTTGGAATATTTGACTATGCTTCAGTTATGCATTTATCAAATCTTAAATGAAAATTAATTTATGCTGATACAACTGAAATATTGACCTGACAAGTTTATCATCAAACTAATCAAATAGTATTTGAACATCTATTGTATCCTTTGTCTTCTAATGTAGTTAAGTCATATTTTTCTGTCATTTGTTTATGTATTCAATGTTTGTTTTGTTTTTCAGTTTAAGAATTTTCTTTGCCATGTATGCTATACAAGCAGATAATTTAAGTGAAGTTATAAGAACTTTTTTTATTAATGCTTTTTAAGAAGCTTTGATTTAGCCATGTTAAAATATTACCATAAAAACTTTTAGTACCCATAAAATATGAATTACTTTTCATTTGTCCTATGACTATTAACTATATTTTCAGTCTCTGTTCATGCTAGCTAAATAAATGTATTAACCCAATAAAATATAGATGTAGATTTGGGTAATTTTAATGTTGAAATTCTGCATACAAATGAAATTTAATTATTTAATTTTAGCTCCGTTTAATTGATTGGGGTTTAGCAGAATTTTATCATCCAGGAATGGAGTACAATGTAAGAGTTGCTTCACGATATTTCAAAGGTCCTGAGCTTTTATTGGATTACCAGGTAACTGCTTTTCATGTGCTTGATACTTCTAATGAATAAAGTTGATTATAAGTCTTAAGTGAAGAAAATATTCAAATCTGTTGTTCAGATTATTCAGAAAGAACTTGTATACTTCATCCATTTTTTATATATATATATATATATATATATATATATAACCCTTAAAATCTGTATTTGTAAAATCAAGTTCACTGACTTACCATTTTTACACATATATTAAAATGTTTATATAAAAAAAAATCAAGGAAGCAAACCACTTTTTATCATTAAAAACACTTGTACAAGCTAAAATTCATATTGTGAATGTGGTGATCTTTTTTGGGATAATTAATGTTTGAGGAAATTTACCATAAAATAACCTCTGCCTTTAAAGATAAAGGGGATCATAACTTTCCTAGGTGTTTTTTTTTTTTTTTTTTTTTCCCCCACTTCCACCCCATCTTGTTGCATTTAAAATCTTGTACTTATTTATTGCAGATGTATGACTATTCTCTGGACATGTGGAGTTTAGGTTGTATGTTTGCCAGTATGATATTCAGAAAAGAGCCTTTCTTTCATGGTCATGATAATTATGATCAGGTAAGAACATGCATTGTTTAAGGGATGTAAGGTAAATTTTAGAATGATCAGATAGCAAAATATTGTTAAACTATTCTGCTTTGCAGATCTTTAGGTACTTCATTTGTAGGGTAGGTTGAACCCCCCCCCCTTTCAAAATATCAAATTGCATCAAGCATGAGTTGTGTATTGATATAATAAATACTGATATCAAAAACTAGATCTCTCAGATAGCATTAAAGATTGTATGCAAAAATGCACTGAGAAATCCTTGTTTTTGAAGTATCAGAAAATTTAACAATCTCAGTATTTAAAGCAAATAATGTCATTTGATTTTATCAAAATGAAAAAATATAACTAGGATTTAAATTTAAAATGTAACTAAGCACCCCTCCCCCAAGCTCCTGTCACCAGCACCTTCAATATACTTATTTATTTATTTTTTTTTAATATATTGATTCAACAATAACAGTAAATACATTTTAAGAGATTGAAAAGAAAAAAACTTTTTTTTGTTATGGATGATAAAAACAAATAATGGATGTTGTTGGACATAAATTAGGGTATCATTTTTAAAAACCACAATTTTAATTTGAACATCCCTTGAAAAACCTATTAGGGAGATTTAAAAATGAAAACTAAACAAAAAAATCTTTCTTTTAATAACTGTCAATCTTGAAAACTTAAATTTTGTATATTAATAGTTAAAAACATGAATGTAAGAACAAAAATAATCTAAAAACTATTTGACTGTTACAAATAATGGTCAATATTAATTGCTTCATGTAAGAAGAAAAGGAAGGCCTCATTTTATGGCACAAAATTTTTGTAATTATGTGCTTGTGCCTTGCTTCAAAGGCATACACTGATTGGGAAGCTTTTGTTGTTAACTTGACTGCTCATTCAACACTTTGAGATTGTGAAAGCAAACCTGGCAACCCCAGCTTTGTACCATCAATAAGGCAAAAGCATTATGCTGTATGTTTTTGAATGTTATCTTTTGGATTTCAGGTGGTTGTCACTTAATCCTTTGGATCATACTGAAAAATATACAGTTGCTGGTTATGGAACTTATACCTTTTTATTTTAAAACAGCTGATGGCATATACTTCAATGATAAATTTAATCAAGTTGTGAAATTTGCTAGTCTTGTGGGTAAACACCTTGAGTCCATAAACATTAGCCTGATGGCCAATGTTAACCACCTTGCCTGATTTCCATGATGCAAATGTAGGGTCAGCCTTTCCTCTAGAAATACCTACTGGATATTCAGAGAAGTCTCTGATCACAACTTAGATCATCTTTATTGTCAATAGTCAAGCAAGAAGCATCCAGATGACTACTAACTGCTGTAAAATGTTATTTGGGGTAAATCATAATCATTTCCATACAATATACCTAGTGGACCATTGAATGATGTAGGGCTTTGTCATACCATCACTATACCTGAAAAGAGCTTAAAGGGAAGTTAATTTTGATGCAAGGGACAACCAATGGTGTGTAGATTTCTCTGTAAATTTTTCTCTAGGAGTGTAACTGTATTGAATAACTTGTCAAAAAATTGGGAGCTGTGTTTTATCTAACTCTGAAGGTGAACCAGAAAATTTTCTGGCATCATTACTGTGGGTAGAAATTGCAAATGTAAACAGAATAAATGTTGCTAGATTAGCACGTGAACAGCCTTGTTAATAGCTGGGAAAATAAAACCAAATTACAATGATTATTAAAATCTTTTTTTAAAATATAGTTTAATATAAAATACAATAGATATAATTATGTTTGTATTAGTAAATGAAGTGTATGAGAAAAACGAACTGCATAAAAAATATAAAGGGAGATAATTCCAACTGAACATATTTTACTGTTTTATTTTTAAAATTTTTTTATTCAATTTATCAAGAACAGTATGGATATTACAATTAAAAATACTATTATTAAAAGTATTTTCTTTTGTTTTCTTTAAAACCTGGTTTTAATTTGATCTGTGCTTGTTTCTGGTAATACCGATATGACACAACTCATGATTAATTTTGTCTTTAAATACGTTTCCTCAAAAAAAAAAAAAGACTAAATTTTGAAGAAAAATATTTTGTGTAGTAATTCTTTACATTAATTTGTTGGGGTAATGCTTGTTACAGTTTCAAAATTGACCTATTCTGTTCATTACTTTCTTTGTGGTATGTTTGAATTTGATGTTATTTTTATATAGGAGTCAGTGTACCATTAAATACCTTCATGATTGCACTTCTTTAAAACAAAAAATCCTTCAGGTTTTTTGTTTTTTGTAATAGCTTTAAACAGATGGGTTAAGCTGAAAATTTAACTCAAATTAAAGTGGAGAAATAGTTTTAAGGGATATACAACAACTTCAGACTTTTCTGTGGGTAAGTGATTATCTTAAATCTTTTTAGCAACTAGTAATTATTTCATCTTAGTTACTTATAAAAAGTACTCAAATTGTCATTTTACACCTTGTAAACAGTGCAGATTGAATAAATGCAACTAGCTTATTCCTTATTTCTGGTCTGTGCAGTTTACTGATTGTTGTGGAATGAGTCTGTGTAGTTGATGAAAAGCAACTAATCTTAAGATGAAAGAAATACTAATCAAAAATGAATAATAGATAAGTTGTCTGAACATCCACACAATCCTTAGGGATTCATATTGTTAATTTAAGTCATTTTATGGATTTAAATTTGTAGTAATTATTTTCGGAAAACAATTGAGTGGTTTCATGGTGTTGCTTGTATACATTTTGTAACTAGAACAATTTACTGTCTTTTTTTTTTTTTTTTTTTTTTTTTTTTTAAATTCTTATGCAGAATTGTCAAAGATGCTTATCCTCTTAAAGAAAATTGGTCATAAAAGGGAAAGTATTAAAAAAAAGTCTGAAGTCATTATTTTTCATATTTTAATCAAGAAATTCCATAAAACAAAACACTTAGTCACTCATCTCAGTTTTTGTGATCTAAATATAGTTATTGTTTTCCTTCAGCTGGTTCGCATAGCCAAGGTTTTAGGAACAGATGACCTCTATGGCTACATAGAGAAATACCAAATAGATTTGGATCCAAGATTTAATGATATTTTAGGAAGGTAAGTAAAATTTTCTTATTCTCTCCTCCACTCTCTTATTTTTTTATTAAGTTGGAAAGAAAGCCATTTCATGTGTAGTTTAATTGGCGCTGTTAAGTCCCAAATTCTTTGAAATCATCTGGATTCTCCCTTTGATTTAATCTATTTAATGTTTTCAAGTTAACATACTTTTTTTTCTTTCCTTATCTTGAAGAGCATATCAATCTCCAATTTCTTCTATGATTTTAAAGAATTGTAGGCATTTTTTGTATTTAGTTTACTTTCCCTCTCTTATAAAATGCTTTGCAAAATCATATTTGGTCATGCTTTTCTCATAACTTAACAGTTATTGATTAAAATTAGTAGTTGAAGATTTTGTGAGACACAAACAGTAGTATATTTAAGGTAGTGTTAGAGATAAATTCTTATAGTTTTTCTTGGTTGAACTTATTAAATTTACTTGTTTGTGTGCAATTTCCAATTCTTTTATAACACTCGAAGATAAAAGTGAATTTCAGTTAAGTCTTTTGGATTTTGTATAAAAATGCACCATAAAAATTAACTTTCTTTCCAACCTAATGAAAGAATGTGGACAGAAATTAGTGTTCAATAATTACTGCTTTTTTTTCTTATTTTTAGGCTTGTGCAGAGATGCCAGGGGGTT
This sequence comes from Acanthosepion lycidas, assembly GCA_963932145.1. Classification (NCBI taxonomy): domain Eukaryota; kingdom Metazoa; phylum Mollusca; class Cephalopoda; order Sepiida; family Sepiidae; genus Acanthosepion; species Acanthosepion lycidas. The sequence continues at coordinate 107,051,778 of OZ010576.1, read as the reverse complement.
CAAGTCTTCATTAGCCTTGAACTGTAACTATTGATCTAAATTTCATAACTTCATGTCTAGTGAATCTTGTATGTTTAGATGGGGACAATACTTAAATTTTTACTTAGAATCTTAAAATATATTTTTTTTTTATTCATAAAATAGCAATTTTTATATTTTACTACCAAGATGATGCCAAATTCAGAGCAGCTAGGTACTGAATGTGTAGTATTTGTTCAACTGATTATTTTTCCTTTAACTCTTAAAGCTCTCTTTGAAAGGCTATATTTGAATTTTCTTATAGGCAAAAAGAATTACAACTTAAAATCTGAAATGAACAAGTTTGTTTAAAGAGATTAACTTAATATTTAAATTTGCATATTTTCAAAGGAAGATTAATTGTGAATAAAATTTTTTCTTTAACCTAACTTTAATAATAATCCTATTTATTTTGAATAATTGTTAAAATAGGTACCTCCACAGATTTGCGATGCCTAAGGTTTAAAATTAATTTTTAAAAATGAAAATAATCTTGAAGCTTTTATTTTAATTTCAAGCTAATAGATTAAATTTAATATTCTTAATAAGAAAAATTCTTTGTATTTCAAAACTAATTTAAATTGACTGGCAGGAGTTTTTGAAATTACTGAAATTTATTTGTGGTGCCATTTTTAGTGATCTGTGTTATCACAATGTAATTCCCTTTATTAAAAATCTTCCAAAAATAAAATAGTTTTCTGAAACTTGAGAGGAATATTAGCTGATTTAAAGTATAATTAATCTAATTTGAAACATATTTACTTTAAAATATTGCAGAAATGCCTTTTTTTTTTCTTTTTTTTTTTTTTTTTTTTTTTTTTCTTAAGGTTTTGATGTGCTGACAGCATGATGACAAGTGGCTGTTTATCTAAAGTTTTTCTATGGGGTCTTTAATAAATTGAAGTAAAAAGAAAATGAACTAAAATAGAAAACAGAAAGAAACACTCTTGTTTCAGTTTCTTTTCCTTTCAAAAATGCTGTTAAGAACAGCTTTTTTCAAAATGTTAGTGTCAATCTTGATCGTTCTATTCTGATAAATCAATCTCAACTGGTTAATGCAAGGCTCAGGTTGGAAATGCATCAAAATCAACTCTACCTATGGCTACAAACAATGCACGATGCCATGTAAATTTCTTTTGTGGCAGGCGAACAATGACCTCTCTTTGCAACTCCTTTGTTACATTCTCCCCTGAGGTCCTCATCACAAAAAGTGAAGCTGGGTGGGCTCCTATTTATCTGGCAGCTCCTTGAGAGTTGGGGAGCTACATCCAAGACAGTCAAGTTGTTCATTATCATCAGCAGTTTCCAGGCCACTGGTGTTAGGTATTGTCTAGTGATACCGACCATAGCCTTTCCAAAAGTTCACTTTCTTCTGATGGGTCACTGGTGTTCTTGAATGGCACATGTGCTCCTGAACAAGGGTGAAAGTTTTTTTACATCAATCAACAAGCACAAAGTGGGGACTGTTGATTCTGGTCACTCAGCCCATCCTAAATGTACTCCTACAACTGCTGTGCAGGATTCTGACCCATACAGTATCACCCACTTGGAACTGTCCCTGGTCATCTTGTGGTTCGGGGGTAGCCACTGGATTAATATCCTGTATCCAGACAGTGTAGGTGTGTATAATCTAGGCTGGTGCTGTGGAGGTTGAGACACTGTCCTTTGGTATGATGTTATGCCAGTAGACCACCTCTGGTATGCAACATTGTTTACTAGACACAATGGTTTTTATACTTCTGTGGTTTCTCTCGACTATACCATTTCCTGCTGGTTCATAGGCACACCAAATGTAGGAACTGCCGAAATTGTTGACTGGTAAATGTGATACATGTCAGTTGGGACCTCAACTGGTGGGCCAAGTTCATAAAATATGGACTCCTCTGGTGTACAACACTTACCAACTCCTGTTGACTTGGCGGGTGCCAGATGACAAATTGTGAGGGACTGCAATCAATAAGTGTTGGATAGTGGCCACTGTTGTGATGAATGATGTCCACTGCTAACTTGCTCCAACTGTCTTTTACGTCAAGCTTCTCTTTTTGCAAGTTTGCAAGTGTAGGATCAATTGACTGGCATGCCTCACTTGTCTTCACTGCGACTTGTATGTCAGCTTTTGAAACAGTCGGGTCTCTCCGTTTGGCAAAACATAATGTATGTTTCATCCCAGGGTTTCTGCTCTGTTGATGGACATGTACTATTTACTGAATGCTCAGCCAATTTACAGAAGCAGCATACACATGCTAGATGTAGCACTAGGTTAACTCTCTGTTGAGCTCCGCCAGGTTAATGTATTATGTTATTTGCCAGGTGCAGCCAGCACACTTCAGTGACTGATCTGTTGGCTTCCAGTATGACCCCAGTAGCAAGATAGCTTGTGTCCATCCAAACTGAATTCGCTTTCGTTTCCACACCAATTGCCTCTCAGGAATGCTCCTTTGGGGGAGGGGGTGTCTTGTTCGTTTTGCCATCCCAGTCATTTGTAACCTTGTTGGCATGACGGTTCATATATGCTGTCACCATATGGAGCCAACCGCGAACAGGAAAATGACCAACAAGTTTTTCCACACAGAGATGTCTGTTACATCCTAACAGATGGGACTCCTCGGTGTCTCCTCCTTGTGCTCAGCATAGTCTGCTGCCATCGTTTTGAATTTGCAGCCCAAGCACTTGTACCCTGTCTTTAAGTCGCTTGGGATACTTGCAAGCCAGGCCAAATTTTGGCAGGTGTTTCTTTATTTGATCAGTGGCCGCTAGGCGATGATTGACAAATGTTGTTAACATATAATGATGTGAGCTCGTAATGGATCACATTATCATTGCAATGTTCAAACCAAATCAGTCACATGAGGCAATACCTCTGCCCCTGTAATATTACTGTTTGATAGGGCCACAGTGATTTGTGTACATCTACCTGAAGGTATGTCCTCCTCAGGTCCAATATGGCAACATCAGTTCACTCATACTGCGATTCCTGCAAATTCTGTGCACATAATCGGTATTTGACGTAAAGGTATCAGCAAAGCCATTGAGCTCCCTGAAGTCCATGACAGTTTGCACTTTGCTCTTGTTTGCTTGGACTATCACCATTAACAGAATTAAGGCCTTAGCTGAACCTAGATCCTTTTCGGGGTATGACACCAGCCAACCATATTCCAGCCATGACTCCAGCTCCTTTTTGTGTGCTATCTGGATATGCCTGGACATAGGGGACTCCAAGATTTTTTAGTTGCTTTGACATTTGACAACCTACCCAATTCTATTAAGCGGTTCACTCCTTCATCCACTGGTCGAATATGGTGCTAAAGTCTGGTTCATTGATCTTGATTGTGCCACACCTGGGTAAGTTTTCCAAGGAAATGAACCTCACCCAATTTGGTCAGGTGCACCCCCCCCCAGCTTCTCGGTACCATCAAATCCCAGTAGGCAGTCGAAACCTAGCAGCTTTTCTTTGACAACTAGGATCTCCAGGTGCAAAGGGTGCATGTGGCCCACCACAAGCTCAACATGGCTGGTTTGTAATTTTTCCATTTGCAGTTAACACTTCAATGACCTGGTGTCTCCACTGGCGGTATGCTGATTTACTCATCAGTGTCTTGGAACAGCCATTGTTGACTAGGGCCATGCATTTTCATGTCAACAAGTACGCAGATGACAGGATGCACCTCTTTCTTTTTTTTTTTTTTTTTTTACTTGTGGGAGGATACTGGTGCCTGTCTCCCCAAGCTATTTCCCTGGCACTCTGATGCAAAGTGGCTGAACTTATTGTACTTGAAGCAATGCATCTCCTGGTGCAATCTCTGGGTACTTGTTCACTGGGCTGTAACAAGTGATGCCTGTTTTGGGATTTGCCTTCAAGGTGGATGTGACCATATATTCAGCCATATCTCGTCAACGCCCTTGCCTGTGTCAGCAAATCTCCTATAGTCAACGTTTTGATGGCTGGTGCTTGTTGCAAATCTGAGATGTCATACTTCATTACCGTATCGAAACTGCACCCAGTGAAACCTGCCATTCCTGCAAGTTATCATATTTTGTTGGCATAAACATGCACATGCTCTTCTGCTCACCTAACTAGTTCAAGCTTTGCATAAGCAGAGAACACCCTCTCAAAAAAGCCTCCTTCAACCAGGCTTCAATCAGGTCAATGTTTGTCTGCTGATCCTCATCCATTTCCAAATAGTTGGAGTGCATCTCCCTCCCAGATATAAAAGGTAAAAGGCTTGCTACGTCTTCTATTTTCTGTAGTCTTGCCACCAGTTGCACCTTCTTGAGCCATGCCGCCACATCTCCATAACCAGCGGCTTTATGTCATGGCTAAGTTTCATCTTTGCCATTTTGGAGAAATTAATAAACAAGCAACTCTGCTGAAATAGCTTGAAGTAAAAAAAGTGAACTAAAATACAAAACAGAAAGAAACATGGTCTCTCATCTTAGTTTCTTCTCTTTTCTATTTTGAAAAAGTTGTCCTTTCTAAAATGGCATTAAGAACACCTTTCTCCAAAATGTATGTGTTGATTTCATTCTTTCTTTTATTTTGATAAATCAGCCTCAATTGGTTAATGCGAGGATCAGGTTTGGATTGCAGTGAAATCAACTGCAACTCCAAACAATGCACAATGACATGCAAATTTCTTTTGCAGCAGGCAAATGATGCCCTCTTTCAGTAACTCCTTCATTATAAAAAGAAAGGAAATTTTGTGAGCCCATCCCCCCCCCCCAAACATTTTTTTTTATATATGATTTTTAAGTACTCACTAATCTTTAAAATTTAGGAAAATATCCTCCATAATCTACTGTCTTCAACTTTAGATTTATTGCTCTTATTTTCTGATAATGTTGTGTATGGGCCACCATATTACCAAAAATCAGCACATTTATGCACATAGAAAAAAGAAATTAAAAATTCTTTCAAAAATATTTGTTTGATTTGTACTAAGTTTTCCTTTTATAATTAGTAGACAGTTTTTACTTCAAAATATCATCTAAAAAGTTGAAATTAATACAAAATTTTAAGATTTTTAAACTTTATAAATTATTCTGATTTAAAATTTAAAAAACAAAACAATTCTTGTAAAAATTCATCAAAAATTTGACAATTTTGTCTTTAATATATCTTATTTTTAAAGGCAGTTAAAAACTTTTCTAATTAATGTCTTGCATTTTAATTTTGATTCAGAGCAGGTTTTCTGTGTAAAAAAAAAAAAAAAAAAAAAAAAAAAAATTAAAAAAATGATTTAAATTCTCAGTTATTCCAAAAATTTCATTCAGTTGTGAAGAAGTCCTGAAAATTTCATTAAAATCTGTCAATTATTCTTTTTATTTATTTATTTTTTTTTAATTTATTATATATTTATTTTTTTGCAAGAATTTCCATATCTGTCTTGTAATTGCAAAAAAGATGCTAAAATTTTCCTATACTAATCTTTGGTCCTCCTTGTTGACACATGAGAAAAAAAATTTTAACGTGTTAAAAACGATGAAAAAATTTCATTAAGCAATCAAAAAATCTTTTGTATTTCCTTTTAGTAACGACAAAGATTTTGATGAAACTTTTATCAAATTTGGGCACATTTTACATCATGTTATGCACTTTTTTAAGTGAATTAGTGGAGGTACCTATGCTAAAAGCTTTAAAATTTGCATAACAAGGGATATTGACAGATGAAATCCATACATCTATCAAAATTTGCAAATTGTGACATATTAAGAATTCTTTTTAATCTTGAGTGTATTAACTTTAAAATGAATATAGGAAGTGAAAACAATTTATATCTGCTTTAATTAAAACTAAACTTGTGGAAAAAAAAATAGCTTTTGACCTAATAATATTCACCTTCTTCATTTGCTTGAATAACAATGGCTATGTAATATAGTATGGCGTCTGTGAAGTGTAAGTAATTGTATGGGTATATCTATCAGGTGCAGTCCGGAACTGAATTGTATTTGTTGGGTATGGCTACAGTGAATATGTAAAACATACACCCCTTATTTACTCAATGAGGATTAAATTTGGCTGGCAGAGAGGGGACAGTGGAGTACCTAGAAATCAGCAGTGTCTTACTGGAACCAGTCTAGTACAATGTGTGCACACTTGTGGATGATAGGAAGGTTAATTTGCTGGAAGAAGCAATCACCATCAGAAAATATGGCAAGCATAAAACAGTACAAATTGTGGCTTTTGCAAATGCCACATTATTGTGGTCATCATCAGCTTGCACACAATACCCTGCTGATGTAGCCCTTCCACACAATAACTTGACCACTGCTTGAAAGAGCTAGACATGTAACTTGAATTAACCAGAGGATGCTGCTTAGTCTTTCAGAGTGCAATATTTTCTAGTCCATGTGAGATGCAATAACTGATGCCATGGTATCAGTAATGATGCATTTGATTGCAAAAGTCCATGAAATGTTTTAAAGCAGACTTAGTATTTTTAGATTTATTGGTTTGGAAACCATTTTAATTTTATTTCCTCCATCCCACATGGACTGACGAAAATTTGGTGTGGGAGAGTTAACTGTTGTATATAGTGGTTGGCTTGACAGGAATTTATCCCTCCCCTTTCCTTAGGAAAGATGAAATTTAAAGGACTTGGTGTTTTGCTAAGTTTTTCTTATTTTGTATATATATATATATATATATATATATATATATATCACCTACATTTTCACTTTGCTGTAGCCAATCTTGGTAATAAACAATTCGTTAGTTTTAATTAATAATGGTTCCAAAGTACAAGAGTAGCTATGCTGGTAATTCAGGTATACCAGAGTGCTTCCTTTAAGTGAAAATTCTTGACTTAATAATTTCCATATTTAACTGTTCTGTTTTATTACTGCTTATCTCTTGTGCCTAATTTATAAATTAAATTGCATTGTAAGTATGCAAGATGTATGTGATTTGGTCATATCTAGTTTCAAACGTGTACTTGCAGTTTTGGAACATATACCCTGTAGATAAGGGCCAACTACTGTAAACTTTTTTTCTCTAAGTATTTAGATAGTTTTGAATCCTTACTTTCTTCTGATTCATATCAATTTTATCAAAATAAGTCAATTTATAAATGTTTGTTCATAATCTGTTAGGCTGCTACAAAGGTTTCTAGCACTGTCATTTGTATAATTTTATGAAAAGTTTTAATGCTTTTGAAATTAACTTCACTCTTCATTTCTTCTGCAGTTGATCAACTATTGCTCATTGTTTACAAGTCTTAGAAAAATCCAGAATTTAATAAAAAATGAATCGCTTATTTATTTTGCCCATCTTCATCCAGTAAATGGAATGGAGATTGGATGGGAAGTTCTTTTGTTTATATATTCTTTAGACATTTTTCCTTCCTACATCTTGTCTGGTGAGCAGTTCCAAAAATTCAAGATATTAAAAACTTCAAACTGGATTTGTTCATTTTATGATGGAATGCACAATACATATGATAAATAGCATAAGTTTAAAATCATAGAAAATGTGTTGAATAATGAACATTAACTTTCAGCTCTTGCAATTTTTGTTGACATTATTTAGAAAACCAAAACTATTTCCAAATTAAGAGGTGGGGATTGAAATAAGATTGTAACCTTATCTACCGAGTGGGGAGGCTATCTCAATAGAAAGTTAGCATGAAATCCTAGTTTTTACTAGGAAAATAACAGCACTAACAGAGATTGTAGATATGTAAATTTAATTTTTACTGTTTATTACCATTTGGGGAAACTGGTAATAAACAGTAAATTTTTTGAAATTTGTCAAATAGGGCATTAACTGGGTATAAAGTTTCCCTTGTATAAATCCTTGAAAATTGGATTAGTACAATGCACTATATATTTTAAACTTGATATTAACATATTTGGAGCAAATTGTGGTTAAAGTTTTCAATTATAGATATTCAACATAGATTTTTTTTTTTTTTTTTTTTTTTTTTTTTGCATACTAATGAAATGTGAGTTTTTTATTTTTCCTCTCAAGGTAAGGTATGCCACAAAAAAGAAAGCTTCCTGTCCTTATATTTTTTTTTTTTTTTCATATTTTAAATTATCAAATTCTGAACAGTACAAAGGAAAATCAAAATTTTAACTACTTTTAAGATTAGTTTCAATAATACCAACCTTGTGAACATATGACAGACCCAACTTATAACTCTTGTCTTACCCATCCCATTCTGATGACATTTCTGTCTCTGTGTCTTTGTGTTCATGCGGCTGTTTCGTCTGGATTCGTGTGCATCTCTCTGTGTGCGTGCCTTTCCATCTCTGTGTCTATCTCTTTCCTCTCTCTTAGCTTTAACAACACTATGGGTGAATTGGTCACATTCAATACGTCATGAATTGAACTAGTAACATTCCATCATTATCAAACATTCTGAATTTTCGTCTATTACATTGAACTACTGTTTTCTCAAGGAGACCTCTTGCCTTGAATGCCTGTTGGGACTGAAGTTCTCCACCCTGCAAGCCTTTTCCCCCACATATAAAATTTTACAAGCTTGATATTCTATTGTTATTTCTATGAAAAATATTCAAACAAGCTACATTTCTTAGTTCCACCAACTCTAATCCCCACAGTTAGACCTGCCACACTGCATACACAAACTACTCTCATTCCCTTCATGTTTCATTGGTGAGAACTTCCACTCAAATAGCTTCTTTCCATGAACTGCTACTTTGTGGAACTGACTCCCAAGTGGATGTTTTCCCAACCACTACAATTTTAACCTGTTAAAGTCTAGGGTTAGTTATTTTTTCCTATCTGTCCTTTTTTTATTTGTCCTAAACTGGGCCTTTTACCTCCTTACACTTACTGCTCACACAAGAAACGCCTTCAGTAACACTCTACCTCGAGTGGTTCTGATCCTTTGCATAGGAGTGAACACTAGTATAAAAAATTCTTTTAACTAACTTTGAATTTACTATTAAGAGGAGGGGTTAATATTTTGAGATTGATTTTTATAAACAATGAAATATTTATTAAATCAGGCACACTTTTAAGTTAATTTAGAATATTTTGAATTTTTTACTCTAACAATATATCAAGAAAAAATATTCCCCAAATGTTTGTAAGGCACTGATTAGTAATAAAATTTTTATTTATTTATTTTTTATATTAATGTTAGTGTTATTAATCAGATGACTAGAAATATCTTGAATTTTTATTATTCATTTAGTTAATTTGAAGGTGTTAACATCTTCAGCTGATAAAGTAGAATATTTTGTTTGTAAATTCTTTTCCAATTCTATTTTTGACACATCTGGAGTATCTTTGTTTGGCTTTCCACTTAGAATTGAGTTTCTATTGAGTTATGGTTTCTGCTATCATCTCTAAATTGGATTTCTACAATAGTCCTTAAGAAATGTTCTGCTGAACTGGCTCCTGTTATTTCTAAACTGCAACAAATGCCTTGCTGCTTCTTGCTTTCCTCTTTGTTAGAAATCTGATTTTGTAGTTAAGAATTTGGGTGGATCATCTGCTCCTTCTATTAGCCTTCTACCTTTTATTTGGCAAGGTATTAGCAGTTCTAATCGATTCTGAATTGGTTAAGCATCTCACCTCAATCTTCTTTCAGATAAGCAATATGGCTTTTGTTGGTGTATTAATGGCCATTGCTGAAAATCACTCATTCTTTAGATAAGAATATTAAAGCTTGGGCTGTTGCTTTAGATATCTCAAAGGCATTTGACAGAGTTTGGCATGTTGGTCTCAAGTGGAAAAGTTGTAGCATTTCTGGAAGAAATTTTGAACTGATTCAATTTTATCACATTGAAATGAAAATTGTCTGGAATGGCTACTCTTCTAAATCTTTTTGCAATAATGCAGGTGTCCCCAAAGGCTCTTATCTTTGGAACTATGTGGTTCTTGTTTTTTTTATTAACGACCTTTCTAATGTTATCAGTTCTGAACTCTATGCTATTGACACAGCTACTCCTGTAAGTCTGATCAATTTGATAAGGTCAAATTGGCAGCTTATCTCAGAAAGGACCTACAATTTGTTGAGATCAAGGAATGGCTTGTTAATTTTAATACCTCTAAAATGAAACTGCTCTCTTTTTAATTGTCTGAGAGAACCATTTTTGCCTTCCATCGGCATGTCTGATGCTAACCTCTGGGAGAGTAACTCCTTGTCTTCTCTAGCTAACATTTTCTTATGACATGAAGTGGAAAGATTATATTGAATCAATTGCTAGGTTTTCTGCTGTGAATGTTGGTTCCCTGTGTTGTGCTAGATGATTTTTCTTGTCAGAATCTGTCTTAAACATTTGTAAGTCTACCATTTGTCTGTGCATTGAATATTGCTGCCGCATTTGGTTTAGAGCTTCTGTTTTTAGAGATTCTTGATAAAAATCCAAAGAAAAACCTGCAATGTTATTTATCCTGACCTGACATCTCTGCTTTCTCATCATTGCAATGTAGCTTTCCTGTGCCTTTGCCATTTTTTTTTTTTTTCTATAAATAATTTTATGGTAGTTGTACTGATGAACTTACCTCTATAGTATTTAGACTTCATGAATTTAACTGCAGTACTAGATTGGCCACATCATCTAATTTTACATTTGAAATAGCTGGATGTAACCTTAAATTCTATGTAAACAGGTTCTTCTCTCTCTCTCAAAAATCAAAAGAAATGAGTTTATCTCATCAAGAGTATATTCTTTTTCCAATCTGTTTACTATGAGGGGATACTGAAATTTTTCAACCTTTTTTTTTTTTTTTTTTTTTTGGTCAGTGGGGAAAAAACTTTTCAATATACCCTCATAATATATAGTCTGAGTAGTTTTAATGAACAGCAACTAAAATTAACACGAAAAAAAAAAATATCTGACTTAGTGTTTTGTGTCCTTTTCATTTTTTTCTTTTTCTTACATCTTTTACTGAAGACATCTATGAAGATGTGGGGGTTGATCAAGAAGGGTTTCCAAAACAAATTCTGTTTAGATAGCGTGTTAGGATGAGAACTTTTTAGCATCCCTTTGTACAACTTCAAGCTGTGTTTTGGTTTGACTTGTAAGAAGTTTTTATAAATTGTTTTCTGCTATCCTTAAGATTTTTTCCTTAAGTTTATAATTTACTCCTCCTTTCTATAATATAAAGGAAATGATTTTTAATTTCATTTTTAAAATTAGATATTTTAATATTTGTAATATATACATATTTTACAAATATTTAACATGCTGATAAATCTCAAAATAGAGAAAGAACTTTCTTACAACCTGGCATTTTTTTTTTTTTATTATGTTAGGTGATAATTTGCCAGATGATGGTAGATTTTAGTTTATACATTATTGATAATTTTTTTTTTTTTTTTTTTTTTAAATTTAAATGAAAAATTTTTCAGTACTAAGTTAAATAGTGTATAATGCAAGATTTTCCTGTTCTTATAACAGATCAGAATTTTCATCTCAAAAATATTAGTCAAGATAATTTAATGCAAATTGTTTATGACTTGGTTTAACTTGTAAAAAGTTAAAGTAACTTCTAAAATTGAAAGTCTTGAAACGTGTTAGAAATTTAAGTTGTGCTTTTGATCCTGTTAGCTTTGAACATGGCTCTTGGTGATCATTAACACCCATTTTAATATCTTCATATCACAAAATAAAAAAAAAAATTATTTCACTTTCTAAAATATATTTTAGAAAGTGAAATAATTTTTTTTACAATTTTTCAATTAAGATTTAGGGAAAATTATCTTACAAATAGAAACTGTCTCTGAGTTTTGCTTATTATGGAATTAAATGTTTCATATTTCACTGAATCATTTGTTTTGGAGCCTTTTTTATTTTATTTTTTTTATGTGAATATTTGCATGAGTGAAGATGTTACTTAAAGTTAAATAGGTATATGCTAGTTTGAATGAATACTATTATCAATTATTTTAAGATACGATTTGTAACACTTTTTGTATATTAAATTGTTTTAGCATTATGATATATCTGATAGCTGAGTTTTCAAATTTACAATTTTTAACACTTAATATAAAGTTAAAAAAAGTATTAACAGGTTTAAATGTTTTTATATTCACATTTTGTTCTTTTGAGCCTATCAAATTATGACATCAAATCGTCAGTGAAGAAGACCTATTTGGTGTGCACAAGTTTTCAGCACACACATACATGCACACATAGGAAACTTTTATATATATTTAATATATAAACATTTTTTCCCAAGAATCTTTCTCTTAGTCAAAATATTATGCACAACTTAGAATGGCAATCAACTTTTGACCACCAATGTTTTGATGTGGTTCAGTGGTATACTTGTATTTAATTTTAGTTATCTCATACTTTGTAAAGTTTCCTGCATTAGCACAGCTTCCCTTTTCAAATAGCTTTAATCTCCAAGTTTACACAAATTTTTGTCTATCTGCCTGATGTTTTTGTATTTGCATGGCTTTGTGAGCTTCTGCCTCATCACTTGTTATTCTTATTGGCAGATTAGAATAGACTATTATTTTTTATTTTTGTCATTTTATATTTACAGTAAATTAAAATTATTCTATTAGGTTGGTTTTCTCACATAGTAACATATGTGTGAAAACGACATTATTTTTGCACCAACCTAATAATTACTTTCCTATAATGCCTAAATTAGTAGTACTTTGATAGGATTTAACATTTTTCTGAGCTTAAATATATCAATACAATAACTTTAAGTGAAAGACTTAAATATTGTTTTACATTATTTTTCCTATTTTCTCTTTGAAGGCTATTAATAAAAAGCACTTTATGTAATGTTAAAGGAAATCATACACTCTGTAATGTGTATCCCTATGCCTATATCTATCACTGATTTTTCTAAATGAAACTTTATTGGTTTAATTATAAATTAAAAACATAACCAATTTTTACTTGTATATCATCTAAGGCTAATCATTCAGTGCTCTCTAAAATAATGCATTCATTGAATTTAAATTTTTTTTTTTTTTTTTTTTTTTTTTTTTCAGTAATAAGTCTACAGCCGAATGGCATGAAAACATTTAATCTACAGATATATGCTTTCCAACATAATCGCCCTCCTTGTTAAATAAACTTCATTCAGTGGTGAATCTTAATCGCATAAATCTAAAATTATACACTGAAAATTTGATAAAAATTCGGCTAATAACTAAGGGATTATTGATCCACCCTTGTGTGTGTGTGTGTGTATATATATATATATATATATAATATATATATATATATAATATATAGAATAGAAAAGTTCAGAGCAGATAACATTAGAAAGATTTTAGTCGCATGAAAATAAGTGGATACAACGTCTAAAAACAAAATATCCAGCCGGGCTAAATCACAAATTTAACAATATATAGATATAACTCAACAAATAAAAAAAAACTACCCACATTTCTCACCCACACAAGACAGACAGGCTTACGGAGGTGTGGAGGCCTCACACTTATACACTCACCCACACATCATATGCACTCACTCCCTAATGAGCCAAATGATAACACACACCCACAGCAATACACACGCTTACACATATCATACTCACTCACTCCCTAAGAACCAAATAACACACACGCAAACACTAAACAGAGACACATCCCCTCACCAAGTCCAATAAAACTGTCAAACTGACCAGAGAATTCATAGCAGCATCCAGCTCTCATCTCAAATAACAACTTAAAAGAGACTGTTTGACCAACACAAGGAATGTTAAAAGATTCATGTTAAAAAGATAAAAAAATAAAAAAACAAATGAAAACTACAGACAAAAGTTGATTTTCTCCATCAAGACATTCATTTCTGTAGTTTAGTGCTAGCAGCAAGCAGAAATATTTCTCCTCCTGATGATGGCCATTTCGGCTGAAACTAGTTGAGGAATCTAAATGGAATAATAATAATAAAAAAAAACGAAAGAATATTAATCTACAACCCAGTGTGTCTGAGGATTTTAATTTTTTTTATTGTTCAAAATTATATATATATATATATATATATATATATATATATATATATACATACACACACACACACACACATTAAAATTTTCAATGCATTTTGCTTTTAGAAAAAAATGATCCCTTTTAATTACCTTTTGCCATATCACTCTTATAAGATACATTTTACTTTATTAGGTTTTGCATATTAATGTTACGTAAATACACAAGCAACAAACTTTTTTTTCCTCCTTAAGGTATTTTAAAATTCAAGCAAACAATATTTCATTCATAACTGGGTACAATTTCAAAGGTGGCACAGTCTCAATATAATTTTATCAGATGTTTTAAAACATCATTCTTATGCTAGGTTCCAGGTATTTTTTGCAGTTATTTTTAAATTCCAGCCCAAAAATATACATTACTTTTTACATTTGAATTTTAAAGATATCTTCTATTCAAAAATTTACTTCAGCTTTTCTTGAATAAACACTTAAGTTGCTTGAATTTTTTCTCAACATTTATTTGGCCTGCATAGAAATATAGTACTGAAATCTTTGTGTTAATGAATGTTAGATTTGAACTTTTAGACACTAAGCTGTGTACAAGATTTTTTTTATTTTTATTTTCATCTCACTCCATCTGTTATTCAATTTTGCACTTGGTTTTTCAGATGAATTATTTTGCATTACATTAATAAGATGGTGTATTTATGTCAAAGCTATATATTCTAACTCACTTTTAACATTTCTTCAAATTGAAGTGAATGTCAAAATAACTAGTTTTTCTGGTTAATTGGTCAAATTTGGAATTGTTGATAAAATATTAAAACTCAAATGTTTTTACCTGTCTATAATCATCCCCCCCCAGACATTTTTTTTTTTTTTTTTTTTTTTTTTTTTTTTTTTTTAGTAAATGCTTGTTATGACATTGCATAATCATGCAGAAAAATTGTAATTCTCTAGGATAACTATTTCTCAATATAAACCCATATGTACAAAGTGATTTCTAATTTACTTGTGTAGTCGATAGCTAAATTTTTTCAAATTTAATTTTTCTCATTATACAGGCATTCAAAAAAGCGATGGGAAAGATTTGTTCACAGTGAAAATCAACATTTGGTTAGTCCTGAAGCATTAGATTTCTTGGACAAACTTCTACGATATGATCACCAAGAGAGGTTAACAGCAAGAGAAGCCATGGAACACCCATACTTCTGTAAGATCATTACTCTGTTCTCATTTTTATAACATTTCATTTGAAATTTTAAATGAATTGTAACTGGTTTTATTTTATTTCTTTAATTTTGATTGATTCCCTAGCTTTTAGCACTTTGTATCGGTGCTTATATAAAATATATATATATATATATATTCTGATATTGAGCACTTTATCCCATAAAAATAGCACACCATAAAACTATATAATATATATATATATATATATATATATATATATATAAAATGTGCATGTGAAGATAAACCTGAAGTTAAATAACTGAAATGTTTGTTTAAATTTAACCTTTGATATTATTACAAACAATAGCTTAATAGTTCAGTTTTTAAAAATAAATTCTCTTCTTTTACAGATCCTATTGTTAAAGAACAAGGCAGAATGTCTTCTATGTCTGGTCATACATCTCCTACGCCTATCAGCAGCTCATCACAAATAGGAGGTGGGAAGCATTGAATATGGAATTTCTATTCTTTCTAGCAGCATCTTATTGGATATTTCTTAACTATTATGCTGACTATAATTTTTTTTAATTTATTTACAAATTCGATACGAAATAAACTGATCCCAGATCTTAGATATCGGTCCAATCTCTTATTTTTAAACAGTTTTCTCAGAAATTATCCAAATAGACTAGCAGGTTTAGAAATGTACAAACTTATAATTTTCTTTATTTTCATGTACTAATCTTTTTACATGGTAAGTTTAACAGTATTCATAAGATTTTTTTTTAATCAACTTTATTTTAATTTTATTAATCTTTGTAAATATTGTTTTCTTAACTCTACAGAATTTCCTCTTTATTTTATAAAAGTAAAATGAAAATATAAATGTAAAATTGTTTGAAATTCAATTCTTGTTGCTTGAAGGAATAAAACAATTCCATGACTTCTTGAAAGTATTCAATTAAAAAAAAATAATAAAAATTGAACATTTAAAATTAAAGTACCATAAGTAATAAAGCATTCTCTAGAATTTTTCACCAAAGTCTTGTTTTCTGTTTATTTATTTATTTTGATTTCATTTCACTTGAGCATTGAGAATCTAGCTACAGGCTAAGTATTTAAGCCCCCCTCTCTCAAAAAATGTGGGGAAGGAGACAAAAATTATTCTATGATAGGCTAAGCAGATCTTAGCAAATACTGTCACAAGTTTAAATGCTTTGGGCACTTAAGTAGATACTGCAGTAACCATGAGGCAAACTTGCTAATCATTACTCCACAGCAAAATGCCTGTTAATTTTTTTCCTTTCAGTTAGTGTTTGCTTTTAAGATATCAGATAGAACAGCAAGGATTAACTCTGTATTCCCATCTCCATGTTTTTTTAAGTTGGTAAACAGTTTTATTAAAGAAATGTTTCAATTGGCAGTGAAAAATACTGAAGTTGTTAGTATTTGAAAGGTTCACTGTTAAAACTTTCTAAATTAAGTGGTGTAAACTTAAAGAAATATTTTTTTTTTATTTTTTTATTGCTAAACAATAAGTGAGTCACTAGTCTTAATTTTATCATTAAATAATATATCTATCCTTAATAAATTTTGTAATCTTCCAGAGGAATTAGGAATAAATGAAAAATAGTCTTATTGCATTTTATGCAATAAACTAATTTTTTTAATTTTATTTTTATCCTATTCACTAATCTGGCAAAGTATGTTTTAAAAAAGAATTGTAAATCATTGTTGTATTACTTAAAACATTCTCTGTTCAATCCAGACATCAGTTAAGACCCCGCCCCTGCATTTTTTAAGGGATTCTTGGGTGGATAATTTTTCAGTATCCCCTTGCACATAGACATGGAATGGAGTCAGTACTTTCATCTCTTTTTAGAAGTGAGTGTTCATGTGAAAAAGTATGATTGAAATGGAGGAGATATTACTAGAAGACTGAAGTAGTACAAATTTGCTAAATGCACTGATCAGCATGGTTAGTGTGAAGAATTTAGGTAATTTTAAGTGTTTGATCAAATTAAACCAACCTTTGTAAACATAATGGTTGTGAGCAATTTCATAACCCATTTACTTTACTGAATATTCGGTCATGCATTGATGACCAAATTGTTTTTAAAGCCCACTGAAGAAAAATATTTTTTTGCTTTGCAATTTCTTTATTGGCTTTAACAAGAGTCTCATTGTTTTGCATAATTGATTCAAGTTATAGACCTTAATGTTTGCAGTTAAGATTAACAATATAAAAATGTTTGTAAGAACATTCTCAATCTCTTGTCTTATACTATGCCCCCCCCCCTTTTTTTTTTTTTTGTTATTAAGTATTGCATTAAATTTTTTAAATATTTATTTTTGGCTTGAACTTGGGTAATCAGATGAATCTCTCTACTGCACTTGATTCATGTAATTATAAAGTTAAGCGCTCTGCAGAAATTTACTGAATTGAAGTTATTCATAACATTTAGATAATGTTGAAGCATGAAAATTTTCAAAATGATAACATGCAGTTGAGGCAACCACTTTGTTGTTTGATTACACTAAATGTTAAGCTGAAAATGGTAGAATTCAAATGAATGACCATTCTAAAATATGAAAATTGTTAAAATTTCTAGCTTGGGAGTGAGTGGATAATATAAAATCTAGGTGCTTTTTATATTTTTAAAAAGAACTTTCTCTTTGATAAGGACTACATTCTTAGTACTAATCATTTGAACATGTCATTTGACAGATTAACAAGCATTAAAAATTTTTTATATATAAATAAACCAGTAGATGATTCAACTTGATAGATGTTTCTTAGTTGTATGTGTACACTTCATTGTATGACATTTATTTATTTTTTTTTGTTGATTTCATTTAGAAATGAGTCAGAAAATTTTAGAAACTATTTTTAAATGTCATTTCTACAGTATATAATTATCAACTCATTAAAAAATAATTCAACTACTGTTTTCAATTTTAATGTCTAAACTTATATAATCTTGCTTCCTATAAATCTTATTTTTAGTTGAATTGTTTTTATTTATTTTTAAGCTGCCTTCAGCCACTTTGTGAAGTCCAGAAAGATATTATCTTTATTTCATCATCTGTTGCAGGAAGTGGAGTTAATAACAATGTGGGTATGCCAAGTTCTCCTGTGGTTACTTCCAATATTTCTCCAATCCAAAACAATTCTGCTACTGCTGCGCAGACATAGATGTGGATGTGGAGCAAGAGATGAGAAGTCATCTAGTGCTGTCACAACAACCACTACAGGAAGACAGCTGTACGCTATTTTCTCAGCTAAATTCTTTCTACTACTGGTTGTTGTTTCTCCTCACACATAGTATTTCTACATCAACAGCTGGATAACTGACTACCACCACTACGACGACGATAATGATACTGATGACCACTACTACCAATACAAGGATAAATTAGACTGAGTTTGATTCACCGCTGATGGAGCCGGAATTGTCAAGATTTTTTTTTTCTTTCTTTCCCTCCCCACTTTTTGGAATCAATTGTGCCACCTATGACTCCTCATGTGAAACGTAGGGCAGACACTTCTGGGGGTATGGAATTGATACAGAAGAAGTGAAAAAACAGTTTTTTTTTTTTTTTTTTTTTTTTTTTTTTTAAATAATAATTAAGTGCTTAAATTCTCTCCTAAAATAAAACAAAAACTTGAATAAATCTAAAAATAAAAAAGAACCACAAAAAAAAAAAAAACTGGGAAAAAAAAACAACAAAAAAACAAAAACAAAACAAAAAAAAAAAAAACAACAAACAAACAAAATACCCCCATCCCAAAGAAAACTAGTTGGCAGTGGTGGGATCTTTATGCTGCAGTGGATCTATAAGATTACAATATCTCTGTGTGAGGAGAGGAAAGGTTCTTCCTCCCGTCACCGTTTTCCTTTTATTTTATATATATATATATATATATATATATATATATATATATATATATATATCTCCCCCACTTTTTTCTTGTCTTTACTTAAAAAAAAAAAAAAAAAAAAATGGAGAAAATCCTTATTACTATCACCACCACTACTACTGTTACTACTATGAAAGAAAGACACAACTGTAAGTGTCAAATGTTTTTAAGTCCAATACTGTGTCTGTTGTCTTGTGTTGGATACAGAGAACAACCCAACTGATGACTGATTATTCACACTTCTTCAGCTGCTGCTGCTGCTACCAGTTTAGACAGGACTGACCAACTGACTGGCTGTCTATCTGTCCATCTATCTGTACCCTAGCCTCACTTCAAGAGTCAATTTGGGAAGAAAGCAGCTGTACACTGGTGGCTCTGCCTGCCTGCCTGCCTTTGTTATGTTTGATATGTTGTATCTAAAATAAGATCATACTATGTTTCTGTCACTGAACTGTATGCTATTGTAGTGAAATCTAGGTTGTTATCATTCGCAGATTTGAAGGCTGAACAGAAGATTTTGGTATTTTTTCTTTTTCTTACGCCCAACGCTATTGTCAAGAAAAGGAGGGTGTATAAGTAAAACAATTACTGGGGAGAATTGCCTTTTGTGATGTTCTTTTGGAATAAACCTAACATTAGTTCATTTTCACACATATCTAGATGTTGATCAAATAATTCTGATGTTTTTTGCTTTCAAAAACCACTTTCCTTTCCATTTCATATCATTTGATAAACAGTATTAGTGAATCCTATTTTTTTTTTTTTTTTTTTTTTATCTTCTCTTGGTTTATTTTTTATTATCTTTGATTATTTGTGAAATTAAGAAGAGGATACTAACTGGGCTGATAACATGACTCCTCACTTGCAAAAAAAATGCTGATTAAAAAATATTTGAGGAAACTTAAACACAAGATTTTTTTTTTTTTTTTTCTTTCTAGTTTTCAGTTTAGTCTCATTCTAAGTTTGATACTTTATAACACACACACACACACACTCCTCTTCTTATATATCTTATATAAGCAGTTTTTTCTCGGCTTTAATTTTCAACTCACTTTTGCTCTGTTTCCATTTCACCCCCCCCTACTCTGGCAACACATTCTTCTATATCTTCAGTCTTTGGTACATTTCTCTCAATTTTATTTATTTTTAAAAAAATTTATTTTTTTTTATTTTTCCTTCCTGATAATTACAATTGAATATTTGACAGAAGCTTGTCATTCCTAACTCTTGAAGTTGATAGTTTTTTTTTTTTTTTTTTTAATCTTATTAGGCTTTACTACTTCTTTCTCCTCCAGTACCTGACAGTGCATTACTCATGAAGTTCTTTGTATTTTAGCTATCCTTTTTTTTTTTTTTTTTTTTTTTTTTTTTTTTATTACTCTGACTTTTATGTATTCATGTTAATTGGTAATTCTGCAGTCTTCACTTGGTCAGCCAGCCAGTCAACCAGCCAGCCAGCCTTAGCTAGCTGGCTATATATATATATATATATATATATATATATATATATATAAATAAATTAGTGTGTGTCAGCTAAAATAATAAATAAAATACTCATTCACACATACATGTTTTGTTGGCTTCAGTACTTACTACTTGTATTAAGTTTACCTGTTCTTGGTTTTTTCTCTCTCTCTCTGCTCAACAACCTAGTCCATAAGGCTATCACCATCTTACAAATAATTTTCATTCTGTTCCAAGATATCTTTCACTTTTCTTTGTCCTTCAATCATTTCACTAATAATGAACGTTTTTATTTTTAAATTCTAGTGTTCCATTCAAATAACAAAACCATTCATTTGAGAATTTTTTTTTCTTTTTTAAAATCTTGGTAATGGTATGCAAAATTATTTTTCAGCATATTCACTGTCTGCTTGATTGTTAATCATTCCAGTAAACTTAAATGATAATTTTTTTTCTAATTTATGATCTTTCTTTCCCAATGGGTTCAACTATGAGTTTTATATTTCTTGATTTCTACATTCAATACATATATTGCTTTGAAGGAAGATATTATTAATGGACAACAATGATAAAAATGTCAAACTTATCTTTCAAGTATATTTACTGCTGTTTGAATCATTTCTTGCTCTTGATCAGTTAGACAAATTTTTCAAATAGTTCATATCAAATGACATGAAAAATTGTCAATTATTTTAATGATTAATATTGAAATTAAGTCTGCATCTTAATATGACTTTTACAAAAGAAACTTTATTTCTGTTACTAATCTTTTTTCTTTTTTTCTACTTTTCACATCTGATACAATAGAATGCTTAATATTTTAAGTCTACTTTTAAAGTTGTGACTGATTGCATTTATTCTTTTTCATATTTTTCAAACATAGTCTTAAAATGGTAACTCAGCTATAAATTTTCTGCTGGCAAATGACCACTTAGTTTCCCCTTTTTATAAATTTTATTTTTTGTGTAGAAATTTTATGCTTAATATTCTCTTTAAACAGTCATAGTGAACTAGTTATCAGTATTTCCAAGTTAAATAACTTGCTTTTGAGAAGAAAATGGTATTGTATGCATGCATTGTTCATTTTGTATCCAACAATAGTTTCAACATTGCTGATCTCTTTATTTTTTATTTCTTCTGTTTCTGATGGATATTATATTCTTGCTGCTCATTGAATAGTAACTTAAAGTTGGTATTAAATACTAGTATTGCTTCCAAAACTTGGGAGTTCTGAAACTTTTGTGTAAAAAAAAAAAAAAAAAAAAATTCTTACAGATTTTTCTAATTGATTGCTTACATAATATACCTCAACTTTTGTTATCTGCAGCCTGTGAATCACTGAATGCTCCATTTTAGTGATAATGGCACTCTTATTTGGTTGAATATAAAATATTTTTATCTGAAGCTCTATATATAAAAGTGTATAAACATTTGTGAATTGCTGTAATCTGCATGTATTAAAGATCAGTTCTGCCTAGTGAGAAATGATTTAACAGTAGAGTGTGACATGCTTTACAGTTAAATTGACTAAAAGTAACAAAGGAGTTAAACAAAAAACAAATGACCTTGCATTGAAATATCCCCTTTAATGTTAATAGTAATTTCTCTAGTTGTTAATTTGCTTCTCAGGTTAAATAATTTTATCTATTCATTGTAGACATTAACATATGTAATTAAAAAAAAAAAAAAAAAATCAAAAAAGCTTGTCATTGAAGCTAACACTAGTTTAAAAATTAAAACCCAAGTGCTCTTCATGACATTTTTCAGATTTTTTTTTTTTTCCCTTCATCTCAATATGTTACTGTTTATTTTCTGGAGTCCATGTCTCATTTTCTCCGGAAAGGATTATCTTCATACAATAAGCTACATGCTTCAACTGTATCTTGATAATGTGATTATTTTGAAATGAGCACTACCCTCTAATGTAACTGACTTTATGAGAGGGAGAACTTGATATTTTCCATATCCCAAGTAATTAAGGCATCTAATGGTTTAAACATTCCTTTTTATTTTATTTTTTTCTGTATGATTTCATATTGTAGTTTACTGTTTCTATTCTTACACTTGGATTATTGACTTACCCTCATCATTCCTGCCCACCTAATCCTATTATGAATTTTATACTATGTTTGTGAATGGATGCATTAGAATTACTAAAATGTTTCTACTTTTCATGTGATAGAGAAATAGTGAAAAATTTTGCTTCTCCAATATTTTAAACAAATTTTATTATATTTAAACCTTTCTGGATATCGAATGCTGACTAAACACACTAAGAAATTCACTAAGTTTAAATGAGAAACCTCCCAGACAAACAGGAGTAATCTTAACTTTGACTTAGTGATAATGAAGTTGGCTTTTTAATCTTTTCCATTGATTGAACAAATATTTGAAAAACAAACTTAAAAGTAAAATCACTTGTTTTTAATCATTGATATCACCCTACTGGTGTGTTGTGGATGCTTTTAGCAACCTTAATGTTATTCTCATCTGTCCATAGCTTATTCTGGCTGGCTTGTCAGGGAAATTGACATTTTTAAGGAAAAAGAAATTACTAAAAAAAAAAAAAAAAAATTTTTACATGCTTGTTTTGGATTTAAACAAGTGAGTTTTGCATTTGTCTTCAAATGTAGTTTATTTTATTTAACTTCATTTTTTAACTTATTACTTTCATTTAATATTCAATTATTTTCACTGTCAATCTTTATTTTCTTTTCAGTCACTCTAAAATAACTTCTAAACAGCTACATGAACAATTAGTTTACCCAAAGCACTGCTGCCTCTAGTCTTGAATACATTTATTGATGAATAAATATATTCAGAAACTCCCCTTTCCTTTCTGTCTGTTAAAATTTAATTCAATTATTCCAGTTTTGTAACCTATTTAACTCTGAATTTTGTTTATCAAGTGGATTTTTTTTTCTTTTCTGTGTTGCTGTGAAGAAAAAGGAAAGTGTATTATGTACATATATCAATAATAATCTGCACCAATTCAAGTCAACTTCACAACAATCGGTAGGCACAATGGCAACAATAATGAACATCTAAGTTTATATACACTTTTGGGTTTGGATATCTTTTTTCTTCTTTGAATTTTTTTTTCTGTTTATCCAGATGAATTAAATGTGAAATATGGCACAAAGATTATTCTTTTATATCTATTAATAACTGTCTACACGTGGCCAGTGGAGGCTATTAATCATAAAAAATAAAAACAAGAACTTGTGCGGGTTAAAAGAAAAGGGGGTTTAAAAAAAAAAAAAAAAAAAAAGACTGAATTACTTCTTCCAGGTCCAGAAGAAGATGGAACTTGACTAAATACCCCAGTATTTTTCTTCTAAGTTGTGTAGGGGAGACAACTCTGGCTATCTACATGCATTGCTTACGTGTATGCAACAGACGTTGCCATTTACTCAGTCTGTCGTCTGTCAAATAACGGTGGCGCTAATTCCACTAAAAATCCTTCTCTTCGGATTGAAGTATTGCCACGAATTATAGTTTGGTGAATTTTGAAAATAAATGTCTTTAAGCAACTTATAAGTGAATAAAGCAATCTAACAGTTTCTTCAAAATTCTTCTGCCTAATCTCCATAGCTTTATTGATTTCATTTTCTTGTTCCCCCATCTGATCTTTTTCATTTTTTATTGTGCATTACTTTCAGTTACAACGAAGATGATTCATTAGTGTGTCTCTTGACTCACTTTTTCTTTAGCTAACAGATAAAATCATGGTTCATATGGTAAGTTTACTTACAAGCTAGCTACTTTTGATTTTGTCCAAACATTTTCCTACTTATCCATGTAATTGTATTTCTTTTTGTCACTAGCTAGATAAAGACTCTAGTTAAAATAGGCTTTCATGTTAACTGGTATATTAAGCATTAAATTTGATAATGGTTGTAATATCTGGAAATGCTAGAAAGCTAAAAATAAATGTTATAATTTATTATGTAAACTAATTTATCCAAATTATTTACATTATTTGAACTGTTCTCATCTTTATAGCTATATTCACAATGTTTTGGCAGTTGTATGCTCAGGTGTTTGGAATTTCTAACTGACCCCTTTATTTCGTACACCAGGGTAGATTGTTCTAGTTCCATGTGCCATATCTCTTCCGGATATCTCGGTTATCTCCCTTTAACTCCCAAATTTTGTTCCAAAGATCCCTGGCCCAGTGGATAAAAGCATTAGTTGGATCCATTGACTTAACCCAAAGAGTGGTTTGTTCAATACCTGGCTACTGCACTGGTGAACAGAAACTTTGAGTTGTTAGATAAGAGAACCCTGGAAGAGGTATGGCAGGTGGAACTGGAACAATCTACTCCAGTGGACAAAATAATGTTGGAAATTCCAATCCCCCGAAAAAGGCTGTGTATAATGACTAGAACATGAATATGGCAATAAAGATGAGGATAACAATGTAAATACTTACAATCCCTCATTTTAGAAATATAGACAGTCTCTACAATTTTATACGTTATCTGTCTTTAATGTTTTGAGAATCATTTTTGATGATTAACATCAAGCTATTTGGTGTTCACTTTTTGAACCTTATTGAGATATTGCTATAAATGTTATATTTAGTGGATATGTCTTTGAATAGGCTTTTTTTTTTATTTTTTTTATTTATTTATTTTTTTTTTTTTTTTAACAATGCTGGTGAAACAGCAAATACAATGAAGAGGGCATTGTAAATGTTACTGACAATCTTTGAAAAGTTACAGGTATTTTTTTAGTTTTTGTAGGTTTCACAGCAACCTTGTCCCAGGATTTCTTGAACTTTCTGATAAGATGATTTTTTTATGAGCCAATATTTGTCAGCTTTTTCATACACTATTTAAGTTGTGCCAAAGATTCTTTGCCTGCACTTTTTTTTTTTTTTTTTTTTTTAGAAAGTGCATGAATAACGGGGATGAGATTTTAGAATTACAGTAGGGATCCTGAAAAATGTTTCTTTACTTAAATTATAATTTTTTTTACTCTTGTTTTCTGTTCATTGGATATTGAGAATAATTACAACTGTATGAGGCACTGACATAAATTTTTTGGAATCTGTAATTTCCTATGAAATCTAGTAACTAAGGATTGGTTTGCTGTCAGTTATTTTTGATTTTCATCTCAAAATAGATTATTTTTAAAAATTTGTCCAATGTACTTGATATCATTCACTCATTTATGTATTTTAGATGTTGAAATTTAATGATTTAGAATGGCTCTAAATGTAATACATTTGACCCTCTAGGTAGTAACAAATGTCACAAATAAAACAATGACAAACCTATTAATAATGCTATGTTATACCATGATTGACATTGTACCAATGAGGTATATAAATGTGCAAATCTGAAGGAAAAAAAATCGAGTCCCTTTTTTTTTTTTTTTTCCACATATACAAAGATATACAAGTTATAAAAAAAAAAATATTCTGGAAAACATTTGACTTGAAAAGTTAGGTTGCATTTAAAAATATGAACAACTGAGATTTTCTCTTGTAATCTTTACATGTGAATAAATTATTTAAAAAAATATATATATTTTTCCTTAAATATCAGTTCACTCTCAAGGCCCTCTGGGTCATAATTTTGGGCTCTTACTCAATTTGTATATTCTTAAAGCAGGATAAAAGAAATACTTTCAATTTTATTGGCAGAAGTTAAATTGTATTACATATAATGAACAGATACTTTGTTTAACAATTTTATTTTTCTTATTAAAGTACATATTTTACAAGTGTGTTAGTGCATAAGTTCAGATATTGACTTTGTTCTGAGTCACTTGTGATTTAATTGTTCTGAGTCACTTGTGATTTAATATGAAAGAATCCTTAGCCAGACCTTTGAGCACTAAAGGCTAGAAATGGTGATACTTGTCATAATTGAAAATTTTTACTTTACACAAATTATTCTAATTCTGTTTTAAGATTTTTAAAACCAGGATCTTTTAAAAGTAAACTATATCTGCATGAGTAATGGCTATATTTAGCTAGAGCCCTTAATGCTCAGGTATTTAAATATTTTCTTGGACTGTTGATGAATTATGAGACTTTCTATTTAGCTACAGTGATTTTTTTTTTTTTTTTTTTTTTTTTTTTTTCCCTTCCCTATAGGATACAAGTTGCCACCTCTTAGCAAGTTTATTTTATTTATAACATTTTGTGATATAGTTTTGGATATTCTGTTTATAAACAAATGGAAATGTACAAATATTTATTTGTATCTAGAACAACGATAAACAAAGTGGACATAATTTTACACTTCATCTGATGCACATTTATTTTAGACTATAATTGTTGGCATAATGATCCATGGGAATTGGTAATAAACTTAAACTTATTACAGCACAATCCAGATCTACTACTTCAAGGGAAAAAATAACTTTTTTTTTTTTTTTTTTTTTTTTTTTTTTTAACTATTTAAGCAAGACATTATTCATTTGCCCCCTAACTATATATTGAGATAATACTTCTAAACAATGAGGGAACAAATACTAATTTTTAAACCAAAATTATATATGCTAAGACTTAAATAAAACAAAATTCTATATGCTAAAGGATATTAGGAATCTTTTCTGTAAGGAAAATACATGTTCAGGTAACAAGGCCTAATGGGAAGTCCCAGCATTTTGTATAGGTAACTGTGCAGTTGACATTTCTATGGTGATCATAAGAGGTCAATCTAAGATTAAAATAAGTTTTCCAGCCAAATGAAAGAACAAAAATAAAAATATTTTTGTTTTGTAAAATCTGTTAAAATGTTTTCAATTACAAATTCCAGATTGCTCAAGAATAAACTTTTTTTCTCAGCAGTTTTAAATTGTGTGTTTTAAAAGGGGGAAGGTTCAAAGCTACAGAAATTACTAGTGGCTCTGCAATCAAGGAATTTTTGCTTAGTTGGTTATTCTAAGATTGGATTCTTCCAAACAAGCTTTTCATATTGGCATCCTTTGTAGGAGATTATATTAGGTTGGTGCAAAAATAATTTCGTTTTCTCACATAGTAACATATGTTAGAAAACGAAATTATTTTTGCACCAACCTAATATATATAAAAAGCATGGTCTGAAAAGTTTATAGGCTGACTTATGAAGGAATGATTCTAGGGCTGTGAAATCTTGCATGTATTCATTTCAAATGTTCTTATTTCTAACTACATTGTTTTTTTTTTCCAGATCAATAGACATCTGACTGTTCAAAGAAGACTTCAAATGTAACTAGTAGCAACTTCTCTTGAAAATGTACAAAATTTGGTATTGTGGTGTTATCAAATACCTGCAGAAAAAGGTCCCCCCCCCAAGGACATTTATGCTCACATGGTTGCTTCATTAGTGGATGACTTTATCGAGTGTAAAAGTGGACAGCTGAAGTCAAAATGGGAAGGGAGTCTTGAAGATGACCGTAGGTCTACCTGTCCTGCAACTGCCGCCACTGATAGGAAACATTGTGTTCACTACATTGTGATAAATGACAGGTGATTGACTATAAATCAAATAGCCAATGCTATTAGCATAAAGATTTGAGAATATTCTACACAAAGAACTTGTCATGACAAAGGTTTCTACTCAGTGGGTGCCATATCTTCTGATACCTGATCAAAAATGCACCAGACTGATCACATCATGAGAAAATCTGACACTGTTTGAGGCAGATCCAGCTGGTTTCCTGGAATGTTTCCTAACCCAGGATGAGTGTTTAGTTCATCACTTTGAAACACAGACAATCCGTGTAGTGGAAACCATCCTTCCTCACCTACTCCCAAGAAAGCTAAGATTGTTTCATCTGTATGGAAGGTGATGGCTTCAGTTTTTGTGGATGCAAAAAGCATTGTGCATTCTAATTTTCAAAAGGGCCACACCATCTATGCCAACTTGCTGAGGCAGTTATGAAAAGGCTATCAAAACCAAATTTTCATGAAAATTGATGAAAGAGGTCTTGTTTCATCAGGACAATGCTCTGACACACAAGTCCTTGGTTTCAATGGCTGCTGTGTATACATGTGGTTTTGAACTGGCTGATCAACCCCTCTGTTCTCCTGATTTGGACCCCCATCTGAATATCATTTGTTCCCAACATGAAAAAAAACTTGGTTGGGAACCAGTATCACAGTGATGATGTCATATCAGCTGCTCCTGACTTTTTGGCCAACAGCGTCAAAGCTGCTCCACCAATGGGATTCAAGCACTGCAACACTGATGAAAAAGTATGCACTTCAACAGGGACTATATTGAAAAATATCTTTTCGTTGCATGAGAGCATCTTGGTCAGCTATGAATTTTTCAGCTGACCATCATAACAAAAATTGTTTATACCTAACAAAATCCATTGGCCAGTAAATTACTGGAGGATAAGTTTAAAACTAGCAGATATCTGTGAGTAAGATACTCAGTATTAAAAAAAAAAAAAAAAAAAAAAAAATGAATTATTTCAATGACTTGTCTCCCAACTCACTTTCACAGACAGATCCACATGTCAGGATAAGATAAATCTATTCAGATATATATTTTAAAATATGCTTCATATTAAAAAAAAAAAAAAAAAAAAATTTTTTTTTTTTTTTTTTTTAATTTGACATGTTTCCTTTTTATTTTGTCGTCTTTTTATTTTGCAGCATAGCCCGGCATTGCCCGTGCTCGATTAAAAAATCGTACGACTCGTACAGCAATTGCTATCACTTGACTTAAAATATTTTTGCCCTTCCTTGCCTTTAAAGGAGTGCTCTTTGCCGTGCTGATGTTGCTACATGCCTTACTTTTTGCCTATCTCACACCGCAAATTTTTTCTAAGCTCTACACTAAACATTAAATCTGTTACAAAAAAAGAACTAAACAAAATGAACACAAAACGATCAGCTTTAAAAAAGGATTCGTAACTGGAAAAACTGAATGAAAAAAGAATGTTAACAACAAATACTTTTCACACCCAACTGAGTTCTGCAGAATCAGAATCAATGTTGAGTTTAAGCAAGCGAATGAGCCAATTGGAGTAAAGTGCCATGCAGATTTAAATTTTTCCCACTTGTGCTGAATGCAGCTATCGAATTTTTTTTTTTTTTTTTTTCATGCTAGTTAACATTTGTGTCAGTCAGCTGTTGGCTCTCACGCTGGCCAGTACAAAATGGCTGCAAACTACATGAAAACTGCCATAGAAGCATGAAAAAATTGATTATTTCCACTATCGATGGGAGTTGGGAAATGCAAAGTTGGTCTTGGCCTTCCCGCTAACTTTGTGCAAGTAAATTTTGGTGCAAATCCATTGAAAATTGCAGCCGTGCATCCGTTACACAAACACACTTGCATCCTGCCTGTTATAGATAGATTTTCTCTCTAATCTTATCTATTTTATTTTTTTATTTTACTTTTCTTTATTGCCTCATTATCTTGTATTATATACTAAATGTAACAACTGTTACATGAGAAGTATTTTCTTTTTCATTTTCTAACTTTTCCTTTTCTCATTGTTTTTAAGCTAATTTTAAAAATTAGCCTTTTGCTACCAAAGTTTTGAATTATTAGTTTTATTTAATAAACAACCTAGCTAATGCTTAGTCAAGCACTAAGTATTATTCTTTCACTTTGTTGCTTTGTAATCATGAATATTATTATAAGTGCTACATTCTAAAGTAAAATATGCTGTGTTTTCACCAGCTTAGTGGATAGGCTTTGTATGTATAGGACTTTTTTTTATATTCAGAAATTATATGGTACCAACAACTCGTTCTGCTTGTAATGTACCCATACTGCATATGAAAAGAGCTGTCAAAAATGATATATTGTAAATACAATACACATTTTTATTATTTGAAATGTTATGTAACACTTGTTTGATTTCAGCTGCAAAGGAAAATAAATATAATCTTGGACTCAATTAAGTTTTACCTGGAACAAGGCCACAGGTATCGAGCATACTGTAATTATCTCATTACAGTAGTAATTACATGTTCACTGCTTTAGGATTAGGTTCCTTCATTGTATATGTGCATTTTCTAAGTAATATTTATAAATAACTGATTCAATTTAAAAAAAAAAAAAAAATAGAAATTCTAAATCATAAGTCTTTCATGTGATTTTTGTTTTTGTTGATGCTATATTTAAATGAACTAATGTATTAATACTTCTGAAAAAAAACAAAACTTGTGCACTATTTGAAATTGGTGTAGTCATCTTGAACATATTAATTATACTTGTTCATTCTCATGTAAATATGACAGTTACACAAAGGATGTGTAAGTGGTACAATGGCTAGAGGCTCAAAATAAGAAATCATCGAGCCGAATTCAAATTCTGGTCAAGAATGTTGCATTCATTTGTGCACAAATACCCTTGTGAAAGGTATAAATCCACCCCTTCCCCTCGCTATGGGTTAAATAGAAGGACAACAGTAAATTCAAAACTATGTGGTCCTGGTAAAGTACAGACTTGAACTGTAAGGAAGGTTCATTCATCATCGTTTCTTTATAAATCACAGGTTGGCTCAATGAGTGTTGAAAAAACACAAATGGACCTGATCAGATAAGCATGCTTGGAAATGAGCAGAAGATTAAAAATCACACTGATTTGCAATGTGCTTTCAAGTTGAAACAGCTCTGATGATAAAGAAATAATTTTAAAACAATGCCTTACCAATAATATGCATTTAGATATTTTAATTCATATTTAAAACCTGGTTTTAAATTTGCTAAATTTGGTTTACTTTAAGCTGGAAAGGTGTGATATAAATATTTTTGAGACAAGGTAAAAAAAAAATTCTTCTACCTCAGCCTAGTAGACTTTTTTTCACTTTTTTTTGAAAGATAGATATCACACCTTCTTACTAATACTCAGTTTCTTAGCTTTGTAAATATCTATGATTGCTTGATTTTACTACTTTCCTAAAACAGTTTTCATTAATAAAACAAGCTAATTACAGGTTTATAGTCATTGTTAAAACTCAGATAATGGATATACAATGTAACCCGGATATAAGAGAGCTGTCGGGACCGGAGAAGAAGGCTCTTATATCCGGGTTTGGTCTATTTTGTTTAGTTAAGTATGGCTCTAATTTGGGACCAGAGAAAATTTCTCTTATATCCGGGTTACACTGTATAATGCAAAAATTTAATGTAGTTTGTCTTGATTAGGAAACTGGTATCAGATCATTACACATGTATTGTAACAAGTTCAATCCTGGCCGGATGTCTTATACAGGGTGCAGCAGAAATACCTCCCACATAAGACATGGGTGGCAATGGTGTCTTCAGCTAGCTAATGTCTTACCATTATGTGGGTATTTCAGCTACTCACTCGACTTGTCATTTAATGCCATACTAAGCTAAGTTTTACCGTTTTTAAACATACATTCCTAAAAAAAAAAAAAAAATACCCTATTGACTCTCAAAATAATTAAATTAGGATTAAAATATAAATATTACCGAGGTGAAGTTATTGAGGACAAACAAGAGTAGAAAAAAACTTTGTTTTTCTTACAAAGTTATCTAGATGTTGTGAATGGAGAGAAAAAAATGGATGAGAATGGAAAATGATTATTGAAAAATCATTCTATTTAATAAAAAAAAAAAAAAATTGCTTAGTAATTATTAAGTGTAGTGTAGAATTTTTTTTTTTTTTTTGGCATTAGGACACCCATTGAGGATTGAAGTTGAACTCATTACTCAGCAATAATAATGCTGGTGGAACGAATACCCATTAAGGAGGACTACTGAGAGATTGATTAGGAACACTTGTACAGTTCACTTAAAAATTGAATCCAGATATTTGCAGTTTTGTGTCAGACAAAAAAAAAACAACTTTAAAGTTGATTCCAGCTACAAAATAAAAAAAAGATTAAAAAAAAAAAAATTAGAATTTTCCAATGACTAACTGAACTCTCTAGTAACCAGTGCACTTAGGAGTATGGTTACAACCTGATGTCTGCGGTAAACTTATTTTTCTCGACTAAAATGACCGTGTGTCAAGTTTTGTATCTGTGGGTATGCAAAATAAGTAAAAGTAGGCGTGATGTTTTTTTTTTTTGTTTTTTTTATATTAATCAATTTGCTTATGTTGTTTGTAATTGTTTAAAAAAAAAAATAAAAATCCTTTAGGAAAAAAAAATATTTCGCGTAAAATTTAAACCAAGGTTTTGAAATGTCTTAATGGCGACGTAACGCAACCAATTCTTTTCAGTTGAATAAATATTGTATTCCTTTGTTTTAAAAAAAATTAGCTGAAGGTTCCATACAATAATTCCCAGCATAACGTTTAATTCGCCAATTTACAATTTTTACGAAGAAACTTCGTTTGTTTGCTTACCAATGTGTACTGTTATGATGATGCTCGTCAGACTGAAAATTTTGGCTGCACCCACTGGATATATCCGTATTGTAGCTTTGCTTTGACGAAATTTGCTTTTCCTTTTAGTTATTGTTTGTATTGAAAAAGAAAATTTCGTCATCGTCATTTTTTTATTTATCCATTTTCCACTCCTCGAGCGATGTAGATAATAAATATCTACACGAGGCAAGTGGGTACAAAAAACAAAATATTATTAGATAGCTTTCTGAACTGATCGGTCAAAGGAGACTTAATCTCCCACTCCCAGTTTGAGGTCGTCGGATTTTTATGTAATCGACCGGATTATTGGTAGCTATACGCTTATTCTGTGGGTCTTTTTGTAGTTATTATTGGTCTAACTCTACACACGGAAATCTGCTGCTTTTCGCACGTCACAGGCAGCCATTGAATTTTTTTCTTTTTTTTTTTTATCTACACAACATTGACAGAGGAAGTCAATTTCACGTGCACTCGTATCTGAAGCAGGTAAGGATGTAAAAAATGTTTGTTGTTTTATTTAATAGCTTACTTTTATTTTTGTAATATTGATTTTTTTATTATTATATATGCACTCCAATATATATTTATTTTGGGGGAGGTATTTTATTTTACTTTTACTTACACTAGAGTACTTTTCGCATAGTAACAAAACTAAAAAAAACGTGTGTGAATAAAGTGTTTCTAGCAAAAAAAAAAAAATGATTGAAATCTTTTTTTTTTTTTTTCTCTCGTTACATTTAAAATAGTCTCACATTTGTTGGGTACTACTGGCATCATCTTCTGGTAAAGTATTTTTGTTCTTTATTCCTAATCCACATTTTTTTTTTCTTTTAAAAAATATCCTTTGGAACAGTCGTAGAAAAAGGATTGTCCTTTTTATACGGAACGGATCTAATGGAGTATATTTATATTACATTACAATAATACATGAAAACACTTCCAATAGCTTACACAGTGACTTACAATAGCTATTCATTTGATTATTTAGTTAAAAATGACCTAGTTTTATCGAATTTTTATTTTACGTTACACTAAATAAATTTGTAGAATTGACAACAGTAACACTATTCCAGGAAATCGCTGAGGTAAAAAAAATGTTTTCTTAAACTTGAATGATTTGGGGAAATCGATGCTTATTGTTTACTCTTCTTTTGTAAGCCTGCATTAACCTTGTTTTATTTTTCTGATAAACCGTGGGTTGGCTTTGAAATTCCATAATTGCTTGAAATTGAAAACAATCATGGTGTATCCCTTGTTTTATCGAAACAAGTCTTGTCAGTCCACGTTTTACAAAATAAGTTGTCTTATCACGTTTTTTAATAAAACAATAAAAACAAAAAAACAAAAACAAATAATGAACGCTGTGTATGCTTTTCAAACTACAGGGGGGTCAGAAAATTTTGTCATCCCCCACCAAAAAAAGTATATCATCCTCTTCGGAGGAGCTGGTTTGCCGAATCTTGCAGTGAAGTCATGTCACACATGCACACGATCATGTCTCCAAACACTTGCAAACAGCCTCTCTTCTAAATTGTAGAAGCTCGTGTCAGCCATCTGAAATAGAAAATTGTAGTGGTGACAAGACTTTCGGACCATCCTAGATGTATTTCTGTTTCTGTCTGTTTTGTTCTTCATTTTTTGAAATGACTTTATTTTTTTTTTCTTACTGCCTATTTGAAAATAGTTTCTAACTGCTAGAGAGGTTTTCTTCTTTGAAGACAGAATCCGACCAGTAAGTAAATATGTAATTTTAAACAATTAGCTTTCAATTCGAGGTTGTTGCCAAAGAAATCACTAAGAAACAAAAGTTGCTGTAGAATTTTTTTCACATATTTTTTAAAAAGGTTCTTAATCGAATTTAACATTTTTAGCACCCCCTCTTTTGTTACTTTCGCTGAGTTTGATTTTATTTTATTTTTTTTTTTTTAAATTAAAAATCAGATTCTCATATTTAAAACAAAAAATATTTCTTCAACGATAATTTACAATTAAATGAAATCCAAAAACCAGTCAAACTACACGCACAAAAAAAAAGACAATTCGCTTTAAATTGTCAGTATATTTTTTATTTTCACTATCTCATGAAAAACATTTTTATTTTTTACTTGACGATTTGGGAGTGAGAACTACCTACATGTCAGAAGTTTCATCAATGTTTTACTTTTCTTTATTCCTGGTCCTTTAAAGAAAAAAAATCGATGAATATGGACAATTAATGTTGCTGAACTTCTTTTTTTTTTTTCCTTCTATGTGCTATGTCTCTTCAAGATACAGGCGACCATAGCTCTCCGCAACTTCCTCTCCTAGCTCTTAGCATTGTTTGTCTTGTCCTTAATCCCTGTTCTGCTATTCACACTGATTCATTTAGGTAGTTTTTATTCACTGTCTCTCTTTGCACCTCTTGTTTTCGGTATGTCCTGTGAGTGTTAAATTCTCCAAGCCCTCTTTCCTCTTACTGTCTCTCAGAAATTTCAACTGTCACTTTCTGATTATAAGTTAGTGTACTTTAAGTTTTCATTTTTTTTTTTTTTTTTTTTACTTGAAACTTCTCTGTTACTCATATGTTCCATCTATGGTATTCTAATCCCCTTTCTATAGAACATCTATTAACTCAAATCTTCTTATCTGAGAGGAAATTGTCCGAGTATTGATATTACATACAAGGGTCATTCAAAAAGTTCTAAGCCTCATCCAGGAGAAGTTGGAAAAACAAAACAATTTTTTTTACTATTTTTCAATATAATCACCCATTTGGCATCAATGCACTTGGTCCAATGATGCTTAAGCATTGCCATCTCATCACGCAATAAGCTGGTGTCCTGGTCCTCCAAAAACTCCTCTACAGCACATATGATCTTGTCATTGTTTCCAGAATGATGAAAAAGCAGATTTGAGTTTAGGAAACAAAGAAGACAGAGGGAGCTAAGTCTGGTGAGTAAGGGGGATGAGGTAGCAATTCAAAGCTGCAGTTAGCTGCTTCAGCTACTACAATCTGAGCAGTGTGAATGGGTGCATTATCCTGGAGCAAGAGTACACCTGTGCTCAGCACTTGTAGATGTTCAGCACTCTTTCAGTAATTTTATCTACTCCAAAATTGTTTAAAGTAGATAGCATCTCTATTACAATTCCATCTAGTCTTCCTGCTTTGTTCCTGTTTGTCTTGTCCAGTGCTGATCTTACTTCAGGCTTTAATATTTAAGGTCCTTCCATGTTCTTGTGTAGTGACAGTTTTAGAGAAAGTGGAAATAAAAGGATGTTTATACTTAGAATCAGAAAGGAATAAGAGGGCTTGGAAAGTTTAACATTCAAGACATGTTGAGGGACAGTGGAAAGCAGCAAATAAGTTAATGGGCTTTTGTAGATGGTTGCCAGAACAGGGATAAGAAAGGATAGCAAAAAAAGATAAACCTTGCTAAGAGCTACAAGAAGTTGTGGCGAAACATGGTCACCTAAGTCCTGAAGGGACATGGCACATAGTTAATCTCACCTTTTTTAGAGTATTTCTATATATTTTTTTTTTTTTTTTAGTGTTCCCTCTTTAGATTTTATGCATCCTATTGATAAGGTGGTCTTTTGTACTCTTATTTCTTTAATTTGCTTTGCTTATGCATAACCTGTTGTACCTTTTGATGCCGACTCTCTCTTTTATTTTTATTTTTATTTTTTTTTAACCTAGCATTTGTTCCTAATGTTTGTGTTTAATATTCCATATTCTGTATCATTCCTTGGCATTGTTTGCTGTCTTTTTTATCATTTTGAGTATTTCATCTGTCATCCACTTTTTTTTTTTCTTTTCTCTCTTTGGGTGATCTCATTCACCAATGTCACTCAAGCTTCTTTTAATGTTCCATTTTGAATTTCTGGTCCCATCCAAATAATAGTTGTTTTATCAGCATAGATCTCTTTGCAAGTTTAGTTATTCTGGATCCTGTTGTATTGTAGTTTAACTTTAGATTTTTGATTCTTGCTCATTGCAGTTTTAAAAATTTTCTTACCTAAAATATTTAATTACAACCAGTTGCTTTTTTTTTTTTTTTTTTTTTTTTTTTAATTTATTAAACTAAAGTACTAATTGAGAAAAACTATATTGTTGATTGCAGTCACAGAATTATTTCCTTTCTGAAATAATCTAACAGTTGCAAAGTTAAAATTCTTTAAATGGCATTGAAAAATAGTATTAAACTTTACATTCTCAATTCAAACACTTCTTTATTAAATAAAAAAAAAATCTTTTGCTGCAAACAGCAGCAGAATGAATTTCAAAATTGTACTGAAAAATTGCAAGTAATATTTTTTTAAAAAGGCTTTTTTTTTTTTTCCTCTGTCAAATCTGAAAGAAAATAATGTCACTGATTTTTAACAAAAATTATTTTTCTAGTTTTATTGAATTATTTTTCATACAAATTTTTAGTATGTTCATTTTTTTTTTTTTTTTTTTTTTTTGTTTAATTTTAGGGATTTTTCTTAAAATGTAATTTTGCTAAACATCCACCCCAAATTTAAAAGTACATGTTATGGGGGAGTGGGGAAACTAATCCCCCCACCACCACAATATTCCCCCAAAATTTTTAATATAATGACTTGTTCATTAATGATTGTATTTTATGTTTAATAAGTACTGAAAATTCCTAAATTTTTAAACTAGGGGTAGCATCTTGCTTTTCTTTTTTTCTTTTATTCACAGATTTTGTTGATACCTACTTTGATTTAATCAGGTGAAGGTCCCCGAAATAATGCCATTAATTTTGTAGAGTTATATACAGATTTGGGTTATAAGTAATCATTTTTACTTTGTCATTGATGCATATCAAAAATTTAAGATTTATTATAAATTCAAGTTTGGAGAAGATTCAATCTGAATCTTTCTCCTTATTATTTAGGTTTCATTTCAGTAATCTGTATTTAACATGTTTTGCTAGTAATGTTCTAAAATTTGGTACATTTGGTAAATAATATTGCATTCAAATAAAAATACATTTTTTTTTCTTACTCATTAAAATCTTAAAAATAAATTATCTTCTTGAAAAGAAGTTATTGAACTTTCAAATTCTTATTGGATTAGCTTTTGAACTTTTTCATTTTTATTAGTATTACCAAATTAAACTGCATATTAACTTTTTTGAGATTAGTCCTAAATGATTAACTTTTATTGAAATAATTTTTTTTTTGTTTTTATAATTTTCTTTTACTTAACTAACAAGTATTTTACAGGTTTGAAACATTTTTTTTTTTTTTTTTTTTTTTTGATAACAATGAAGTTGAGATTTAAAAAAAAATATTTGTGAAATAGTACATTGTGACTTAAATGTGTACAGTATCACTGTTTTTGGCTATATTTTTGTTTTGTTCAACAATTTTAATAGTTGAAAAGAGAAAAACCCCAAAATCAGATTTAACTAAAGTCACAATTTATTACAATTTAACTACATATAATTACCTGTGTATAAAATACCCCCCTTTTTTATATAATTTGAATGCATACATTTTATGTAATTTATAAAATATTTAGGCCTTATGTTACAATTCTAATTGACAATGCAATGTATCAATGCAGTTGGTAGTGACCCACATCTTTTAACTGCTTTTATTAACAAGTAGTTTCAAACTTGTTTCTGACAATGGCAATTTTTTTTCTTTTTAATCAATATTTTTTCATTGTTTATAAAATACTGGAAATTTCTCATTTTTTATTTAATTTTTTTCTGCATCTCATTTTTATATTAAGTTTATGAAAATACTCCTCTCCAAACATGT